>CM065394.1:18382500-18745000 GCA_033060915.1 Euryodendron excelsum | reverse complement strand
AGGATTAAAGCATGCAATTGAATTGGAAAAACTTGATTTGAACTTGGGAGGTTTGATTTTAGAAAGTTTTAAAATAGGAAAGTTTCATTTTAGGAAAGTTTTCGATTAGGAAGGTTGGATTTAAGAAAGATTTGGAAAGGATTTGATTTGATTTTGAAACACTTGACTTGAAAAGATTTGTAAAGATTTGAATTGATTATTTGATTTGAAAGAATTTAAAAAGTTAGGGTTTAGGAAAGATTGGATTTTAGAAAGCTTTTAATTAGGAAAGTTCCATTTTAGGAAAGTACCGAATTAAGAAAGTTTTATTTTAGGAAAATTTTCAAACTAGAAAAGTTTCCTTTTTAAGAAAGAGTTGATTTTGGAAAGATTTGAATTTGAAAAGATTCATTTAAAAAAGGCCTTGATTTAAGAAAGGTTTGAACTTAGAAGGATTTGAAATTTGGAAATAAGATTTGAAAGCTAAAAATTAGAAAAGTTTTAGAATTAGGAAATATTTGATAAGTTGAATTTAGAAAGTTGAATTTTAGAAAGGTTTGAAATTAGGAAAGGTTGAAATTAGAAAAGATTTGAATTTGGAAAGATTTGATTCCTATTTCCTAAAGTTGAGGATTGGATTTTATTTCAAAAATTATATGATTTGATTTTATTTCCAAAATTAGAGGATTTGACTTGATTTCCTAAATCGAAAGATTTGATTTGACATAGAATTGGAAGGGTTGAGTTTTGAAAATTTTAGATTTGGAAATCTATAATTTGGTGGAAAAGAGGTTTTGAAAATCTACGATTTGTTGTAGAAAATAGTTTTGGAAAACTATGATTTGATAAAACATAGGAAGTCATGATTTTAAGAAAGGGAACTAGGGTTTCCTAACCATGGATTCTAGGGCTTGACTTGGACTCCAAGACAAAGAGTTTTTAAGAAGTAAATTTACAAAAAAATTTGGAAAGGAGGTTTGAATATGGACTTTTACAAGTCTCTTGAATATCTCACTTTCCTAAAACGATTCTGATCATGAAAAAATTAGAACTATTCTAGGGTTGTGATTTTGACAACAACTAGGATTTGAAATATAGATCATAACGACCTCACTGAATATAACACTTTTCTAAAATGACCTTAACCATGAAATGGTTAGAATCACTTTAGGATTGTGATTTTGAAAACAAGTTCGAAAGAAGGAGATTTTGAATGCAAGTTTTGAAAGAGAATTTTGATGCAGGTTTGGAAACAACTTTGATGCTAGTTTGAAAATAATTTTGAAAGCAATTTGAATAGATGTATGAATATGATATGCACAATGCAATAGGGCCGTGAACATACAAGGCTAGGTTTCAACACATAATCAAGGGAGCCGAACCCACACCATCAAAGGTTGAATTTAAAAAAAGCCCCTAGCACGGTGACCTTCAACAATTCTTTCTAGGTATGACTCGGGAAGTCCCTTATTTCAAGCATGCAAGAAGAGGAGGTAGAAGATGGAAATTAAAATAGTAGAAAACCCAAGTGGGTTAGGAGGGAGAAGAGAGAGGGGGGATTATATAAAAGTAAATAGAAAACCAACCTCATATTCTTCTTGCTTTGATTGCTTTATTTGCTTTACTTTACTTGAATTTTGAGAGCTTTGAAAGTGCAGCACTTAAGTCTTCAATGGATGCTTGGAGGCTTGTGTTTGAGTGTATAATATGTATGGAGGTTAAGGTTTGAGTGTATGGAGAGTAGGGCTTGAAGAGGCTTGAGAGAATTAGGGTTTGGAGAGACTTCGAGCTTTGTTTTTAGAGAGAGAGTTTTTGGACTTAGTTTGTGAACACTTTTATGCATGGGGAGGGTTTGTATTTATAGGCAATCAAAACAACCTTGGCGCCTGTTGCAGTGGCGCTAGGACAAAAATTCTACTGGCGCCACTCTTAGTGGCACTAGGCCATTTATTGGTAGCAAGGGTGCCAGCCACTTAGGAAAGTTTTAAGGCGGCAAGAAACATATCTTTCGACCCTTAAGATACAAGACAAAGGATTTGGGTTCCTATCCTAGTGATTACCATGCAATTTTTGGCCTGGCTCCATTAGGAGTGACTCTTGAAAGTCTGGGAATGATCCAGAAGGTTCTGAGTAACCAGACTGAGCCAGGAATGGACAGGAATCCTCAAAAGAGTGTCTTGGAGGTAACTGGCATGAGAAACAATGCTAGAATAGTTGAAAAGGTTGACTGGTCTACTACAGGTAAAATGGTCAACTGAATCGAAAAAAAACACCAGAATGGATTCGGAGTGACCCGTGAGAAGGCTTGAAGATTGAAAACACTATTGAGAGTATTCCGAGTTGTTGCTAGTTTAATACCCAAAGTCGGTGTGGTTGGAAAAGGCGATTGGCCCACTAGAGACAACAGTCATTTTGCACCGGGCTTGCCAGAATGGACTCGAAATGATTCGAAAAGGTGTTGAAAAGTCAAGAATACTATTAGAAGTATCCTTAGGAGGTTATCGGTTTGATACCCAGAGCCAGTGTGGTTCCCGAAGGCGATCGAATGCGTAGGGGCAAAATGGTCATTTTGACCAGATGGTCTTAGAATTGGTTCGGAATCGATTGGAAGGCACTTGGATATGCCAAATTGTCTTTGGGATAATCTTGGAAGGGTGGACTTACCGCTTTGAGGACTTAAGTACTTTCTCGAGAAGCGTGCTAGAAGGGCCTAAGGGGCAGTTTGGTCATTTTTTACCGAAGTGGGCTAGCAAGCATTAGTGTTGACTTGGGTTTTGAGTGTTTTTGTCACTCTGATGGTGTGTGACGAGTTGGTTTTCAAAAGTATCCCATTGTTCGGTAAATATGTGACGGCCAAGAGGCGTGTTCGGTCTCGTGACATGAGGGTTTTTTTAGCAATTCCCAATGTCGACCTGTTTGCGAGTGTTTCTACCAATTTAATGGTTGCGATGTTTGTGAATGTTTCCGTCACTCTGATGGTGTGCGTTCATTTTGGAGAATGCCTGATCTTGAGAAGCTGCTAGATAGTCTTATTGTCTGAGGGATTAACTTTCTCGAAAGACGTGTTGGATAACGAACATTCTATGTTGGCGAGCTAGCAAGCTCTAGAAGTGAACCGTTCTACCATCTTGGGGACTTGGGTTTCGTCTCGATCGAAACATTTGAAGGGACTTATTGTTTCAAGGAGTCTTCTCGGTAAACATGCCAGACTGGATGGACTTACTATTTGAGGGATCAACTTTCTCGAAAGATGTGGGGGATTGAGTTTGATTGGTCTGGACTGCAATTAAAACTAGAATTGAGGTTGAAATAGGGACTTACTATCTAGGCAGACGTGCCAACTAGAATTGGATTGAGCAATGCCTCAAGGGCATTTTGGTCATTTTGCCTCTTTTGGGCTCGGTAGGCTCGTAAAGCGATTGATTGACTAAATTGAGTCTAAAAAACTGGTTTAGACTTGAATGTGTCTATATCGGTTTGAATGTGAGTCCAGTCGAATTGAAAATTGCCAAGCGGGCAAAAAATAGGGTGCTTACAACTGCCCCTCTTTTTCTGTCTTTGCTTGTCAAAGGTAGAAAACGATAAAGTAAGAGGCCCATATTGACCACAAGGTGATTGAAGGGATGAAATTTGAAAAATTTGGAAGACTTGGAGCTTAAAAATAGCAATTGGGCCCGGGGGGGGGGGGGGGGGGTTGAAATCGAATTTTGGCAGGCAAAAGGGACGAGGCTGCCCAAAATTTGACTGTGGCGCCACTACAGGCTTAAAATTACCTTGGCGCCACTGTTAGTAGCACTAGGCTTTGGAAATAAAACCTGCGTAGCCTCGTATCTGGGGGTTACGGGTTTGATGAGTTTTTGATTATTTAAGAGCTTTTTCGAGTGTTTTTGTAAGAGTGGATTCTTGAGCATTAAAGGGGCGACTTCGGAGGACGTCGTAGAGTTGCCAGAAGTTGTCGCCGGAGAAGAGGATTTCGCTGAAGAACTCCAAGAGGTGAGTTTTTTTATTTTGTGTTGATTTTGATACGTAGAACTCCGTTTGAGTCGTGCAAATAGTCGAAATTAATATTTTGATGTGTTTTGAACTTCCTAGTAGTGTTGTTTTCACATTTTGATGCATGTTTAATTGGGTTTGGGTGGTTTTGCATGTTTATGTAAAAGGGGTTTATGCAGGAATTGAAAATTTGCTCCTACAGTCATGGGTGTTGCATTTTTTGACTAGATTTTTATATCATGTGCCTTAAAAAAATGTGTTGAACAACCGTATGAAATTTTGTGATTTTCTAAAATTTTTTAAAATTTTTAAAATTTCAAAAAATAGAAAAATACTTGAAAAATAAGAAAAATTGAGAAATTGATGAAAATGTTTGAGTTTAACCTTTAGAAAAATACGAGAATATTTTAGAAACTATTTGAAGTAGCTTTAAAGGATTTTTGTGATAATTTTGAAAACCCTTGAATTTTTTAAAAATAGAACAGGTGTTTGGAAATTTGAAAATCTTAAGAATGTGCATAGATTGCGTTGTGTGTTGGTGCTTATGTGATTGTGATGTCATGGGGTGCACGACTTGTGTTCTATTGTCCTGTCTTGGGCTTTTTGAGGGCCATTTATAAACGAGGCTCTTACAAAAGTTTTTGAAATTAAGGAAAGAGTTAGAAAATTTTTGAAATAAAATCTTTTTGAAGGAAAAAGATATAAAACCTTTGAGGGTGGAGCCTTTTTGACAGAGAGGACCTTGAGAAACTCAGTTGAAAATTTTGAAATGAAATCTTTTTGAATAAAAAATAGATAATCCCTTTGAATGTGGGGCCTTTTTGGTAGAGAAGGCCTCGAGAAACTTGGAGGGCTTGAAAAAAAAATTTCTAAAAGAAAAACCTTGGAAAATTTTGAAAAATGGAATTTTGAATAAAATCTTAGAGGGAAAACTTGGGAAACCTTTGAAAATAAATTTTGAATTGAGAAACTTCGAAATTGATAAAAATCTTGGAAGGAAGAGTTTTTGAGGATTGAAACCTTGAAATTTTTTAGGATTGATTTTGAACAAAACTTTTTAAAGGAAAAAGATTTAGAAAACCGTGAAACTCTTTAAGGATTGATTTTGAACAAGACTTTTTGAAGGAGATAGTTGTAGAAAATCTTGACACTTGATTGGAATAGAAATCTTTCGAAGACAAAGCTTAGAAAAGTTTTGAGTTGGATTTTGAATGAAAACTTTGAGATTTGATTTTGAAAAATGAACTTTGGAAGGAAAAAGTTAGGAAATCTTTTTTGAAAATTGATTTTGAGTAGACACTGTTGAGACTTATGTTGTTCATTCGTTTTTCTTCTTTTCTTCTTTTCTGTACCTCTTAACTTTTTGAGCTGTACTTACCATATATTGATGTCCTTACCGTGATTTGACTTTCAAGACAGCTGACGCAGGTGACGATGGTTTTGAAAGGAGGCGCTGGTCTAGAAAGGGAGCCTGTATGGATTCAGTTGGCAATTCCAGCCATTCTAGAGGTAGTCGTAGGTTAGTTGGTCGGACGTCTTTTGGTCAGAGTAGGAGGGAGAGTATGCCTCTAGTTGATCCTTTCGCTCCAGTCAAGCTGGCTTTTAAGGGAGAGATGGACGCTAAGGAGGAGGTGCCAGGCTTGGGAGATCGTGTGACTGATTATAGGAGGGCCTCTTCTAGATGCAGGCAGAAGGATACTGATTTAAGGGATTTGGATATACCGAACATTCCTCCTTTAGGGGATTTTACCTACCACCCCAGTGTATATTCTTGACAGCACCTGCCCTCTCCCCTAGTACATACATCCTTTAGAGGGGCCGTACATCAAGCTTTCAGTACCATATAGAGAGCTGCTCCATCCTATCGTGCCTTTCTAGTGGAGATTAGGTTTGGCTTATTCATGGGATTACAGGCAAACCTCATAAACCGACATTTGGTATTGGCATTGATTGGCGGTCAGATATCTGGTCCCAATGTCGCTGTCGAGGATTTCCTTTCTGAGTGATGAGTCTTGGGAGTCTTATCTGGGTGACCGGTATTGGCGCTAGTTCCACACGGAGTTTCGGTAGGCTGGGGATCCATCTGAGTATATGTTCGAAGCTGTGGTCGAGGGAGTTCCTATTTTGTATCGGGAGCATAAGTCAGGTATTGGTTTTTTGCTTCCTCCAGAGATTGACTACGCTACACATTTTGAGGCTCATTCCATGTGGCACCCCAATTTTTTGCACCCGAAAAAGATAAGTGAGAAAAACACAGTACTCTATCGTTAGAACTCATCCTTCTAGCAGGACGAGTGTGACTATGTTTGAATTGAAAATTGATTTTGAATAAGGGCTTTTGGAAAACATTTGGAGCCGCCACCTAACTTGATTAAGGTGAGCTAGATCACTTAAAACTACGAACAATCCGAAGATCACACTTACGGTTTTTTAAAACAATTTTGAAGACTTCCTCAAGAGAAGGTTTTTAAGAAAAGAGGTTGTTTGGAAGCCTTTGGAAAAATTTTAGCCCTTTTTGAAAATAACTCCATTTGGTCTTTGAAAACAGTGATATAGGTTCGGAGGTTGGTTACATATAGGGAAGACCCACTAAGCCATCACCCTACCCCACCCTTGCGGTACCTACATGTCTATTCACCCAAGGCTCACTCATTCGAAATCTTTGATTAATAAATGTCCAATTATATCCACTCGATTTGAAAAAAGAAGTTGACATGATGCATGATAATGCAAGTACGAGAATTTGATTTGATTTTGAAAGTAGATTTGAAAAGAACTTGATTTGATTTGAAAAGATAGATTTGATTTTGAATGAAAGTTTTAGAATTTGGAAATAGAGATTTGAAAATAAATTTTTGGAATTGGAAGTTTGAAAATAGTTATGGAATTGAAAACTTGAAAAAGGTTGTGAAAATAGAAGCTTGAAAAAGGTTGTGACCACACCCATGAAGTTTGCCTATGTATCCTTTTTTTGAGAATCAGGTCAGTCGTAGTTCGAACAAGAGTCTAATAGAAAATAGAAGGTTTGACTTGAAAAAGAGTTTGAGTTAGAATTTGAATTGGAAGATTAGGAAATTGGAATTTAAGAAAGATTGGACTTAGAAAATCTTCGAATTAGGAAAGTTTCGAAATAGGAAAGCTCTCATTTTAGGAAAGTTCCAAATTATGAAAGTTTCATTTTAAGAAAGTTCCAAATTAGGAAATAATTAAAATTGGAAAGTTTTGAAATTGGAATGTTTCCTTTTTAAGAAAGAGTTGATTTTTGGAAGGATTGGAATTAGGAAAAGTTTGATTTAAGAAAGATTTGGAATTTAGAAAGTTTAGAATTTTGGAAAGATTTGGTATGGAAAGTTTGAAATTGGGAAAAGTTTGAAAGTTTGAGTTTTAGAAACACTTGTAGTTTAGGAAAGATTTGAGTTTAAGAAATATTGAAAAATTTAGACTTTAGAAAGTTAAGATTTGGAAAGGTATGAAATTAGAAAAGGTTGGAATTAGAAAAGATTTGATTTCTATTTTCTAAAAAAAATATTGGACTTTTATTTCCAAAAACAGACGATTTGATTTTGTTTCAAAAAACGGAGGATTCGATTTAGTTTCCTAAATGGAATTAGAAGGGGAAATTTTAGAAATCCTAAATTTAGAAGTCTATAGTTTTGGTATAGGAAAAGTGATTTTGAAAATTTACGATTTGACATAGAAAATAGAGATTTTGAAAATTTATGTTTTGAGGCAAGCTTGGAAGTCGTGTTTTAGGAGAGAAGACTAGGGTTTCCTAACCATGGCTCTAGGATTTGGCTTGGACTTCAAGAAAAAGAGATTTTGGAAAATAGATCTTTTTGAAAGGAATTTCTAGGAAGGAAATTTGAAGGATGTTTTTAGAAAGTGAATTTTTCAAGAGAGCTTTTGGGAAGGAATTTGAAAAGAGCTTTTAGGAAAGTAAGTATTTTTTTTAAGGGAATTTTTAGAAAACAATTTTGGAAAGGAGATTGGAGAGAGTTTTTAGAAAGTATATTGGAGAAGAGATTTTAGAAAGTAGATGAGAAAAGAGATTTTGGAGAGGATTTAAAAAGAGGTTTCGGAAAGTAAGTTTGAAAAGAAATTTGAATGTGGACTTTTACAAGCTTCTAAAAATATTTCACTTTCTTAAAACGATTCTAACCATTAGAAGATTAGAACCATTCTAGGATTGTGGTTTTGAAAACAACATGGATTTGAAAAGATAGACCATGAAAATCATTTTAAATGTAACACTTTCCTAAAGTAACCCTAACCATGGAAAGACTAAAATCATCTTAGGATTGTGATTTTGAAAATAAATTTTAAAAAAGAAGATTTAATGCAAGTTTTGAAAACGATTTTCGATGCAAGTTTTGAAAACAAGTTTGAAAACATATTTTGGAGAGATGCATGATTCATGATATGCACAATGCAAGTTGGAGTCGTGAACATACAAGGTTAAAGGCTTCACTACATAATCAAGGGGGCCGAACTCACGTGGTCTCTGGTTAGACTAAGAGAAAGCCCCCAACACGGTGACTTTCAATAGCTTAATCCTACACATGAATCGGAGAGTCCCTTGTTTCAAGCTTGCAAGAAAGGAGGTAAAAGATGGAGATTAAAATAGAAGAAAACCCAAGTGCGTGAAGAGAGAGAAGAGAGAGGGGGGAATTGTATAAATGTAAATAGGAAGCCTACCTTGTATCTTCTTTGTTTTTCTTGCTTACTTTGCTTTGTTTTACTTCGATCTTCGAGAGCTTGCTTTGGTCTTTGGAAGCTTCCAAGTTGCAGCACTTCAAGTCTTCAATAGAGGCTTTGGAGGCTAGTATATGAGTGTATGTATGCTAGGGTTTAGTGTATAAGGGCTAAGGTTTGTATATGGAGGCTAGGGTTTGAAGAACCTAAAGGGAACTAGGGTTTGGAAGGACTTCGAGCTCTGTATATTGAAGAGCAGGGTTTTTGGATTGAGTTTGCGGACCTTTTTCACGTTGGAAGAGGCTTTGTATTTATAGACAGAAGGTTGAACTGGCGCTTGATGCAGTGGCGCCAGGTCAAAAAACCCACTTGCGCTACTAGGAGTGGCGCTAGGCCATTTTTTGGCTTGGTGCCACTACTAGTGGTGCCAGCCATTTTGGAAATGTTTAAGGTCAGCAAGTAACGTATCTTTCAAAGATTTGGGCGCCTGTACTAGTGACTACCATGCAATTTTTAGCCTAGCTTCACCAAGAGTGACTCCAGAAGGTTTAGGAATGATTTAAAGGGCCGGAAATGGCCCAGAGGACCAAAAAGGGATATGAACCCTTAGAATAGTGTCTCAGGGGTAGTAGACTTGAAGAATGATGTCAGGATGTGTTGGAAGGGTTGACTGGGCCATTAGGGGCAAAACGGTCAATTAGGCTAGAAAGCTGCTAGGATGGACTTAGAATATCCCAGAAGAAGGCTTGAGACTTGGAAACATTAACTATAATATTCCAAGAGATTGTCGGTTTGATACCCAGAGCTGGCCTGGTTGGAAAAGGTGACCGACCTACTAGGGGCAAAATGGTCATTTTGCATCGGGCTTGCCGGAATTGACCTGGAATGATCCGAAAAGATAATGGAAGGTCGGGAACTAAAAAAAGCATTCTCGGGAGGTTACCGGTTTGATACCCAGAGCTGGTGTGGTTCCCGAGGCTTTCGGATGCCTAGGGGCAAAATGGTTATTTAGTTTTAAGTGGGCCCTACCAGCTCGGAAAGTAACCGGTGGAGTAAATTGGAGTTTAGAAGTCAGGTTAGAGTTTGAATATACATGTGATGTGTGAAAGTGAGCCCAATTGGACCAGAGATTGCTGAGCGGGCAAAAATAGGGTGCTTACACTCCATAGGCGCCTTCACTTAGTTTGAGGTGATGGTTGGAGGTTATGCTGTTGGCCAAGAGGTGGTTGACTTATGGCGTCGGGCGGGAGGATATGTGCCTCAGGCTGAGTTTGTTGTTGTAATGGATCAGATAGACTGGTATCAGACTGAGAGAGACCAGTTTCAGATAGAAAGAGACTAGTTCCAGGCCGAGGTGACTACTTTGACTGCATGGTTGGCTCAGATGGGAGGCAACGGGGTATGTTGTCTTTTCTATCTTCATGTTCTGGTGTAGCTTAGTTATTCATCTGCTTTGCTAATTTAGGCTCTTCCTTCTTTGTAGGATGCTAATGCTTCTAGTAGTTAGCCACCTCCTCCTGAGCTAGGTTTTGGAGATTTTCACCCAGACATTGATTTTGACCTTTGATGGGTGCCCTACGTTGCAGGCCCAACTTTTCTTCTCCACCATGTCCTGGACATGCATTTTTTTGTTAGACAGTTTATTTGTAACTTTTAAACAGGATGAATGTTTATGATTTAGATAGCTAGATATATGGACAGATACATGAACATGGATAATGTTAATGATATATATTTATTGCATTTTTTAGATATGATATTAAACTACATTGGTGACTTTTGTTTCTACACGGAGCTATGTCTTTATGTATGCGAAGCTCATGCCGAAATTTTTATAAAAATGCATGCACATATGAGGAATACACCAGTTAATAAAATGGATGGGGCACTGTCTAGCTCTGCATTCTTGAAATGACAACTCCTTCCTTTTTAGGCATTTGATCTATCCTTTGGCTCTACCCTACCGTGACTGGATGATAGCACTTCGTACATTTCTCATTCTTTTAATCAACTCTGACTTTCTACTCTAGGTTAGTGTCTGAGATCATTTGGTTTGAACTCTTAACTCTCGAAGCTTAGGTAACGACTTACTTGAACTTCGGTAGAGCGATAAGTAGCCAGTCTTTCAATCTGCAGAGGCTTTATTTTAGGACCGTAATATAGGCTAAGTTATGGGGTTTTGAGAATCAATGGGATATGCAGGCTCAAATTTGATGTTGCTTTTAGTAGGGTTTAGATCCGTACCATCCTTAGTTGGTCTTCTAGTGCGGTTTGGTCCCCTAGTATCCTTCTTTAGCCTTGGGAACATGTCTGACTTATTTAGATCAAGCAATCCCATTTTAATTAGAATGGACTTTAACAGGGTTGTAACGTGGGCCATGGTTTTAGGATTTTGCAAGAAATGGTAAAGGCTCGAACCTATTACTTCTACTTGGCTTCTTTATCGCCTAGAATCACTTTTAGATTTTTCTTCTTGCCTTTACTATATGCTCTTCAAGATAGCATGAAATGACTCTTGTTTTTTTTAGCAACCTACCCATTGATAATTCTTTCTTTTATTACTTTTCCCCTTCTTTCTTTTTGTGAGGTGGATGCTTCTACACTTCCTTTCTCTCAGATTTTCTGTTTCATTCTACCTCATTATGGGTGGTGATCTCTAGGTTAGGGTTTTCTTGGAAAGGAATATAACTGACTCAATGGGTTTGACAATGATTGTTTTTTACTATATGGGGAATGAAATGAGGGCTTCTCTTTATTTTGTACCAGATTGCTTGATCCATAGAGCTTTCATGTTGATGGAAGACAAGTGACATTCTTTCTTTGAAACCTTAGTTATTTGTTTGCCCTAGTGTTGGGGGACAATTTTGGATTAGGGTTGACAAGAAATCTTTTTCTTTTGATGAGGCACTAATGGGTTAAGCAAAAGAATTTTTTTTTTTGGAAAAATGAAAGATGGCTCCTCTTCCTTTTGATAATTTGGCTACGCATCGCTTAGCTTCGATGTCTTGTAAGTGCAGCTTTTGGGTGGTTTCCTCACTTATCCTTATCCTCTCTCTTTTTGAAAAGTTAATCATTCGATGAGTGGTTAACTTATGTGATCACACCCTTCAAGTCAGGTCCTCCACAAGATAGAATGCACCTCTTGTTTAGAAAGCATTCACCATTCACAAAAATATAAGACAACAACATTTGAATGAAAGACTATATTTTTATTATTACAGTGAAAAGCATAGAATTCTTATAAAAATGAAAATGCAGACATAAATGGAAAGTAATAGGGATAGAAAGAAAGTGGGTGAGAACACTCATCTTTTGTACGCTTTTGAAGAGAACCCTTTTCAATTGGGCTTTGGAATGATGCCCACGTTTTCAATGCTCCATCCATCATTGAGATCCTTAGACGAAACAAGGCAGGCAGGGGCTACTTTTATGGTTCTAAGTGTGTGGACAGTGACGGTGCAGTTGTCAGCTTCATTGATCTCCCCATTGTCCTCCATTGCCTTCTCAGTTTCTGCAATAAATAGGTTGGCTAGCTTGTCTCCCTCTAGTTCGAATGGGTCTGCCAATGCTTTTGGCTCTTTCGGCTCCCAATCCATGTCTTTGTAATTGAACTCAGTTGCGGGCCAGGAGTTCTGTGATAGGTGGCGCTTAACCGCAGTATACTTAGGTTGCAAAAACTCATCACCCCAACCGTCAACGGCTAGGTCTTTGGCAGGGTCCTCCTCCACAAGTATTGGCTTCTCAATCTGCTAGTCTAAAGGATCATGTACGTCATTGGTATTATAGAGATAGATTGGGCATGGCAGGAATTCCTCCTCCCAGTCGCTCTCCTCATCAGTCTCGCAATTTCCTTCATAATGTTCGACCATGATCATATCCAATTCACCTCGTTCTTCTATTTCCTCTAGTATGCAATTAATGGTGTGATCCAGTTGAGGATTTGTGGTTAAATTGGGGGTAGGAGTAGTGTAACGAACCGGATTTTTCCGGATCGTTAATAAATAAAATAACTAACTTCTAATAAGATTTAATAATGGTACAACCCCAAATGTACCATTATAAGTGGCTCCAAATTTAATTCTTGAGATAAAATAACAACTTCAAATAACTCACAAAAATAATAATAATTTTTCCTAGGCTCCAAGATACATAACTCCCAATAGTAATGTCTCCAAAATAAATATGAATCTTCATAAGTTCAAAATAACGCTCCACTGGCACCTTATACGCTTCTACCTGAAAAATAAAATTCAATCAGGAAGTATATAATACACAGGAGTACAAATGCTTGGTTCAGGATATTTAAAAATGAAGCTCAACGAATAAATCAGTTCAATCGATAATATTTAAAATAATAATAATTATTATTATCAGAAGCCAACCAAAATTCATGCTGGTATAATAATCAATTTTCACATTTTTGTTGGGCTCAATACCTGGCCCTTCTCAGTACCATGCCAAATGCTATCTGTGCCACATAACAATTTCAGATTCCATAACCAATACCCTGTAGGGTCATCATTTTATAACCACTTTCCAAACAACAGGCCAACGGGTATATTTGTACACGTACTAATCAGTTCTATGACACATCAACCAAAAACATAACCCAACAATTTTTAAATATATAATTTTATCAACGAATAAATCAACGAACATGATAATCAAGGATGTGCTGGAAGGAATTTAATGGATCGACCAATAAATATAATCATGAAATTTAACAAGTATGAATATTCAGCAAGAATACAGTTTAGGAATATTAAGAATAAACTCTTTGTAAAGAGATTTTAAAAATAAGCATATTGTATACAATCCAGTTACCTCGAGTGATTTTCACCAATTTTGACAAGATCACCATAGCTTTCAAAATAATTTTATATAAACTAAAATCAAAGTAATAAATTTTTCCCACAATTTTCTTTTCCTTTGCCTCTATTTTTTTTCCTTCCTTTTTTTCTTTCCTCCATTTTCTTCTCTCTCTTTCTCTTGGTAGCCATTTGGCACCCCCTTTTTTTCCTATGCTTTTGCATTGGTCAGAGAATTGCATGAGAAACCAATGGCCAAATGGCCTTCTTAGATGGGCACTCGAATGGCCTTAGGCCTTGCCATGTTCATCACTACCTGTTAACTTGCATGAATACATTTCAACTCCACTTGCCAACACATGCCAGGTAGTGACTTAGAATAAGACATCAAGCCATGTGCCTTACTCTTCATAACCCAACCAAATGACAACACTCACTTATTATTATTATTTTTTTAATTTTTTCTTAAATCATCCCTCACACATGGTCCTTTAGACGACCACACACTTTCACCTTATATATCTATTGTCTTGCATACACTATAGCTTGGCAACTCAATTCCTCCTACTAACAAACTCTATTATATAATCTACTTAAAATCATCATAACCACTATGAATACAAACATTTAAAATAAATTAGGTAATAAGTCACACGTGCTCTTAAAAATAATCACCACCTAAAATATTTATCTTAGTAAAATTACCATGGGCTCAACAATAAACAATTCTAAAGTCGTCACAAAATTTCAGGGTGTTACAAGTAGGGTTCACCGATTGTAGGTCAATGGTCTTATTATCTATTAGGTCTTGAATTGTTTGTTTGAGGGAGAAGTAGCTTTCAATATCATGCCCTTGGTTGCTTGAATGATACTCGCAAATGAGGGTGCCATTGAAGGTTGGAGGTAGAGGGGTTGGCAATGGACGAGTTGATATGGGCTTCAGTATGTTGTTCTTTAGTAGGTTATGGTAGGTCTCGGTTTGGATGTAGGCTAAAGTATCGAAGGTACGGATGCGTTGGGCCGCCCTATTGAAGTTAGGTTGTGCCCCAGTAGGGCCAAAATTAGCTTCTTGTGCGGGCATGGTTAAAGTGGCCATGGGAGGATAGGGTGAGACTGAAGTGGTAGATGGTATTGCGGTGGTTGAACGAGTAAGATGGCAGACACCTTACTCTCCTTCTTGATTACTCCCTTGCAGTAGCCACCTTTTTGGCTATGTTGACAGAACTTTCTCTGGTTTTTGCATAGGAATCTATAATCCTTCCCATCTTGAGACTATTTTCTATTATTTTTCCTTGCATGGTGAGTTTAAAGAAGCTTTTTTCCATGCTTGTGCAGAGCTTTTCATAGTATATGCCTTCAAAAATATGTATGAACAATTGTACATACTCCTTTTCTTTTAAAGGAGGATTGACTTGTGCAGCTGCTTCTCTCTATCTAAGGGCATAACTCTTGAAGCTTTCTTTCTCTCCCTTACTCATTATCATCAAGGACTACTGGTCAGAAGTGAGGTCTATGTTGTGACGATATTGGGCTTTGAATGCATTGACTAGTTTAATCTAAGTCGTGATCTTCCTTAGGTCGAGTCGGGTGAACCCCGATAGGGCGGATCTAGTGAGACTATATTGGAACAGTTATGAGAAGTTTTGGATCGTTTCCATGACCAATCAATGCCCCATCATAAAGGTGAAGGTGGGCAATAGGGTTACTGGTGCCATTATATTTATGAAAATAAGGCATTTTGAACTTGGTATGTCTTCGATTATCCGGGAATAAGCACAACTTGTTATAGGATGTAAGCCCAAAGGTGTCATGGCCATGGAGGCTTCGCAGCAAGTCTTCCAACCTTTGAATTTTCAGACTGAGAGGGTCTAAGGGAGCTTTTTTCATAGCAGGTGAAAGCAATATAGTTTTCCCTTCTTCGATGTTGGCCCCCTTGGCATCTTTCTTGTTTTTCCCCTTAGTATCATATCGAAGCATACTCCTGGGTTGGCAGGTTCAGAGTCTGTGGGAAAAACCATGGATGATAATGGGGCTATAATAACATCTCTCACAACCATGGTTTGGATGGGCTTGAACATCTCATCGATTTTAGTTCTCATTTTATTGATCTCTTTTCGAGAGACTGAGGACGACTCGTCAAGATTGGTAGCCATTAGTACAGCTCTTTGTCGAGTAATGATGGGGTATCTAGGTGGATGCTGATATTTCTTAGGAGCAAAGATGACTTTTTATGGTGTAGATTCTGCGAAAGAAAAAGAAAAACAACGACACAAGCCACAAGTTAGTTTTGGGTATTTAGAGAGCTATATGCAATGCATGCCCTAGGGATGTCCCTTATTGAGAGGGAGATTAAACATGATGCATTTGGCTTACTTCTTGGAGATAGGGGGTTTGCACCTGTATGCAGATACCTTACCGTTGAGTGGGAACATTTATTCATTCATTCATTCATTTACAAACAATAAAGGAGTACATTAAACTTTGAGTTTAAAATACAAGTGAGCTGAAACACATTTTAATAGGGGGAAGGGGGACATTTTTCTTTGGACTTCCACTTATCTACTTTTATATTTGAGATCCTAAACTACTCTTGAGTCTTTGGATTGACCTTCTTTGAGTTGATGTTGAGGAGGTCATTTAGAGACCTTGCTGTTTGATTGCCCATTGTCTTCTTAGCAATCTTATCTCCGTGAGCATAGAGGGATTGGGGCCCCTCTTTATGGAATGACTTGAAATGTATACCTTGAGTCCTTAGGATTACGTGGGAACCCATAGGGTTTTGGTAGGTTTTATGTAAGGGAGAGTGATCTTGGCGTCACTTTCTATGGGTTGATATTATGCATGAGAATGCAGTGACTTGAGTTACTTTGAAACTCTCACCTTGAAATGGAATATTGAATGCATGAGCATGTATGCATAAATTATGTATAGAGAGAGAATGTAATTTTAAAGTAAATATGTATATGAGTATTTATACAAGCATTATAACAGCAGGAATTAGACAAGGATAAAGGAAAGTAAAGAGTCGTCCTTTCCTTAATGATTTTGAAATTGACGTGCGTGTCTTAAATTTGGTAGAGGTTCGGCTAAGCATAGTTTTTACATGAGCATGAGGTTGAGGGTTTACTAATACTTCCTAAGACGGCTCGGTTCCCAGATCTTTAAACCTAGGTCCACTCCCCAAGACAGTGCCATTATAAGTTGGTGATCTAAGCGAGGGAACAATCAAGAGGCCATAGGCTAAAAAACTGATAGAGCATCCACCCACAACCAATATATCATTTCCCCTTCTAACTAGAAGGGTTGTAACCAGGTAAAGATATAAAATAAACCATGCCTAGCCAAACCATCCGCCCACAACTCCCATCCATTCTATCCATGCCATCCTATTCATTTATGACATACATGACAATTAATATGATATAAAATAAAAATGTGAGCAAAGGTCCACCTACAAAAATAAAGATACGAAAAGTCAGTACTTAAATAACAAACTTAGTGTAAGATAGAATGATTGGATATGAGTAGAATGTATGTTTTTTAAAATAGCTTTGAAAATGCTGATTTTGAAAATTTGAAGTGGATAGAATTGGACATGTTAATTGAAGATTTTGGATGAGTGAGGGGTGAAGAGACATGACAATGGCCTAACCCTCTAAGCGACCCCAGTGGAGTCGCCAGCTATCGCATCCTGATTTTTCGCACTCGAGAAAACACCCAAGCGAGAAAAACACAGTATTCTCTCGTTAGAACTCATCCTCCTGGAAGGACGAGTGCGACTAGGTTTGAATTGAAAATTGATTTGAATAAAGGGCTTTTGAAAAAGATTCGGAGTTGCCACCTAACTTTGTTAAGGTGAGTTAGGTCACCTAAAACTAAGTGCAATCCGAATATTAAACGTAGGGTTTTTGAAAAAGGTTTTAAAAACTTTCTCAAGAGAAGGTTTTTAAGAAAATAGGTTGTTTGGCAACCTTTGAAAAGATTTAAACCCTTTTTGAAAATAACTCCATTTTTGGTCTTTGAAAATAGTGATTCTTGGTTCGGAGGTTGATTATGTATAAGGAAGATGCATTAGGCTATCACCCTATCCCGCCCCTGCGGTATCTACATGTCTATTCACCTTAGGTTCACTCATTTAGAATCTTCAATCAACAAATGTCCAATTATATTCACTTTGAGAAGAGTTTTGAAAAGAGGTTTGATATGATACATGACATGCAAGGGCAAGAAAAAGATTTGATTTTGAAAATAGATTTGAAAAGAGGATTTGAAACTTGAAAAAGGTTATAGAAATTGAAAACTTAAAAAGAGGTTGTAAAATTGGAAACTTAAAAAAGATTGTGATCGCACCCATGAGGGTTGCCTATGTATCCCTTTGTTAGGAATTAGGTCAGTCGTAGTTTAGACTTGGGCTTCGATTGAAAACAGGCACCTTGAGGTTTTTTTGAAAAATTTAACTTGAAAAGGTTTGATTTGAACTTTGATTGGAAGATTTGAAATTAAATTTTGATTTGAAATCAAACTTGAGGATTTCGAAATTGATTTTGATTTGAAAAAATTGAACTTTGAAGAAGAACTTGAACTGGATTTGGAAACAATGAGTTGAGATTTTAAAACATCTTGACTTAGATTGAAGTTTGAAAACCATCTTGGTTAAGAAAAAAGTTGAACCTTTCTAACTTTAGGGTTAGGGTTGAACTAGGGTTTATGTATCCTAGGATTTAGGTAGCCTAACTAACAATTAAAGCATGCAATTGAATTGGAAAATTTTGATTTGAACTTGAGAGGTTTGATTTTAGAAAGTTTCAAATTAGGAAAGTTCCGTTTTAGGAAAGTTTCGAATTAGGAAGGTTAAATTTAAGAAAGATTTGAAAAGGATTTGATTTGCTTTAGAAATACTCGAATTGAAAATATTTGATTTGATTATCTAATTTGAAAGAATTTAGAAAGTTGGAGTTTAGGAAAGATTATATTTTAGAAAGCTTTGATTTAGAAAAATTTCAAAATAGGAAAGTTCCATTTTAGAAAAGTATTGAATTAAGAAAGTTTCATTTTAGGAATGTTTTCAAATTAGAAAAGTTTCCTTTTTAAAAAAGAGTTGATTTTGGAAAGATTTGAATTTGAAAAGATTCATTTAAGAAAGGCTTTGATTTAAGAAAGGTTTGAACTTAGAAGGATTTGAAATTTGAAAACTAAAAATTAGGAAAGTTTTAGAATTAGGAAAGATATTATACGTTGAATTTAAAAAGTTGAGTATTGGAAAGGTTTGAAATTAGGAAAGGTTGAAATTAGGGAAGATTGGAATTTGGAAAGATTTGATTCATATTTTCTAAATTTGAGGATTGGAATTTATTTTCAAAATTAGATGATTTGATTTTATTTTCAAAATTGGAGGGTTTGGCTTGGTTTCTTAAACTGGAAAATTTGATTTGACATGGAATTAGAAGGGTTGAGTTTTAGAAATTTTAGATTTGAAATCTATGATTTAGCGGAAAATAGGTTTTAGAAATCTATAATTTGATGTAGAAAACAGTTTTAAAAGACTATGATTTGAAGAAACATAGGAAGTCATGATTTTAAACAAAGGAACTAGGGTTTCCTAATCATGGATTCTAGGGCTTGACTTGGACTCCAAGACAAAGAGTTTTTAAAAATTAGTTCTTTGAAAAGAGTTTTTAAGAAGTGGATTTGCAAACCAATTTGGAAAGGAGGTTTGTGTTGGCCCAAGTAGGCAACCCAAGAGGGGGGGTGAATTGGGTTTTATAGAATTTTTAACAAGAATTTCAACTAAAAATTGTTTATGTATTTTAACAACAATTAATCGAAATATATATATGCAAGCAAGTGGAGTATATATCAATATATATATTTATGCAAACATGTATAGTGAGCAATTAACCAAAACAGAGGCAGAAAAGAAGTGCACCAGATTTATAGAGGTTCGGCCAACCTTGCCTACGTCCTCTCTTCTTTGATCCTTTCGAAGGAATTCCACTATGTAATACTCCTTACACAGCTGTTGGTTGTGCCACGAGTGCCCAGCTCACTCTTTACAAAAGCTTCTTCCCAAGCGTTCAAAACCCAAGAGATTTTGTCCAAGCTTCTCTTAAACTTACAAGTGTTTTTCCAAGAACACTCAAACTTACAAGGTTACAAACTCACCCAAACGAGAATGAATGAAGATTACACAAAGAGTGACTCTCCTAGTGAATATATGAATGAATAAAACTCAATAGATAACTTTAAACACTCAGCAAAAATATGTGGCAGTTAGGTACAGGTGATTTTCAGCTTCAAGCACTTGATATGAATGGTATGATTGCTCTTCTCTACTTCTTTGAAGCTGTATGTATCTCATATATATAGGTATGGATCGATTCTAGCCGTTGGAGAAGTATGGGAGAAGATTTGGTTGCATTCTAGCCCATACCGTCTGTCAGAAAACTAGCCGTTACGGTCTAGGGGTCGACTCTTTTCACAATGAGTCGACTCTTTTTGCATTTCAACAGATTTTTCAAGTTTCTGTCCAAATGAGTCGACTCTTTTGTTCCAGGAGTCGACTCTTTTCAGCAGTCTGCAGAATTGTTTGTTCTCTGTTGCAATGAGTCGACTCTTTTTGGCCAGGAGTCGACTCTTTTAAGCTTCCAGCAGAATTCCAAGGCTCTGTTCGAATGAGTCGACTCTTCATGCTTGAGGGGTTGACCATTTTCCCAAAAACCCATATTTTTGCAACTTGTCTTCATTCTTTTTCAAAGCTTCCAATCTCTTCAAGGATCATCTAAATAGGCTTTTTAAAGCTTGCAAACACTTCTTCAAGATTAGATGACTTCAAGAACATCTTCAATCCATTCAAGGTGAATTCTCTTCATTTTCATCACTTGTAGAGCTCTTCCATCATCATAGCTTCATCCATTGATTCAAGTCTTCTTCAAGATCTTCAAGAGAGCTTCCATGACTTAGAATCTTCATTTCTTTAATCAACATGGCTTCTCCATGGACTTCAACAACTCTTCCAAGAAAGCTTTTATGTTTTTGAGTTGGTCTCTTCTTTTTCATTCTTGCAAGATATCTTCAAGTCCTCAAAGTCTTCAATCTTTTAAATCAAGACTTTGATCATTTTCATTCTTCTTCTTTGATATCCATCATCTTCATTCTCTTATAAAATCACCATTGTTGAATATGCTATTCTTTCATGCTTATCAATCTTCAATCTAGAATTTTCATCAACTTGAGATTTCTTCTTCTTCTTATAATATCAGCTTTGTAGAATACATCACTTCATCATGCTTTTCATTCTTTATTCAAATCTTTGCATCATAAATCCTCTATTATGATAAGCTTCAAGTCAAGATCTAATTAATAATTCATCTGCACACTAAGTAGAATTATTAGATCATTTAACCATGTTTTGTTATCATCAAAATCAAGGCATTGACTCAACAGCTTGAATATGGACTTTTACAAGTCTTTTGAATATCTCACTTTCTTAAAACGATTCTAATCATGAAAAGATTAGAACTATTCTAGGGTTGTGATTTTGACAACAACTAGGATTTGAAATATAGATCATAAGAATCACATTGAATATAACATTTTCCTAAACTAACCCTAACCATGAAATGGTTAGAATCACTTTAGGATTGTGATTTTGAAAACAAGTTTGAAAGAAGGAGATTTTGAATGCAAGTTTTGAAAGAGAATTTTGATGCAAGTTTGAAAACAACTTTGACGCAAGTTTGAAAATAATTTTGAAAGCAATTTTGAATGGATGTATGAATATGACATGTACAATGCAATAGGGTCGTGAACATATAAGGCTAGGTTTCACCACATAATCAAACGAGCCGAACCCACACCATCAAAGATTAAATTTGAAGAAAGCCCCCAGCACGGTGACCTTCAACAATTCTTCTTAGGCATGAATCGAAAAGTCTTTTGTTTCAAACTTGCAAGAAGAGGAGATAGAAGATAGGGATTAAAATAGAAGAAAACCCAAATGGGTTAGGAGGGAAAAGAGAGAGGGGGGACTACATAAAAGTGAATAGAAAACCAACCTCGTATTCTTCTTACTTTGATTACTTTATTTGCTTTGCTTTACTTGAACTTTGAGAGTATTGAAAGTGCAGCACTTGAGTCTTCAATGGATGCTTGGAGGCTTGTGTTTGAGTGTATAAGATATATGGAGGCTAGGGTTTGAGTGCATAGAGGCTAGAGCTTGAAGTGGCTTAAGAGAATTAGGGTTTAGAGAGACTTCAAGCTCCGCTTTTAGAGAGACAGAGTTTATAGACTGAGTTTGCTAACCCTTTTTACGTAGGGGGAGGGTTTGTATTTATAGGTAATCAAAATAACTTTGGCGCCTATTGTAGTGGCGCTAGGGCCAAAATTCCACTGGTACCACTTGGGTTTGGCAGGTAGTTGTTAATGGCTAGACTCCACCCACAGTCATAACTGGTGAAGTGACTACCTGAAAAGCTAGCTAATACTAGTTGGGATAGAGTCGATTATGAGGACTGTGGATGGAACAGTAAAGCTATAAATGCTATATATAACGGGGCCACAACAGAAGAATTTTGTAGAATCTCAAACTATTAACTCGCTAAAAAGACATGGGATACTTTACAGATCACCCATGAAGGTACTACTACTATAAAAATTGTCATGCTTTAGTGATTAACAACTGCTTTTGAAACTTTGAGAATGGAAGATGATGAAACATATGATCAATTTTATTTTAAATTAAGTGATATCGTCAACTCGAGTTTCAACCTTGGTGAACAAATCTCTACTTCAAAAGTTGTTTAAAAAATCTTGAGGTCTTTACCTGAAAGATTTCAAGCCAATGTTACAGCCATTGAGGAAAGTAAGGATGTTGATGCCTTGAAAGTAAAAGACTTAGTGGGATCCTTACAAACCTTTGAAGCAAATTTTTGTCAACCTAGAAAGAATAAAGGTGTTGCCTTAAACTCCATTAAGGAAAGCACAAATGAGGCAGATGCTAGTGAATCTGATATGGATATTGAGGAGATGGCCTTGTTTGTCAAAAAGTTTAAATTTTTTTTCAATAAACTACTATAAGATCAATCTTCCTCATTTGATAATATTAAGGAAAACCTTGTGACAAAATAAAGTTTGTAAGGAAGTCATCTGATATGTCTAGTAAAAATTAATGCTTCAAATGTCATGGTTTTGAGCATATTGCTATAGATTATCCAAGCAAAAAGAAAAACAAGGGAAATAGAGTTTTGATAGTCATATGGAGTGCTTCCCAGAAGGAAGAGGAATTAGACAGAGATGATGAATTTGAGAATTTCACTGCATTCATGGCATCTGCTTTTGAGTTAACTAAGGCTACATCTAAGGTGCCTGAAACAGAAAAATTTGATAAATCAGATGGTTTAGTGAGATCTCTTAAGGAAGATGGGGATGAATCAGATGATGAAGATAAAAATGAATTGCAGTGAGCCTATAATCAATGATACAAGTAGTCATACAAGCTTACCAATGTGAATGTCAAACTAGGTAATAAGTTGAAAAAGGCCCTGGAAGAAGTTGACTCTTTAAAAAGGGTGAATGTTGATGCTCAAGTGGAAATCAATTAGTTGAAGAAACATCGAACAACCCTGACCGACAAAGTAAAGTTTCTCGAGAAAGATGCATTTGATAGAGATGGTTTTAAGAAGGCACTTGAAGAAAAAAACTTGAAATTTGAAGCTGATCTCTCTAAGTCTAATCTGACCTTCAAAAAGTACAAAGCAAGTGCCTCCACGGTAAAGAAAGTGTGCTTGGATAAGAAGCATTCTTGGGATACACGTGGTATTGGGTATGATGCCAAACCATCCAAGTCAAAGAAACACCAATACATTATGCCTATCAAATTTGTTCATGAAGAAAGGTATAATATTCCTCAAAATTAAGGTAATCATTCTTATTTAATACCTATTTGTCACTACTGTGGTATAAGAGGTCACATTAGGCCACAATATCATAAATTGTATAGATTACTTGTGGATTATATTCAAACTCGTAACTTTCAAAACCCAAGTAGATCATACAATGGTCAGATGTCTAATAGATTTCATGCGTTAGCTGAGCAAAGGAATTTTACTAAATAGAATTTTCAAAGACAAGCTCAGTCTCAACACTATAAAAACGATATGACAAGATCTGCGGTAAAACGTACTTCAAGAAAAGGTCAAAAGCCTAACCAACATTCTTCCCTAAAGCTTATAAATGCTAATCCTAAGATTGTATGGATCAGAAAAAATGACCTAAGAGGATATGTTGTTCACACTGTCCTGAAGGCTCACAGTTCTAATATGTGGTATCTAGATAGTGGCTGCTCAAGGCATATGTGTGGTAATAAAGCTTATTTTGACACTGTGACTAAATGTGATGGAGGTCTAGTAACATTTGAAGATGGCAGCACCTGTAGAGTTGTAGGAAAAGGTAATATAAAATCTCAAGGGTTACCAAATCTCAATGATGTACTGTTTGTTGAGGGCTTACAGGCTAATCTTATAAGCATCAGTCAGCTATGTGACACACAACATCAAGTATAGTTTTCTAAAACTGAATGCTCTATTTTTTTTTTATAAAAAAGGTACTTGTGTTATGAAAGGTGTGCGTACTTCTAATAATTGCTATGGGATCACCTCAGAGAGTGGTATTACTTGCAATTCTGCTAAGTTAGATGAGACTGAGTTGTGGCATCAAAGACTTGGTTATGTAAACTTTAATGATCTCTCTAGAACTATCAAGCTCTGAGCTCATTCGTGGGATTCCAAACTTGGAAAAATCACAAATTGTGTTTGTGGACCATGCCAATTGGGGAAACAAATTAAGTCCATGCACAAGAAAGTTAAGCAGATTGTAACATCTAAACCTCTTGAACTTGTTCATATGGATCTTATGGGTCCTACTTGAACAGAAAGTATAAGAGGTTAGAAATATATTTTTGTGATAGTTGATGATTTCTCTAGGTTTACCTAGATAGATTTTATTGGAGAAAAATCTGACACCTTCTCTGTGTTCAAAGCTTTATGTCTGAGATTGCAGGTAGAGAAGGGTACAAAAATTGATTGTATTCGCAGAATCCGAATTGATCATGGTAGAGAGTTCAAAAACTTTGAGTTTGCTTATTTCTGTGATGAACAAGGTATAAGACATGAGTTTTTAGCCCTAAAGACTTCATAGCAAAATGGAGTAGTAGAGAGGAAGAATAGAGTCATTCAAAACATGACTAGGGTTATGCTTTATGGCAAGAAGGTCAATAAAAAATTCTAGGCTAAATTAGTAAACATTGCGTGTTATACTGCCAATCGTGTCTACTTGAGAGTTGGTACCAAGCAGACTCCTTATGAGTTGTGCAAAGGGAAAAAATCCAATGCTAAGTACTTCCGAGTATTTGGAAGTAAATGCTATATCCTAAGGTATAGAGAGTAGTTGGGTAAGTTTGACTCCTGACGTGATGAATGAGTATTTCTTTGGTATTCTATCAATAGTAGAGCTTATCGTGTATTTAATTTGCGTACATTAACTATGATGGAATCTATTAATATTGTTATTGATGATTTGGAGATATCTACTGATCCCTCTTTTGATGAAGAGTGTGATGTAGGCAGTAAACCTATAGTGGAGGAATCTAAGAACTAGAAAAAAGTGACCATAGTGGAAGATATTGAAAGTGATCAATCTGAAGTAGAGCAAGAAGTGACACTAGAACCCCTATCAAGAGTGAAGCTAAATCATCAAATGGATCAAGTAATTGGAAGTGTAACTGGGCCAATGAAAATAAGGCGTTAGGTAAGAAATGAGGTAAATTACATATGCTATACTTCTATATTTGAGCCTAAGAATGTCAAAGAAGCATAGAATGATGAACATTGGATAACTGTTATGCATGAAGAGTTGAGTCAATTTATGCGAAATGATGTGTGGACTCTTGTGCCTAGACTAAAGCATGTTAATGTGATAGGAACTAAATGGATCTTCAAGAATAAATCTGAAGAACATGGTGTTATCATAAGAAATAAAGCTAGGTTGGTGGCCCAAGGGTACACCCAAATTGAGGGCATTGACTTTGATGAAACCTTTGCCCTTGTTGCAAGGTTAGAATCAATTCATATCCTTCTTGCCATTACATGTCATTTAGGATTTAAGTTGTATCAAATGGATGTGAAGAGTGCCTTTCTGAATGGTATTCTTCAAGAAGAGGCCTATGTAGAACAACCCAAAGGGTTTGAGGATCCACTCCATCTTATTCATGTATGTAAATTGAAAAAGGCTCTGTATGGTTTGAAGTAAGCTCCCAACGCTTGGTGTGAGAGACTCATCAGCTTCTTGGTAGAGTCTGGCTTCTCTCAAGGGGGAGTTGACAAGACTTTGTTAATTAGGAAAGAATCTAAACACATTCTTATTGCTTAGATCTATGTGGATGATTTTGTGTTTGGGTCTGCTTCTGATATGCTTGCTTATAAATTTTCTGAACATATGAAGAGTCAATTTGAAATTAGCATGATAGGTGAGTTAAACTATTTCTTAGATCTTTAGGTTAAACAGATGGATAAAGGGATTTTTATTTATCAGTCCAAATATGCTAAAGACCTCGTGAAGAAATTTGGGTTAGAAACAGCTAAGCATGCTAGAACCCCTATAAGTACTAGCCTTAAGTTAAGTAAAGATGCTACTGGAAAAGATGTTGAACAAACTCTGTATAGAAACATGATTGGGAGTTTTTTGTATATAATCGCCAGTAGACCTGACATAGCCTTTAGTGTTTATGTTTGTGCTAGATTCCAAGCAAGCCCTAAAGAGTCTCATTTGTTTGCTATTAAAAGGATCATTAAATATGTGAATGGAACTCTTAGCTATGGCTTTTGGTTTACTTTCAATACTAATTTTGATATTTCTAGTTACATTAATGTAGATTGGGCAGGTTCTGCAGATGATCGCAAAAGCACCTCTAGTGGGTATGTTGGCAATAATCTTGTTCCTTGGCATAATAAGAAGCAAAATTTGATCTTTCTATCCACTGCTGAAGCCAAGTACATAATTGTTGGGAGTTGTTGTACTCATCTTATTTAGATGAAGCAGATGTTAAGTGATTGTGGTTTAAAGTAGAATGTCATGACTCTTATTTGTGACAACATGAGTGCGATTAGTATTTCCAAGAATCCGGTTTAACATTCTCGCACTAAACATATTGACATTCAATATCATTTCATCCATGAATTAGTAGAAGAGAAGGTCATCTCTCTAGAGCATATTTCCACTGAGAATCAACTTGTTGATCTCTTCACTAAACCCCTTGATACTCTTAGGTTTGAATTTCTGCGAAATCCCTACGAGTGTGCTCTCCTGAGTAGTCTGTTTTGTTGGGGTCCAGGCTTGAATGTGTTTATTGCTTCATTTTTGTTCTCAAGCTATGTTTCATGTGTGTTGTGTTTAGTGTTGGGAGTGTGTGTTGTTTGATTTGGCTAGCACTTGGCCTATTTGTTTCCTATTTAAAGCACTTCTCATAAAATGCTAGAAGTATGAACATGTTCTACATTGAATCTTGTATGCATCTTTGATTGTGTATTAGTGATTCATGTGACTTTGATGATTCTAGCCATGCTCATGCTCTATGCTTATTTGGTGCTCACCTCATGAGATTTCTCAGAATATGGAACCCATTTTTTTATGATCTTTTTATAGCACTCATCATGGATGATCTTCCTTGTACATGACTGTCTAGATTTACCTTGTTCACATGTATACCCTCTCTTGCAAAATATTCTTGTGTTAGGGGGAAAGAGCTACCAATGAGTGTGTGAGAAGCTACCCTTGTTATGTGACAAGAGGAGATGACTACTTGCTCATGTGTGTGAAAGCCACCCTCCCTGTGCTTAATTTGTGTTTCATTTTTGGAGAAATAGGATTGGAACTTCAAAAGGTGAACAAAAAAATCTATCCTGAAAGAAAAAGGGAATTCTTGGTTTATTCTGATTGGGATGACATAGGGGTTTGGCTTCTATAATATTCGTGTCTAAGAGGAGGTTTCCATGATGAACTTTACCTTGATCTTGTTCTAGGGTTCATATTCTCATTGACCTAATTGATAGACTTGCATCTTATTGTCATAGTTGTTAGTATGACTCTTATCATCATTGTGTGTATTGAGTTGTTTTTATGCCATCTTTGAACATCCTTGATGTTGATTTATTCATGCATAGAGCATCTTAAATTTCATTGGTTGTATTTTGAGTGGGTTGATGACTGTGGGCCTGTGCAAAGTTTTCTTTTGGTTCTTAATGTTTTCTTGTGTATCGAGCGACTTCGTGAGATCTCACGGGTTCTCACGGCCATGAAGTCAACTTATTTGGGCCCCCTTTTTAAAACCCTAGCAACTGTTTTGTTTTCTTTTCATTTTTTTCTTCTCCCTATGTTGCTTTCTTAACTCTCGAGCCCTCAACGATAAACGATACTAGGTCGGGTCTTCGTCTTCGATCCAGTGAGCTTCTCTCCTCTATTCTTCATTGTCTTTTCTGGGCCATTCTCTAGGTAATCCTCTCACTCCTCTTCGGTTCTTTGTTCTTCGATTTGATTGGGTTTCTCAAACCCTAGCTTTTTATTATTTTTTGGGGTTTTTCATATTGTTGGTTCCTTGGGCCAATTAGTGGTTGGATACAGCTTGGTGGGGTGTCAAATCTCCTTTAGAGGGCATTTTTGCCTTAGCATTGCTTTGGTTGGGTCGCCGGGCCTTTTGTTCGGTCTGTATGTGCTGCGGTGAGCGTTTTTGTTGTTCTTTATGGCAATTTTTTTTGTTTTCTCTTGGACCAGTCATTGTTGGACTAGTGCGTCTAATTAGTTGTGTTTATTATTATTGTGATTTTTTTTGCATCATAATTCCTACTCCAAGGAAACAAAAGGGGCCACAAACCCCTCTTTCTCGCCGTTCCTCAAGTTCCCCGGGCAAATGGCAGACTTCTAGTTCCTTTGGCAAATGCCTTCGCTCTAGCACACTTAGTGCTATGTCTTCATGCTGCGGCGGAGAGTCTTTTTCTCCTATGGACTCTCATTTTAGACCGGCTTTTGAAGCTGAGTTCGAGTTTAATCAGTTGTTTAAATCTCGCCCTGTTTTTGTTTCTAAGGGTATTATTCTTGATGAATTCTCTAACACTTTTATCAGTGCCTACTTCTCTAAGTGAGGCTGGACTCGTCTTGCAGTTTGTAATGGGTTTGCTTGTCAGGACCTCGTTCGAGAGTTCTATGTAAATATTCATGCCTCAGACAAAAAGGCCGGGACTTTGCAATCCTATGTGCGTGGGGTGCTCTTAACTTCTCTATATCTGACATATGCATCTTTAACCACATCTCGCATCCTATTGCTTGAGTTTTCCTATCCTCCCTCTCGAACTGGGCCTTCTTTGAACTTATTGGCTCAGCTCTTGTTGTTTGCTGAAGGTGACTGACCTCCCAGCTTTTCGAGTCTCCTGAAGCAGAAAGAGCTAAAGGATGTCTTTCGAGTGCTCAACCATGTGGTGTGTGACTTGTTTCTGTGCAGTTCTTATGTGAGTGAGATTTATGAGTCCCATGCCCGACTTATGCACACTATTACTAGATGCATGGTTGTGGATGTGAGTCGACTTAAGTTTAATCTAATCCTCGAGACCTCTGCTAATAACTCCTCTCGAGCCTGTCTTCCTTTTGAAATTACAATCACCGAGTTTCTCTCCAGTCATCTGATTGTGGCCGAGCCCCACAAGACTCGTATCCTGATTGGGAAACCTATTTCTTGTCACACCCTCAAGATGAATAATGCCTATCTCGGAGCTACTTCACCACCTTCTCAGTTATAGCAATGAGGGTACTCCTGTTGATCTGGTTGTTCCCTTTACCTCCACTGCTCTTGTTTCTACTCCTCCTCCTGCTGGCACTTCTATTCTAACTCCTGCTCCTTCATCATCCACTGGTGCTGCCATTGTTGCTCTCTCCACCCAACTGACTACAATTCACACTGACCTGATGGAACGCATTGGCCTAGTCCATGAGTGCATCAATCTCATCGTGGAGCGTCAACAACGCGATATTGTCTGTGTTCGAAACACTTTGTTTGCTCTCTCACAGCAGCATACCGAATTTGTCACTGATGTGAATGACTTCATTTGGAGCATTTGTTGTCGGTAGCTATTACTCTTGGTGATGGTTCTCTAGTGGATGTTTTAGTTTTGAGTTTTTTTTTTTTTTGGTTGCCTCGTTTTGCTTGTTGAGGCCTTAGTTTTTTTTTTTGGTTATTGGATAGTTTTCATCTATATATATATATATATTGGATATTGCTTTGCATCTTTCCTTATCTATAGTTTCATTCTTGGAATTGTTTGTTCCCGTGCTTACTTTGTCAATTTCTTCCAAAAAGGGGGAGAATGAATTCTTATGCTACTATAATTTTTTTATCGCTTATATCTCTTTTGCACTTAATTGGATTAGTTGTTTGCTTGTACTATGTGCATGGATGATACTAAGTACTTGTAATTGGGGTTTGATTGTATTTTCAATTATTTCCTTGTAATGTGTATTGTAGCATAGGGTTTTGGTCACGAAATTGCTAAAGGGGGAGATTGTAAGGTTATGTAATTAGCTAAATTTCATGCCAAGTCGTGTTTGATGTAATTTAAGGAATTGGGTTATCAATCACAAGCCTTCGGAAAGGATTTGAAGCTTATTCATGTAAGATTGGCTGATGAAAGGGACTTCGAGGGATATCAATGAATGTCAAGAGATCTCGAGGGCAAAAGCAATATGCTAGGTGCAAAACAAGACCTTGCAGGATCCTCGAGGAATGTCATGGTATGTCGAGGGCAAATATAGTGGGCATGCAAATTGGGCATGACTTTGCGGGATGTTGAAGGAAAAAACAGTGAGCATGCCAAAATCTGAGTTTGAGCTAGTGGGATTTTTGCGGGTTCTCATGGGATCGAGCTGGGCAAAATTTGGATTCTTGGGAATCGCCCTACTAGGGTTTTTACGTCTATTTAAAGCTCAACACACTTCCCCAAACCTCATCTGAGCCGCTACTATTAAAAACACTTTGACAGAAGTATTTTCAATCTTCTAAGAGCTAAAAAACGTGACTTAGCAACAATTTTCTTCGACTCAATTGAAGAGATCGATAGTCTTGAAGGAGTTCAAGGCGATAAATCTGTTCTAAGGGGATCTGAACGGTGGTCAAACACGGAAACAGTGAATCGTAAATACAAACAAGATCCAAATAATCATTAGATCAAGGAGTTGATAGGTTTTGATTGTAAAGAGTCTTGTAACCGTTTGAACTACAAGTTATAGTGCATGATTTTTGTCCAGCAAAGGGGACATGTGATTTTTTTCTCCCATTCAAGAGTTTCCACAGCAAAAGACTAGTGTGCTCTTGATTGAATGGTTTATTCTCTATTTTGTCTTGAATTGTACAATATTGCTTATTACCATTACATCTTGACCTAATATTGTAGAGTTTAGTCTTTTAGACAAAACATAGATTTTTCAGTAACATAGTAACAAATGCAGTTGAAACAACAACAGTAATAACAAATAAAAACAAAATAATAAACAAAAATTTTTTGATACATCTTGCAGTATATAATAGTATCATATAATACCACTCATTTTCTTTATTATTATGTCTGTAGTATTCACAATCATAATTATCAATCCTATTTAGTACTAGTTGGTATGGACGGTAAATAGCAGATAAAAAACCCACTTTCATTTCATTAAAATTTTCGGTCTATGCCAATTTGCATCGAAATCCAATCTCAATTTCTATTTTGCAACATTAAATTTTCCTTCACTAATCAACCCAATAAATTATAATGAAAAACACTCGAATCCTAATAGCACAATTCGTTTTTCACTATAATAGTAGTCACTTAGAATATTCTGAATCCTCCTAATTGAGCAATATTCATCTTTGGCACAATTCGTTTTTCATTTGAATAGCCATGCTCTAATAGAGACGTCGTACTTTTTGTTATTATGCAGCACAACAACAAATACAACGTGCTTATAATCTCATTATTTACATCAATATTTCCCAAAAGTATAATTATGTTTATTTGCACTTTTTTCTTAAATCAATGGACTTGTCATAAGTTTCTAATTTGCATACGTTGTTGTGGTATAAGTATATACTCAAGTTGACATTTGTGGTTTAATAAACAAAAAAATATTATAGAACGGCTTATGCATTGAACTTCAGTGTTAATTTCACAAAGCCAAATCTAGCACTTGGAATTTCTGACCAGATGGAAGGAATACATAACCTAACTTATATTTTTACCTAAAATTGCACCATTGTATCGCTCAACACAAGGCTTCAGGAAATGATGGATGCGTAAGGATTCTCCCAGAGTAAGGATTCCCCGGAATTAGCATGCACAGAGAGAGAGAGAGAGAGAGAGAATGTTGTTTTTTTATTTTATTTATAAAAGGTAGGTTGTTTTTTAATTTTTATTTATAAAATTGTAATTTTACTTTAGCATAATCAAACAGCATGATAAATTTTACTTCAGCATATTCAAACAACCTGATATGAAGTACATGGGTCAATTTGAGCCATCCTAACTTATTTTTACTGGTGCAATGGGGTCAAGTAAATCAATGGAATGCAAGAACAAAAAGGAAGGCACAACCAGATATATCATGATCAGTTCTCAACTTTCTCGTCCATTTTCCCCGTCAAAGTTTCCATTAGAACTACGAGGCGCATTGACAATTAATATACTCCTTTTGTCTTACTAATTACTTCTTTGAATAAATATAAATCATTAGCTGATGTAGTTGCAATTTTAATTTTTCAAGAACAAAATGACTAATAAGGCTAAAATGGTTTGGTTTTGAACAATATGTACATTAAATTTTAAGTAAATATAATAATTTTATCGTAAATAAATAATCTTAACAGTGATAAATCCAAAACGGTGTGCTAAAATGCACGAGTACTAATAAGTACCATATTAATGACAAAAATAGTATATTGACCGATAAAAAATTGACAAGCATGCTCACAATAATTTTTTTTTAAGATTGCTACTTGAATAATGTAGGTAAAGCCTATTAGACCTGTACTAAACTTAAATTACACTATGTAAATTCTTGCAATAGATAGTGGCGGAGCCACATAATTCATCTTTGGGGACAACCATTAATTAAAACGGATGAAAGTTTTTATTAAAATTAACAATAGGACATCTGACTTTCTTATATATGTATATAGTGTATGATCTTATATATGTACCATATAATGAGCTCTTTAATATAGAATAACCATTTAAGGTGGGCATTCATAAGTTTCTTGAAGTAGCAAATTGAAAAAACATTTCTAGGTAAACATTGAACTTTTGAAAACTTGAGAGGGTATTTATAAATTTTAGAGAGAATAAATTGAGAAATATTTCAAAATTTACAAGTAAAAATTGAAAAGAAAGTGGGAGAACGACCCCTTCTGCACCTAACGTGGCTCCGCCAGTGGCAGTACACCTTTCACTTTCCAAAAATTAATGGTTGATGCTTGTGGGATGGCTACTACTAACTACTTCTTTCACAAATAAAATTTAGTTCCCTTTTTTGTGACGGAAAAATGGCTGATGGGTATTATTGTAGACCGACACTATCCATGAGCTTTTAATACGTATGTTTTCATCTAAAACTAATCTGAAGTGAGCTTTGAGTGATTAAATTGCACTATGAGTAAAAATATAAAAAGGACTTGGGAAAGAAAAAAAAAAAGAAGAGTAGAAATATAAAAAGGACTAGCGTTTGAAATGTTAATTTTATCAGTTGGCATATTTTTCCTATTTCATCTAGACAAGTACTATCTGTCCTTTGATCCAATTTGTTTCTATTCCATTCGAGCCATTTGATCAATCTGTACTGCCATTTTTAGATTATTTTTGTTTTGAGTTGTTTTTACCAATGGAAGAATCCTACCAAGACAAAATGTCAATGTGGCTTGTATGACTATTTTTCAGAACCCAAGTGATGTAGAGAAATTATTCTGACCTCTTGGCTTACCAAGCCAACCCTCCACCTCCTCCTCATCTCACAATGAGACGGGTCCTATTTATCTGGGTCTTAATATCCCCTAATTGGGTGAGTTCTGAACACAATTAGAGACTAGCAACTGCATACTCATTGAACCCATCTTATTGTGAGAAAGAGCGACGTTCCACTCTTGGAGGACCAAATACTTTATAATTTTTCAGAGGTGTGATAAAAATGAGAACTTTTGACAATAACTATAAGCTTAAACTAGTGGTAGATCTTTTTCAATTTGCGCGCATTAGGGAGTTTGTAGACTTCGCTTGTGAAATTATTTTTTTTTTTTTTTGTCTCTTCTTACTCTTTTTCATTGAAATTTAATTTTCTTTTTATTTTTTTTCTTTTATGTTATGAGTATCTGTTATAAAAAGAAAATTTATTTAAACTTAAAAAAATGAATAAAGACGAAAAAAACTGCAGTCTAAACACCTTGATTGAAAATTTTGATCTCCGCTTTGTTTTTTTTTTTCTTTTTTTGTCTTCTAGATTTACACTATCCACACCTTTACACAACAGAACAACTTGACGTGAGCCACTGAGCTTAAACACTCTTATCTGCGTCTCCCCTTGCTTTCTCTGTCTCTCACTGCTCCTTGAAAAGGCAAACCACAATCACCTATTTCTCGATCTCTCAATCTCTGTTTGCAGCAAAACATGGAGGATAAGAAATTCTTGGTTCATATTCTCTTCGTTTTGGCTTTCTCTCTTTACCTTCACTCTGCTTTCTCTCGTAGCTTCTCTTCATCAGAGTCCGAGGATTCTCAGTTCACCACCACTGTCTTCGACGTCTCAGCTTCGATCAAACGAACTCTTGACGTTTTCTCTTTCGATCCCCACACCATAAAACCCACTCAGCATGACCAACAAGAAGAGAAACCCATTTCGTCGTCTTCTTTTCCCTTATCTGTCCCACTATATCCTCGGTGCTCTCTCCATAAAACCCACCACAAGGACTACAAGGCCTTAACTCTCTCCCGACTCGAGCGCGATTCCGCCAGAGTCAAGTCCATTGCCATGAAGCTCGAACTCGCCATTAATGGCGTCAATTCATCCGAACTCAAGCCAGTGGAGACGACATCGTTGCAACCGGAGGATCTCCAGACGCCGGTGACCTCTGGAACGAGCCAGGGCAGTGGCGAGTACTTCTCGCGGCTGGGCGTTGGCCGGCCGGCGAGACAGTACTACATGGCAATTGACACCGGCAGCGACATCAGCTGGCTCCAATGCCGACCCTGTTTCAACTGCTACCAACAATCCGATCCGATATTCGACCCGTCTGGATCATCCACCTACCGTTCCGTCTCCTGCAATTCCCCTCAATGCAATGCCCTCCAGGTCTCGGCTTGCTCGGTCAAGTCGTGCCTGTACCAGGTTTCCTACGGCGACGGATCGTTCACCGTCGGCGACTTCGCCACCGAAACGCTGTCGTTCGGAATCTCTGGTTCACTGAACAACGTCGCGATCGGGTGTGGCCACGACAATGAAGGGCTGTTCGTCGCCGCGGCGGGGTTGCTCGGGCTCGGCGGCGGACCGCTCTCGCTACCCTCGCAGCTCAAAGCGACATCGTTCTCTTACTGCCTCGTCGACCGCGACTCTAGCGGTTCGTCGACTCTCGAGTTCAACTCGGCCAGACCCGGCGACTCGATCACAGCTCCGCTGCTCCGCAACTCCAAGGCCCGCACGTTCTTCTACGTCGGACTCACTGGTCTCAGCGTCGGCGGCCAACCACTGTCCATCCCTCCGTCGGTGTTCCAGGTGGACGCGAGCGGCCGTGGAGGGATCATCGTCGACTCGGGCACCCCCGTGACTCGGTTGAAGACTCCGGCCTACAACTCGTTGCGCGACGCGTTCGTGAAACAGTCTCGGAACCTGCCGTCGACGAGTGGATACTCTATCTTCGACACGTGTTACGATCTCTCGTCGATGAAGACTGTCTCCGTACCAACGGTGTCGTTTATCTTTAGCGGAGGTAAAATGCTGAGGTTGCGACCGGAGAATTACTTGATACCGGTTGACTCCGCGGGGAAGTTCTGTTTAGCGTTTGCACCAACGAATCGGGATTTGTCGATCCTGGGTAACATACAGCAGCAGGGGACACGTGTCAGTTACGATCTCGCGAACTCTCAAGTTGGATTCAGTCCCAACAAATGTTAAAAGACTGCTTCACAAAAGCAAAATCAAATCATATGGTTATAGTATTTTAATTTACCATTTTATCTTTTGATTAAATGCTTGATTTCAAAGGAATAGGACAGGTGAGATATTTATTAGAGTAATTAAAAGGGTTCGTACCAAAAATGAGTGGGACCTATCTAGAATAAATGGTTAGTTAGAAAGGAGCTGTGGCAGGTGTGGGGGTCATAAATTGTTCACCACTATATATTTATATATGAGTAATGTTATATGACTAATGTTTTACATTTAAAAAGTTTATATAGAATTTATATTTGGAATGATGTGGTTGAGTTATTGATCTATTATTTTAAAATAAAAAATTTATTAAGATATATTTTAATTATAAAATTGTCACTGTTATATTATTTTAACTCAAAATTTTATACAAAAATTTTTAAAAAATAACATTTTTCTATATATGTGTGTGTGCGTGTGTGTTTTCAAAACTTCAAATGATTGTAGTGTGAATTATAGCAAACTAATATTAGTTTGGAGTGAATTGGGACTTGTAAATCTTGTGTTCTACAAGAATGCTGGTTATATATATGGAATATAAAATATGGGTCTTGCTAAGACGTGCCCTAAGGACGTATTTTAAATATGTTTTGTTTGATTGTACAAAGCATTAGAACTTGTGTTTTTATAATTTTTAACACTGAAAACACAAGTTTTTATGCTTTGTATAACCAGACAAAATATGCTTAAAATGTGCCCTTAGAATACATGTTAGCATTTGTCATAAAATATTTGTACATGAGGATCTTCGTTCTTGCATTTATTTTGGAAATTGGGAGGGATGCAAAGGGCCTGTTTGGCTTATTATCTTTAATTAATTTTCTCTGAAAACAACAAATCCAACAATTTGTGCTCTGTCAAATGGTGCTTTATTTCTTTGCTTTTATTTGTTTATGCTAGAAAAATGTAAAAACTAAATAATAAGTGTTTCTTAATAATTCAATTTTTTTGGTTATCGATAAACAATTGTGATGATATTCAGGGCAAGGGTAACATCTTTATGAGCTCATGTGTATACACACATATGTATTGTCATGTAATTAGTGGAGGATCGTGCTTTTAAGGTTTAAAAACTTATTAAAGAAATATTACCGTTTCAAGAATAAAATAATAATAAGCCACCTTCCATTCATACTTTCTATTTCGTTATACAATTCAATAATCACAAACAATTTATTTATTATAAAATAAATAATTAAGACCCGTTTAGTTAGACTTTTTGACTTAGTTTTTTTTTTTATTTATAAGTTAAAAAGTTAATATTTTAAAGTTTTTTTTTTAATTTTTTACTTATCTTATTTTGTTAAAACTTAAAAACTAAAAATATTTAATTTTTTTATTTATAAATCAATAAAAAAATAAAAAAAATTTTAAAAAATTGTACTTAGTGTAACACTTCGGTGATATCCTTCTAGTATATTTTAATTGAAGAATGAGTGGCGGCTAAACAGTATCACAGCTATTATTAGATTAAATTTGCTTTCAAATGTCATTTTTTACGTGAAGAAAGGGTGGTGGGACCGGAGGTGGGATAGCAGTTCACATGCATGAACTGAAAAGAAATATATTCGGTGTTAACAATGAATCTAAAAGCGGGGGCATACCTATACCATAGGAAGTGAAAGACAACAATATAATCAATTGGGTTAGGTGGGTCTCGAGAGTTTCCAGTGGATGTATTCTATTTAATCATAGTAATCGAAATGGAAAGTAAAATTAAAAATGTTAAAAAATAGAAGAAATATGACAAAAAAATATAGAAGAAATGGAAAGTGAGAAAATGATTAAGAATCGATATAGAAACTTAGTAAGAATTTTTTTTTGCAAAATTTAAGACCTTTAAAAAATTTATTGAAACCTTTATAAAACTTAGTAAAAATCTATATAAATAATACGATAGATACTTAGTTGAAATTTAAGTAAAAAAAATATCTAAAAATTAATACTTTGAATTTTAAACTAATTTACGGAGAATTTCTCAAAAGTTTCCCTTTAATTTTTTAGGAGTTCCCATTAAGTATTCCAAAATTATCCTAAACATTTTTTAAAATTTTTTAAATATTTCTCCAAAATTTGAAAACGAGTTTCGTGCTTCCGTATCCTAAATGAATAGCCTGATAACTATGATTCAAACGCAAACGCAAGTAAAGGGAGAACACATTACATTGTGAGTGTAAGTGTAAGAATGATGTGCCACTTCGAGACCATTGAAATTTTTTTTTATGTAAATTCATTCTGCCTTGACAATAGCCACCAAGTCTAAAAAATTTCTTCTTTGTTCTTATACTTTTTAAGATATTTAAACTGGAAATTTTAGCTCTTCCAATGTCTAAGTAATCTTATTTTGTTCCTCTTTTAGAATTTTCTCCCAATTTTACTCATTTCAATATTTTCAATTGGCCATATGACTTTTTATAATTTAGATAAATCCAGTTTTAGATTTTCCTTTGTCTTTCATATATTTTAATATTTTTATTAATAGTTATTTAAATAACTACTACTACTTGGTATCTACTGAAGTAATGTACAGTAGGATACTGCATGGTATCTACTGAAGCAATGTACAAATATATTAAAGAACTCGTTGCTTAGAAAAAATCACTTACGTTTCGACAATGATGTAGCATATATAAAATAATTTTAGAAGTGAATATTATATATTTTCATAATATATTGAACTAATATATACTCTAATAATTTCAATTAGTAAAATTTTAATATATATATTTTTTAATAAGATTTGAAACATAGTTATCGGGACACTCATTTGGAAGGAGAAGTGAGTTAACACGCTTCCGGTACCACTACGAAATTCGTTTTAAAATTTTGAGGAAACATTCCGGAAATGTGTGGAAAACGTTTAAGAAACTCTTAGGAAATGTTTAGAAAATTCTTGAAATACTTGACGAAAACTCTTAAAAAACTTAAGAGAAATGATTCAGAAACTTGAAATATCAATTTTTATACATTTTTTTCCCTTAAGTTCTAGCTAAGTTTCTATGAAATTATTCATGTAGGTTTCCAGTAAGTTTTCCAAAGGTCTCCACCAAGTTTTTTAAAGATCTTCTTTGAGTTTCGTGAATACTTCTTAATAATATTCCTATTAAGTTTTTTGCTTCCCGTTTCCTTTTATATTTTTTAGTTGTGTTTTTTGCTTTCTTTTCCCCTAATGTTTCTCACTTTCGCTTTTCATTTTGGTAACTGTGAATGAGATTTTTTGTATACCCAGATCTGTATGGCGAATCTCGAATATGAACATTGAAGAGCCTCCAAGAATAGAGAAGGGTGGGAATGCGTCGACCTCTTTGAGATCAGCGGTACTTCGAAGATTAAATCAAACAAGCTTAATTAAAGAGAATTGAAAGAAAAAAGTCTATTTTAGTTCTCAGTAATGCGTACTTTGTTCTTCTTCACCTTGCCTTATTTATAAACCTTCAGTGGTCCTACTTCTTCTAGGAGTTAGCTCTTTTAATCGCATTGTTCTTTGGTTTAATTCTTTTTTAGGTTGAGGTAGGATTAGACTACTCCTTTTGAGTCCTTTTCATGATTAGAGTGGGTTTCCATAGCCTTAAGGACTTTTGTGACCCTTGGGATGTCTTTATGTATATTGGGCCTGTTTTCATACAAGCCGGGCCTGCCTTTCTTGGTGGGTGTAAGCACCTTATTTTTGCCCGCTCAGCAATCTCTGGTCAGACCGAATCCAGTTTCAAACATTATAACACATATGAGCCCAAGCTAGTTCTTTTAAACTCCAATCCAATCAATTGGTTGCTTTCTAGGCCCGTAAAGCCCAATTGAAGCTGAAAAGACCATATTGCCCTTAGGCAATCCAAGCAGCTTTCCGAGACCGGGCGGTCTTAAGAATCAATGCCATCCAGGTAGCTTTTCGAGACCGGGCGGTCTCGGGAACCAACACTATTCAGGTAGTTTCCCAAGATCGGGCGATCTTGGGGACCAACACCTTATCAAATTCAATACGGTTCACTTCTGGTGCTTGCTAGCCCGCCAATGTAGAATGTCCGTCATCCGGTAGTTCTCCGAGACCCAGCGATCTTGGGGACCAACACCACCCTACAAGTAGCTTTCTGAGATCGGGTGATCTTAGGAACCAACACCACCCTGCATGTAGATCTGTGAGACCGGGCAGTCTCAGGGACTAACACCACACAAGTAGCTTTTCGAAACCAGACAGTCTTGAGAACCAACACCTAGGTCAACACTGGAGCTTGTTAACCTGACTCGGTGAAAAATGACCAAACCTACCCCTTGGGCCTCCAGGCACGTCTTTGAGAAAGTTCAAAATCCTTGAAAATTCTAAGTCCACCCTTCCAAAGTGTTCTTAGACAGTTAGGCGTACTAAATACGCTATCCTGACTAACTCTGGTCTCATTTTGGTCAACTTTAGTCAAAATAACCGTTTTGCCTCTAGGCACCCCAGCACAGTACAAATCCCACTAAACAGTAAAAACATCTTCCAGGATCGTCTCTGAACAATCCGGCACACTTAATGTGCCATTCTAATCCATCTTAACCCTTTTTGACCAATCTCAATCAAAATGACCATTTTACCTTTGGCAGCCCGAACGCGCCCCCGAAACTACACTGGCTCTAGGTATCAAACTAGAAGATCCTATCATATGCCCATATTCAATCTAAGGTGAGTCTCGTGACTCTAAACATTTCTAAGTCGGTAAAAGTCTCTTGGAGCATCTCGTAGACACTCCGCTAGGGTTGTCTTTTATTTCTGATTCCCAAATTATAAAGCACCATCAAATGATTTGAAAAATGCGTAAATCAAGGAATTCCCAAAAACGTGTCCATAGGTCTTTCCATCGATACAGCTCGATTGAATAGATCGCTTCCGGAAACCCCCGATTGCATGGCTCGAAAACTATCACTTTCAATAACCCCTGGAGCGTCTCACAGATGCTCCGCCAAGGTTGTCTTTTCTTCCAATTTCCTGATTATAATGCACCGTCAAACGACTTGAGAAATGTGTAAATTAAGAAATTCCCAAAAGTATTTCCAGAGCACTTTCTATTGGTATGGTTTGATCAGAGAGATCGCTTCCCGAAGGCCCCGATCACGTGGCCCAAAAACTGCTACTTTTGAACATCCATGGAGGGTATCATAGACACTCCGTAAAAGTGTGTTTTCATACATGCTTCCTGAGACAATATCTCACTTTTTCGAACACCTTTCAAGTTCTCTAAAAATTTTAGGTTCTTGAGAAACAAGTTTAAACAAAAATTTTCAGTGGCGGAGCGTACGTTACATGCGTCTAGATTGTAATCAAATTGATCAAAACTTTGCTTGCTCCCTAAGATTAAGCCAGTACAGATTGTGCCATGTGGTATTCATAGAGTGGAATAGTATTGGCACATGTTGTCACGCCCCATAACTCGTACTATACGGATATGGGGTACATGACCAGCCAGTAGCAAGGCTACTCGAGGCCGCATTACATAAACTAGTTGATCACCTGTGCATACTCATTTAAAAATTTACGGAATAAAAACTTTTATAACTTGAAATATAATCTATGTCATACATGGTAGAGCTGTGCCTAAACTAAAACATAACATACATAAGGATCAAATCAAGGTCCATCAAAATTATAACATTATATCATTACAAGACATTGGGTCTAGCCCTCAAACATGAAACAAAATATAGGCCAGTGGGCCGTAGCTCAAAATCCACGTATGGCCTCGCTCTAGGGCCTCTCGGATTGGCTACCTAAACATCATTTGAGAAAACGTAAGCTAATGCTTTGGCGTTGTACTCTGCTACAGTCATATTCCCTTGTGTCAAACTAAGGAACTCCGTAGTCTTCTAATCTCTAACAGTCTCATGAAAATATTCTTCATTGAACACCTCCAGAAACCTAGGCCACTACCATAGTGGCTCTGTCGCTTTCTTCAATTTCCACCAAGCAAGAATAGCTCCTTCAACGATAAAGGTGGCAAAGGTCACTTTCTGTTCATCTGTGCAATGCAGCACTTCGAACACTCTCTCTATTCCCAAAAGCCAAGACTCCGCGGCCATTGGGTTGGGAGTCCCCTGAAAAGTTGGGGGCTTTAACTGTTGAAACTGCTTAATAGTAGTATGCGCCACTACCTCTCCTCTTGGCGCCTGCACTGCCGGCTGCTTCGGCACATTTTCGGTGTTGCTATGGTTATCCTGGACCACTTGAACGAGTCTAACTAAAATCCTTTCTATGCGATCAAAACGGTCTTCGGGCTCTTGGGCCCCTCTACGACCACCTCTTCTCGGCGGCATAGTTACTATAAGCGCACAACAAAACGTTAAGCATATAACATAACACTACATGTATTACACCTTGGCATGTCATTATACACGTAGCATACACATACATATACACATAACACATACTTAAGTCAAACCTAGAATCCTATTTAGACATGACTCAATCCTACGGTGACAACCTATAGCTCTGATACCACGCTGTCACGCCCCATAACTCGGACTATACAGATATGGGGTACATGACCGGCTAGTAGCAAGGCTACCCGATGCCACATTACATAAACTGGTTGATCACCTGTGCATACTCATTTAAAAATTTGCGGAATAGGAACTATTATAACTTGAAATATAATCTGTGTCATACATGATAGAGCTGTGCCTAAACTAAAACATAACATACATAAGGACCAAATCAAGGTCCATTAAAATTATAACATTATGTCATTACAAAACATTGGGTCCATCCCTCAAACATGAAACAAAATATAGGCCCGTGGGCCGTAGCTCAAAATCCACGTATGGCCTCGCTCTAGGGCCTCTCAGATTGGCTACCTGAAAATCATTTGAGAAAATATAAGCTAATGCTTAGTGAATAACAATGATGCATGAGCAAGAAAATATCATGCACTAGGAATTATATCCAACGTACAAGGATAGATAATCATTTATGCATGAGCAAATGAGCTTTTGAACGTTTAAAGCGTAGACTTGGAGCTCATAGGTAACGTAAACATCATTTGAAATATTTCAAAACATAGTATCATAAGAACAGATGCAACATAACACTATTCTTGATATAACATTTCATATCTTATCGTAAAACATGTGAACATATCATAGCTCTCAGTTCAAAACATAAGTGTGCTACAACTCGACATATGAGCTAGGCTCCATAGTAACCATGTAGGTCCCTGTAAGGTTCTTTAGGCCAGGGACGTCTCCCAACATTGATAGTTTATTTCCCGTCCCCTATCGTAGGACTATCGGGCTAGATTAAGGTCTTGTCCTGAGAAGACCCGAGTTGGCACCATACAGGTATGACATTTATACTTGAACATAAACATTGATACATTGGAAATATATGGAAAACATTGCATGATATGTAGGTGAATTTAAAACATTTGAAAATTAATAGAGTTTTACTCATGGCATATCGTTACTCACCTCTCTTCGATAAAATGGATGGTAGACGAGGTGTTCCTACACAAAATGCACATAGAAGTATGAAAATATCAATACAAGACTTCAAGGTAAAGCAACAACGTAAAACGAGAACATAAGGTTGAGATTTGAACATAAAAGTCAGAACATCGACTCCTCCATCACGTCCCAACCACCTCTTAAGGAAGATTTCACACTCTAGGTAAGTTCCATTTGAAAATAGACTTAAAGGGCTTTAATTTGATAGGTCATAAGCTAAAAACACATTTCGAATGAAGAAGTTATGTCCCATAGAAATTGGACTAAAATTTTGGAAGAAGAATGTTACTGGCAGAATTTTGGGTTAACTTCAAAATTCAATATCTCTCAATCTAGAAGGAATTAAAGTACAAACTTTATATGGATATAAAGATCTATGAGTTTACTTTCTAATGATTCAAACGGTGTATCAATCCGAGTTTTTCTAGAGAAAGTTATGCTCGTTTTAAGAAATAGTGTCTGAGCTAAAAAGTGAAACCAAGGACTGGACAAAAGTGTCGACTCCAGAGATTGGGGAGTTGACTCCTGAGCAAAAAAAAAAAAGAACCTGGGAGTTCTCTAGGCAAAAGTGTTGGCTCCAACAATAAAAGAGTTGCCTCCCAAGCTAAATGAATGAATTTGGGAGTTCTCTAGGTAAAAGTGTCGGCTCTAAAAATAAAAGAGTCGCCTCCCAAGCTAAAAACCCATATTTCAACCCGAAAATCTCCAAACCTCACTCAAATCAAAACCAAACTCCATCAAAACTCTCGTAAACTCTTTCAATGCTTCTAAGATCCAAAGATTGACCCAAGAAGACCACAATAACTCAAAATCAAATACTTTAAACAAAAAAAACGAAGGGATCTAGGGTTTTAGGAACCTAAACCCTAACTTGCATAAGTTGGAGATTTCACATCCCAAACCCTCAAATCTTTCAATGGGGCTTTCAACATTCTATACTTAGCTAATTTAGGACTCAAAAGAGTCACCCACAACAATCTAACAACACATCACACAAAGGTAGATACATACATATATACCAATGGAGAAGAAAATGGGACCTTACCTTTCTTCAAGCTTGGTTAAATCTTTTATTGCTTCAAGCTTTTCCTCAAGCTTCTTCCTCCTCTTTCTCTTCTGCTCTTCTCCCTCTCTTCCTTCTCAATTGGTTGAATATGTGCGAGTTGTGTGCACTTATGTGTATAAAAGATGATACACATGGAAATAATCCCATATGTCTCACCCATAGGCTTAAGTTACAACATAAGCTCTCATTGGTCATTTTTTACCCAAAAGAAGAAATAATTAACAATTAAACATTGCATATACAAGAAATTCTCATTAATATAAATAAATAGAGGTTTGGGATATCACACATGTAGCACATGCGCCAGGGCAAAATTTGCCCAGGCACATGTACTACATGTGCCAGCCCTCTCTAGCTTGCTTATAAATACTAGCCTCCAACTTTGCATATTCTAGAATTGAAAACAGCAGTGAAGCTTTGCAGAAATAGCCTCTGAACTCTGAAATTCTATATACACCTCACCCTCTAAGCACCTAAATTAGATTCAATCTCTCTCTAGCCTATACACTCCGCCTATAAGGCTTGCAATGCCTTAGAAGAACCATTTCCAGCCCCTTCAAGTCTCTCTAAGGCCATACAAGTTCAAGACAAGTCATCCATGGAAACTTGAGAGTGCTTTGAAGATAAATGTAGTATTCTCTTTTACATTTTGTCATTCCTACTCTTCTCTTCTCCCTCCTAGCCTACTTAGGCTATTCTCTATTTTAAACCCCCATCTTTTACCCCCTTTTCTTGCATTCTTAAAGCAAGTGAGCTCTTAGTTCATGTCTAAAGGAAAGCTGGTGAGAGCCATTGTGTAGGGGAATCTCTCACTAGCTTACTTTAAGATGGCATGGCCTTGGAGCACTTTACAATTTGGTGTGGCCTATAGCCTTAAATGATTTCATGACCCCCTTTGCATATGGTTACCATGTTCATATATTGCATGCTTGGCACCATTTTCATATTCATCATCATTTTGCAAAAACTTTTACTATCTCATTTCTATGTCTTTTCAAATTCCACATTCAGGTGTTTTCTTAAAAAAATGGTTCTAAAAGTTGGTTCCTCGAAGCCTAGGTCAATTTTCATATCCTAGAGAATCCCCTTTTTAGTCCCTTGATTTTATTTTGGATTGTCTCATTTTACAATCTTCAAGTTGTGACTAAAATGGTTTTCAAACCTTGTATTTCACTATGATTTCCAAAGTTTTACTCTCTTGAGTTTTGTGGTTGAAATGGTCCTTATGGAACCCTCTCTTGAGTGGTCTCCTCATTTATTGACCATAAGAACTAGCTCACTATAGTGGTTTTCTATAGCCCCAAAAGTGATTTTTGAAACAATCCTCTTCAAAAAAGGTTCTCAAATTTCATTTTTTTAATTCGCATAGAAATAATTTTCCAAAACTACCATTTTCATCTTATTTTTAGGAGCATTGCTTTATTGAATATTGTGGTTGGAATGGTCCAATGGAATCCTCTTTGGAGTGTTTCCTTCAAATCAACCATATGAACCCATATTCTTTAGAGTGATTTTTAAAATCTTAAAAGTAGTTTTCCAAAACCTCATTTCCAAAAATAATTTTCAAAGGTTCATACTTTTTAATTTTCCAATCAAAGAAGTCTTTAAAACTATCTATTCAATATGGATTTTCATAAGTTTTACTCTCTTGAGTTAGTGGTTGAAATGATTCCAAGGCAAGCCTCTCTTGAGTGGTTTCCAAATACCAACCATATGAACCCAACACTCACTTGAGTGGTTTTCATAAAATAGTTTTTAAAACACACTTTCAAGCTTAATGCATAAAATCATCTTTCCAAAACCAGTAGGTCCAAACCCTAGTTCAAAACCACGTTTCCAAAACCACTAGATCCAAATCCTAGTTCAAAACCATCTTCTACCCTTAGGTTAACTTGACCTTAGTTGTCCAACCCTAAGTTAACCTAACCCAAGTTAGTTAACCCTAGGTCACCTTAACCTTAGGTTAACCTAACCATAGTTAATTAACCTTAGATCATTCCAACCAAGGTTAGTAAGCTTCAAAGGTTCTAATTCCAAGACCCATTTTTAAGTTATCTTTCAATTCAAAACTATTGTCATAACATACTTTCAAAAAACTTCCTACTCTTTTGAGATTTTCAAAATTAAATCCAAAATCTTTTCAAATACTTCCATACTTCATCTTCAAAAATACTTTTAAATGGTTCTCTTAGACTTGTCTTAACTAAAACGGCTAGACAGTTAACTCTTTCCAAAAATTATTTTCAAAACATTTTCAAGAATTCACAACCCTAAAGTGTCCCTAACCTTTTATGGTTAGGGATTTCAAGGGAAGGTGATACATTAAATTCAACTTTCAAGGTTTTCCATATTAGGATTCCAAAACCCTAAGTATTTTCAAAAGCTCTTTTTAAAAATGATTTTCAAACATCACATTCTTGAAGCAACCCTAATTCTTTCATGGTTAGGATTGTTCAAGTGTAAGTGAGACATTCAAGAAGGATTCTATAACCCTAAAGTTTTAAAAAATCAAAGAGAAGTCTCTAGCCCCCTTTTCCAAACATGTTTTTAAAACTCATAGCCCCAAAGGAGTTTAGTTTTCTCAATGACTAACCTCATAAGGGAGATGAAACATTAAGCATGCTTTTCTTAAGGTAGTCAAAAACTACTTTTAAAAGCTTTTAAAAAACAAGTTCACAAAAGCATTTCTAATCCAAACTCTACGTCTAAAGTTTTTAAAACAAGACTTCAAAACATTTTCAAAACTCCCTTGAGTTGTTTCAATGCATTTCCAAAACTCACTTGAGTTGTTTCAAAAACATTTCAAACCTCCATAGAGTTAATTCTAAAAATGTTTAAAATCATCTTTAATGCTAATTCTAAAAACATTTCAAAGATCCCAAGTCTTATTTCAAAGGTATTTTCTAAACTCTCAAGTTCTCTTTTATCAAAGACCACAAAGTGTCTTCAAAACTTTCCAAAGGCCTCAATGCGCATATTTTCTATTGAGCCCTTGCTCGAACTACGAATGACCTAATTCTCGCCAAATGAGATACGTAGGTAACCTAAAATGGTGTGGTCATAACCTTTATTTCAACCCAAGTTCCTTTTCAAAAGTTTCTATCAATTCAAGGTTTCTATTTCAAATTCTTTCAAAACTTTCATACTTTCAAACCTCTTTTTTTAGAAAAACATACATCATGCATCATTTATCCAAAAAGTGATGACCAAACCCGTTTTCAAAACGCTAAAGTTGATACAAGTGGACAATTAGTAACTGGTGATTCAAGTGAGTGAACTAAGGGTGATCAGACATATAGGTACTGAAAGGGTGGGGTAGGGTGATAATCTTAGGATATTTTCCCTACATGTAACCAACCCTCGGATCATAGATTTCTATTTCAAAGACCAAGATTAGAGTCATGTTTTCAAAAGGGCTTTATGACCTCTTTTTTCAAAAACCTTCTTAAAAAGGACATTTTCAAAACCTTTTTGAAAAACTTACGTTTAGTCTTCAGATTACACTTGGTCTTAGGTGACCTAACACATCTTTAACTATGTTAGGCGGCTATTTCAAACTTTTTCTAAAAGCTCTTATTCAAATCAATTTCAAGATCAAACCTAGTTGCACTTGTCCTTCTAGGAGGATGAGTTTTAATGAGAGAGTACCGTGCTTTTTCCCGAGCCAAGAAGGCTTGGTTAAAAATCAGGGTGCGACAGTGGGCCTGTTTGATTTTCATAAAATGCTGGCCTTTATGCCACTAATTGCCCCTAGCCTAGCCCTTATTCCCTGTTTGGTTGGATTTAGGGATAAAGGGTTGTGTTTAGTCGGCTGCAGTGGTCTTTTCCACTTCTGATTTGATTGGATCATGGTATGTCAACTAAGGAAGCATGTGCCACGTATTGTCCGTCGATTCATTCATGCAATTGGAAAGGCAAGGATGCATTAAATACCGAGGTGACTTTTTAGTAGAGGTGCATTGATGGAGCCGTTCAACGTTTCTTGAAACCGCAGCAACCTAGCATATAAAAGCAAAACTCTTCGGTGCTTTCTCTTACCTTTGCTTGAGAACAAAGCCCTATTTTATTCTTGAGAGTGTGCCAACCAAGTCATTTGTAAGTCTTCCTTCTCTTCTCAAGATTATTTTCCTTTTCACTTTGCATATGACCTCTTCTTTTAGGCTTATGATGAACCATTTAAAGAGTATGCTTAGCTAAACATAAGGCATTGTGGCCTTTAAGGAAAGGTACCAATTCTTGGCAGGTGTAAACACAGCCATTGACTGTGATTACGGTTTAGAGGAGTTGGAGGTTGGGATGCCATTTCCACTAATTGCCATAGTTGAAGGTGGTGTAAGGTTCCCTTTACACCTGTGGCTTGTTAAAATCCTCTCTTATTATAACTTGTGCCTAGCCCAGCTTGCCTCCAGTTCCTTTCATATAACTATGGGGATAGTAGAGTATTTGAATCGTATCCTCAACGTCAACATAGGCTTAGAAGAATTTAAGTATTGTTACATCCCCTCACTTGCGAGCAAGAAGGATGTGTTGGCCCAAATGGCAACCTAAGAGGGGGGTAAATTGGGTTTTTAAAAAATTAATGGTAATTAAGATTAATTAAAATTAATCTAATCAATATAACAATGATCAATCTATATATTTTCTTGTCCAGATTTTTTGCACTCAAGGAATACATACACAAGCGGGAAAAATACTGTACTCTCTCGTTAGAACTCATCGTCCTAGAAGAATGAGTGCGACTAGATTTGAATTGAAAATTGATTTGAATAAAGGGCTTTTGAAAAACATTTGGAGTCGCCACTTAACTTGATTAAGGTGAGTTAGGTCACCTAAAAATTAAGCACAATCTGAAGATTACACTTAGGGTTTTTGAAAACAGTTTTGAAAAATACTTCCTTAAGAGAGGGTTTTTAGGAAAACGAGTTATTTAACAATCTTTGAAAACCATTTAAGCCCCTTTTTTGAAAATAACTCCGTTTTGGTCTTTCAAAAACAGTGATCCTAGGTTCGGAGATTGGTTATATGTAGTGAATATGTACTAAGGCATCACCCTACCCCGCCCTTGCAGTACCTACATGTCTATTCACCCTAAATTCACCTATGAGAATCTTCAACTATCAAATGTCCAAAAATATCCACTTTAGAAAAGAATTTTTGAAAAGACATAATGCATGATATGTAAATGCAATAGAAATATTTAAAATAGATTTGGAAATAAATTAGAAAAGACTTGATTTGATTTTAGAAAAGAGATTTGAAATTGAAAGAAAGTTTTGGAGATTGGAAATAGAGATTTGAAAATAGAAATTTGAAATTAGAAGTTTGAAATAGATCATGGAATTGGAAGTTGAAAAAAGTTGTGGAAATAGAAGTTTGAAAAAGGTGGTGACCGCACCCATGAGGGTTACCTACGTATCCTTTTTGAGGAATTAGGTCAGTCGTAGTTCGGATAAGAGTCCGATTGAAAATAGAAGGTTTTGATTTGAAAAAGAAATTTTGATTGGAAAATGGATTTGATTTAAACTTAGAATAGAATATTAGAATTTGGAATTAGAAAGATTAGACTTTGATTTGGGAAAGATAGAACTTTGGGAAACCTAGACTTAGGAAAGATGAGATTTAGGAAAAACTTGAGATTTAAGAAAGATTTGACTTGAATGTTAAGCTTGGAAGATTAGGGAAGTTGGAAATAGGAAATGTTCGAATTAGGAAAATTTCATTTTAGGAAAGTTTTGAAGTTGGAAAGTTTTGATTTTATAAAGTTTTCGTTTTAGGAAAGTTTCGAATTAGGGAAGTTTTGAAATTGGAATGTTTTGATTTTAGAAAGTTTTAACTTAAGAAAAATTCGAATTTAGAAAGTTTAGAATTTTGGAAAGATTTGAAATTTAGAAAGGTTAGAATTTTGGAAAGATTTGAATTTAAGAAAGTTTAGAGTTTAAGAAAGATTTTAAATTTGAGTTTTAGAATTTAGGAAAGGTTTAAATTTAAGAAAGATTTGAAGATTTAGATTTAGAAAGTTAAGATTTGGAAAGAGAATGAATTAGGAGAGGTTTGAAAGTTTAAAGCTTATGGAAAGATTTAAAAGTTCAAGTTTTGGAAACCTAAGGTTTAGGAAAGTATGAGATTAGGAAGGAGTGGATTAGGAAAGGTTTAGACTAGGAAGGATTGAGATTCCTATTTCCCAAAAAAGAAAGCTTAGATTTTGTTTCTAAAAGAGATGATTTTATTTTGTTTCCAAAAACGGAGGATAGGATCTAGTTTCCTAAATGGGGAGATTGGATTTGGTTTCCTAAAAGGAAAATTGAACTTGACATGGAATTGGAAGGGAAAGTTTTAGAAATCCTAGATTTTGAAGACTATAGTTTTGACGTAGAAAAGAGATTTTAGGAAACTTATGATTTTGGATGTAAAAGGGGAGATTTTGGAAACCTAAATTTTAAGGCAAGATTGAAAATCATGTTTTAAGAAAAGAAGGTAGGGTTTCCTAATCGTTGGCTCTAGGGTTTAACTTGGACTCTAAGAAAAGAGATTTTGGAAAGTGAGTTTTTTACAAGGGAAGTTTTTTAGAGGGAGATCCTAAAAAAGAGTTTATGGAAAGTGAACTTGAGAGGAGTTTTAGAAAGAAGATTTTGGAAAGAGCTTTTTGGAAGGGAGTTTAAGGAAGAGTTTTTAGAAAGAGTTTTTGGGAAGAGTTTTAGTAAGAGTTTTTAAAAAGCAATTTTGAAAAGGAGATTGGAAAGAGCTTTTTAGAAAGTGTATTGGAAAAGAGATTTTTAGAAGGAGAGATTTGAAAAGAGAGTTTTAGAATGTCTATAAAAATATCTCACTTTCCTAAAGCAATTCTAGCCATAAGAAGGTTGAAACCACTCTAAGATAGTGGTTTTGAAAAAAACAATGATTTGAAAATATGGATCACATTGGTCACTTTAAATATAACACTTTCCTAAATCAACCCTAGCTATGGAAAGGCTAGAATCACTTTAGGATTGCGATTTTGAAAATAAGCTTTGAAGAAGAAGATTTTAACACAAACTTTTGTGAAGTGACCCAGCCCATCTGAGCACTCAGTGGGAACCGTCTGTACGACTGACGACAGGATTTATAGATTAATTCATTTTTTAGTTAGATATAGATTAGTAGGTAGTACAATACGTTTAGAAGTTCTATGTTCTGAAGAAGGAAAAAAATTCAAGGGTTTTTCTAGGGTTTTGGAAGGAGGAGTCATTTAACCTTTGGAGGCTACGAATCTTTTCATCTTTCAATGGAGCATCTTTTAATCTTTAGTTTTCGTCTTTAGTTTTTCTTTCTTGTTCTTATTGTGAATTTCATATTATATTTCTTTAATGCAGCGTTTTCTTTCTTTAATTATTATTTCCATTCTTGCAATCTTTATCATGCATTTTAGTAGCTAAATCCGTTCTTGGTATGGGTTGAGAAAGTAACTAGGTTACAGGTAGAGATTCAAGATAGTTACGTATTTTCCAAGATTTCAAGATCTTGGATCAAGATTCATTTTCTTACCCATGAATATCTTTGAAAACAATATTCTTGATCATATCCAGCATGTATGTATAGACTGATTTGTAAGCAGGGATACATATACATAGAATTTCTGATAAGGATATTGATTATAACTGCATACATATTCCTATTAAGAGTACTTTAGAAATCTACTGTTCTTGATTAAGCTTCAAAAATACCTTGTAGACAAGTTTATAAATTGGGACAATTATGAATAGGACCCTGGTATGAACACTAGTAAATAACTGAATATCAACTCTAAAAGGATAATCGAATCTTGAGTTTCTTTAATTAAAACTATCTTGGGAACCTACCTGTAGGCCTATTACTGGATCAAACCCTACCAAGACCTTTTTATAATATTTGAATACATCCCAAAAAATTAGTTTAATTTTATTATCTGATAATTTAGATCAATCATCTCCAACAATTGATTTTTATTTTCTTTTTTGAAGCTTTCTTGTGATTTTAATTGACTCTGAGCTCGTTATTATTTTGTTCTGATTGTAAACCTTGCCAGATTAAGTTTATTTCTTGTGTTCCCTATGGATCGATCTCGGACTTACCGAGATATTATTACTGCATCGCAACTGTACACTGGCAAATATGAATCACACTATTTAGGAGCGATCAATATACATATAACCATCATCTAATCGTCATCCATAAAGGCCAAAATGTGGCCTCAAAACATACACAACGCTGTTAGTCTGACAAAACTATAACTGTGTTGGCAGGTGAAAGGAGGCGCGTCAAGAAGCAGGGTCATCATCTAGGTCAAAGTCACCCATATCCGGCACATACGGAAAAGGCTGGCTAGAAAAAGCCCCGGCATCATAAGGACCCTAACCAAGAAAAAGACAAAAGAAAAGAAAACCTAGCATTAGAACACAAATGACGCATAAAGAACATGAAAAATGAATCATAAATAGCATACCTAGTGGGCCTCCATCAAAGATATGCGGGTAGTCAGAGCCTCCACCTTAGTGCGATACTGATCTTGCGCCTGGCAAGCTGCTAAATACTCCTCTTCGGAAACAAAGCCTTAGGCTCAACGCCACCTCATGGCCAGCCACCTGCCCTCTAACTACCAAATCCAACTGAGTGAAGGCACTTATAGACCTCGCCCTGAAATGAGCCTCGTAGTCCATACTGGGGGGAAAGAGGAAACAGTCGCCACGAACCCTGACCACGTAAGGAATCTCCACTCCAGCTCGATAAAATCCAAACATATACTAGGGAGGATCCATAGCAGCGTGAAAATCGGTATGTAGCTGCCGCCAATGGCGCTCTTCTAAGTACGTCTCCCATGAAAAAGGGTCCTTGAAAGTGACCCGTAACATAGACAAAAGGATGAGATCCCTTATACCGGCATACTGAGGAGATCGGCGGTAAGGCATCCAAGATACGTCTCAAGGTCCTAGCAGCTCTGGGTTAGCTCAGAGGGTGACAAAATCAGTAAGCAGAGACCGCTGGACTACTTGCTGTCTGGCCCATGTCATGGTCGACGGGAATGCATCGGTAGCTAGTACTTTTGGTCTATGAACAGGTAGGTACTCATAACTCCACTATATCAAAAATGGCCAAAAACCCGTCAAACTCCCCCATACGTAGGATTTCCTCACTCTCATCCCTCGTAAGAAACTGGCAAAAGTAAAAGTGCTTCAATCCATGAAGTCCAGTGCATCCAAGTCTACTACCAAGCTCACCAAGGGTAGAGGAAGCGTCGACTTATTATTATTGTAAAAGCAACTAAAGACGAGTTATAATACCAGTCAGTGCCTCATGACCTAATCAGCTGAGGAGGGCTCAAAAGCAAATGTTGTCTCTGCTGGGCATAAAAGTGAAGTCGAAAAGCTCGAGCTTGCAATCCCTGGTAGACCCAAGAGAAGACGAGCCTCATCTAGAGTCATAGCCGGTAAGGAAATCGAGACACCTCCAAAAGACAGTCTAGTAATCATGGCCCAGTCAACGGGAGTAGAACCCAGCTCGAAGCCTACTAGATGTATAGTCCCAGTCTCCCCAAACCACCACTCCAACAGCCCGACTACTATTCGGTGATCACGTCTGTCTTTCTGAAGCGTCATAAAGACTCTGAAGCCGATCCGGTGTAAGAACTCCTAATAAGATGGACCCGATGCATGCATGGCTCTCCAGGTTGAAATACTAGCCCCTCTGAATGAACTGTGAGTCGACGATAGCATCCTGTCGCGCCCAGATTTTTCGCACTCGAAGAATACACACAAGCGGGAAAAATGCTGTACTCTCTTGTTAGAACTCACCCTCCTAGAAGAATGAGCGCGGCTAGGTTTGAATCGAAAATTGATTTGAATAAAGGGCTTTTGGAAAAAGATTCGGAGTCGCCACCTAACTTGATTAAGGTGAGTTAGGTCATCTAAAAACTAAGCATAATCCGAAAACAACACTTAGGGTTTTTGAAAAACGATTTTGAAAATATCTCCTAAAGAGAGGGTTTTTTAGGAAAACAGGATGTTTGGCAACCTTTGGAAAACATTTAGCCCTTTTTTGAAAAATAACTCCTTTTGGTCTTTCGAAAAGAGTGATCTAGGTTCGGAGGTTGGTTACGTGTAGGGAAGACGCACTAAGCCATCATCCTACCCCGCCCTTTCGGTACCTACATGTCTATTTACCCTAGATTCACATATGAGAGTCTTTAACTAACTAATGTTCAATCCTATTTACTTTAGAAAAACAATGTTTAGAAAAACATGATGCATGATATGCAAGTGCAAGAAAAGAGAGTTAGAAAATAGATTTGGAAAGAAATTGATTTGATTTGAAAAGGAGAAGATGGAAGTTTGAATTTGGAAAGAAAGTTTTAAAAATTGAAAATAGGGATTTGGAAATAGAAATTTGGAATTGGAAGTTTGAAAATAGATTGGAGATTTGAAAAGATTGTAGAATTTAAGATTTGGAAAATATGGAGGAATTTGAAATTTGAAAAAAGTTGTGACCGCACCCTTGAGGGTTGCCTACGTATCCTTTTGGAGGAATCAGGTCAGTCGTAGTTCGGACAAGAGTCCGATTGAAAATAGAAGAATTGATTTGGGAGAAAGAGATTGAATTGGAATTTGAATTGGAGAATCGAGAGATTGAACTTTGATTGAAAGATTTGAAAATATTTGATTTTGAAAAGCTTGGTTTTTGGAAACCTAGACTTAGGAAAGAGAGGATTTAGAAAGGACTTTAGATTAAGAAAGATTGGACTCAAATGTTGGACTTGGAAGATTGGAGAAAGATTGGAATTAGAAAAGTTTCATTTTAGGAAAGGTCTGATTTAGAAAAGTTTCAAATTAAGAAAGTTTTCGACTTAGGAAAGTTTCGGAATTAGGAAAGTTTCAACTTAGGAAAGTTTTGAATTTGGAATGTTTTGAAATAGGGAAGTTTTGAAAATTGAAAAATTTCGTTTTAAGAAAGGTTTTGAAATAGGAAAGTGTTGAATTTAGAAATGTTTTGAATTAGGAAAGTTTTGGATTTGGAAAGATTTGAAGTTTAAGAAAGTTTAGAGTTTTAGAAAGATTCGAAATTGAAATGTTTAGAATTTAGAAAGATTTAACTTCAGAAAGCTTGAAATTTAGAAAGTTTTTGAATTTGGAAAGATTTGAAATTTAGAAAGTTTAGGATTTAGAAAGTTTTAGAGTTTGAGTTCTAGAAAATCTTGAAATTAGGAAAGGTTTGAATTTAGGAAAGGTTTGAAAACTTAGATTTAAAAAGTTGAGATTTGGAAAGGGGTAGAATTAAGAAAGATTTAAATTTTAGAATTTTAGGAAAGATTTTTATGTTCAAGTGTTGGAAACTTAAGGTTTAGGAAAGGAGAAGTTTAGGAAGGAGTTGAATTAGGAAAGATTTAGATTAGGAAGGGATTGGATTTTGTTTCTAAAACAGAAAGTTTGATTTTGCTTCAAAAAATGTAGGATTGGATCTAGTTTTCTAAACGGAAAGATTGGATTTAGTTTCCTAAAAGGAAGATTTGATTTGACAAGGATTTGGAAAGGGGAGTTTCTAGAAACCCTAGATTTGGAAAACTATAGTTTTATAGTTTTGACGTAAAACGGGGTTTTGAAAATGTGTATAGTTTGGATGTGAAAACAAGAGACTTTGGAAACCTAGGTTTTAAGGTAAGTTTGAAAACCATGTTTTTGGAAAGAAAATTAGGGTTTCCTAATTGTGAGTTTTAGGGCTTGACTTGGGCTCTAAGGGAAGAGTTTTTGGAGGGTGCATTTTTGGAAATGAGGGTTTTAGAAGGAAAATCCTAGAGGGGAGTTTCTAGAAGGGAGATTTTGGAAACGAAAATTTTTAGAAGGGAATCCTAGAGAGGAGTTTCTAGAAGGAAGATTTTGGAAAGAAAGTTTTTTGAAAAGATTTTTGGAGAGAGTTTTTTCTAGGAAAGAGACCTAGGGAATGCTTTTGGAAAGTGGACTTTGAAGAGAGCGTTTTGGAAAAGAGTTGAAAAAGGAAAGTTTTGAAAAGAGTTTTTAGAAAAAAATTTTGGAAAGAGGAGCTTTTGGAAAGCATGTTGGAAAAGAGATTTTTAGGAGGAGGGATTTGAAAATAGAGTTTTTAGAAGGTATAAAAACATCTCACTTTTCTAAAGCGATTCTAACCATAAGAAGGCTAGAACCACTTTAAGAAAGTGGTTTTGAAAACAACAAGGGTTGAAAATATGGACCATATTGGTCATTTTGAATGTAACACTTTCCTAAAGCAACCCTAGCCATGGAAAGGCTAGAATCACCCTAGGATCATGATTTTGAAAACAAGTTTTGAAAAAGAGATTTTGATGTAATTTTGAAAACAAGTTTGAAAACTATTTTGAAAACAACTTTGAAAAAAACTTTTAGAAGATGCAAGATTATGATATGCACAATGCAATTTTGGGGTCGTGAACATACAAGGCTAAGGCTTCACCACATAATCAAGGGGGCCGAACTCACGTGGTCTCTAGTTAGCCTAAAGGAAAGCCCCCGACACAGTGACCCTCCAATAGTCTAATCCTACGCATGGACCGGGAGTCTCCTTGTTTAAAGCATGCAAAGAAAGGGGGGGAAAGAGATGGGGGATTAAAATAGAGAAAACCCAAGTGGTTAGGAGAGAGAAGAGAGAGGGGGGAAGTGTGGAAATTTAAAGAGAAAGCCTACCGTATGTCTTGTTTATTTTGCACGCCTTACTTGTCTTCAGTCTTCGGTCTTCGTTTTGATCTTCGTCTTCAATCTTCAATAGTTGTCTTCAAACTTTAGATTGCAGCGCTTCAAGTCTTCAAAGGAGGGTTGAAAGCTAGTGTATGAGTGTATGGGGGTGTGTATAAGTGTTTAGAAGGCTAGGGTTTAGTGTATGGTGGCTAGGGTTTGGAAAACCTAAAAAGCTAGGGTTTAGGGAGTGCACGAGCTCTGTATATCGAATTATATGATTTTTAGACTGAGTTTGCGGACCTCCTTCACGCTGGAAGAGGCTCTATATATATAGAGGTTGGATAAACCTGGCGCCTGGGTAAAATTACTCTTGGCGCCACTAGTAGTGGCACCAGCCAGTTAGGAAAGTTTGTAAGTCGGCAAGCAACGTATCTTTGACTAGATTTGGGTGCCTGTACTAGTGACTACCATGCAATTTTTAGCCTAGCTTCACTAGGAGTGACTCCGGAAAGTCCGGGAATGATTTAAGGGATCGGGAATGGCCCGGAAGGCCGAAAAAGAGCAGGAACACTTAGAATAGTGTCCTAGAGGTATTTGACTTGAAAAATGAGGATAGGATGTGTTGGAAGGGTTGACCGGGCCTTTAGGGGCAAAACGGTCAATCGGATCGGGAAGCTACCGGGATAGACTCGAACTGTCCCGGAAGAAAACTCGAGATTTGGAAACATTATTCGGAATGTTCCCAAAGGTTGCCGGTTTGATACCCAGAGCCGGTGTGGTCGGAAAAGGTGACCGGCCTACCAAGGGCAAAACGGTCATTTCGTATCGGGTTTGCTGGAACTGACTCGGAATGATTCAAAAAGGTAAAGAGATTGAGAAAACTACAAAAAGTAGTCTCAGAAGGTTACTAGTTTGATACCCAGAGCCGGTGTGCTCGAAAAAGGAGACCAGCCCACCAGGGGGCAAAACGGTCATTTCGCACCAGGCTTGCCGGAGCTGACTCGGAATGATCCGGAAAGGTAGAGAAAGGTTGAGGATACTATAAAAAGTAATCTCAAAAGGTTACCGGTTTGATACCTAGAGCCGGTGTGGTTCCCCGGGCGTTCGAATGCCTAGGAGCAGAATGGTCATCTTGACCGGAAAATCTCGGAAAAGGCCCACGGGGTAGTTTGGTCATTTTTTACCAAAGTGGGCTAGCAGGCACTGGTGTTGACCTAAGTTTTGAGTGTTTCCACCACTTTGACGGCGGTCGCGTGATACAAGGATTTGTTGGCCATTCCCTATATCGACTTGTTTGTGAGTATTTCTGCTACTCTAACGGTTGTGATGTTTGTGAGTATTTCCGCTACTCGGATCGTCTCGAGGAATAAACTGTCTCGAGAGAGGGATTGGAAAGCGGTCTTACCATCTCCGAAAAGATGTGCCTAATTTAGGACAGTCTCGAGGAATAAACTGTCTCGAGAGAGGGATTGGAAAGGGGTCTTATCGTCTCCGAAAAGACGTGCCTGATTTAGAACAGTCTCGAGGAATAAACTATCTCGAGAGAGGGATTGGAAAGGGGACTTACCATCTCTGAAAAGACATGCCTGATTTGGAATCGTCTCGAGGAATAAACTGTCTCGAGAGAGGGATTGGAAAGGGGACTTACCATCTTCGAAAAGACGTGCCTGATTGGAGTAGATTTACCGCCTCGAGGAATCAACTGTCTCGAGAGAGGAGTTGGAGTTGGAGTTGGAAAGAACAATACCCCTAAGGGCATTTTGGTCATTTTGGCTCTATTTGGGCCTAGCGGGCCCGCGAAGCGATGGACAGACATGATTTAGACTTAGAAAGTTGGTTTCGGTTGGAATATGCCCACAATGATTGAACACAAGTCTAGACGGAGTGTAGACTACTGAGCGGTCAAAAATGGGGTGCTTACACATCTGACCATAATGCGAGTATAAGCTGAGATGGTAAGCCAAGTCTCGCAGCGGTGGGACATCGGGGATCGCTAACTGATCATCCGTGAAGGAAGTGTCCCTTCGTCTGTCACGAACAGATGCCATGCCATATCCCCTCTGCAGGTCAACAACCAAATCAATGTCATCCTTAACTCTCTCGTCTAGAGTAATCAAGGGCTGCCCCGTCGCAGAACTACCACTAGAGGCCGTCCTGCTCAAAGATTGCTGAGGCCAACTACTGCCACCTCAGCCAAAACTGCTCCTGCTACGACTGCCCTCCCCAGGCTCGATCAATAGTGCCTTCCCGTGGCACCTCCTGTCAGAATTATCACCACCTGCCTCCGACATCCTGAAAAAGTAACGACATGCAGAAAATTGATCAGTCACCAAATATGTATGAAAAGTAAAAAGATAAATAAAAAGAAGGAAAAAAAAGAAGGAAAAAGAAAAAAGGAAGAAGAAAAAAAAAGGAAAGAAAGAAAAAGAGAAAGGAAAAAAAGAGAAAGAAAAAAATAAAAGAAAAAAAAGGCTAAGGTCCCATCCATTTTTCATTTCAAAATTTCAAACTGATTTCCCGGGCTTTCCCCTTCAAAAGCCCTATCTCTAAATGTTTTCCAACGGTTTTCAAAGCTTTTTCCTCAAAAAGTTTTGTTTCAAAATTTCAAATCGGTTTCGGGGGCTTTCCCCTTCAAATGCCCTACTTTGAAGCTTTCAACGGGTTTCAAGCTTTTTCCTCAAAAAGTCTCATTTCAAAATTTCAAACCGGTTTCCCGGGCTTTCTCCTCAAAAGCCCTATTTCTAAATGTTTTCTAACGATTTTTCGAGTTTTTTCCTCAAAAGTCTCATTTCAAAATTCCAAACTAGTTTCCCGGGCTTACCCCTTTAAAGGCCCTATTTCAAAGTTTTCAACGGTTTTCCAAGGCTTTTTTTCCTAAAAAGTCCCATGTCAAAATTTCAAACTAGTTTCTCGAGTTTTCTCCTTCAAAAGCCCGGTTCCAAAATTTTCTACGATTTTTCTAAACCTCAAATTGGTTTGTCGAGTTTTCTCCTTCAAAAACTCTACTCTTAAAAGTTTTCTGAAATTTTGGTTTCTCCGGGCTTTCTCCTTCAAAAGCCCAATTCTAAAAAATAATTGCTTTTTTGAAAAGACTTTAAAGTTAGGTGTTAAATTTTTAAAGGTTCAATACTTTTTAAAAATTTTGGCAGGGTTTCACCTTAAAAAGTCACTACCCCAAAATTCAACAAGCCATAAGCACAGTCCGAGGCATCTCAAACCTTCAACCACATCAACCAAAACAATCCCATCCTCCACAATACGCGTCCCTTTCTCAAACATAAGTTTTAAGTCAACTTCTTCAGTTTTTGAAATTTTTCGGTTTCATTTTTTTTTCCAACAATTTCACTAAAAATTCTTAGAACATTCAAGAATATCACCACAATTTTTCAAAAATGCCCTATAATTTTTCAACATTCAATAAGATCAATTTTCTAATTTTTCTCTATTTTTCCTATTTTTCATAATTTCTAAAAATTCAAAAATTCAAAACTTTTCAAAAAATTACGAAACTTCATAGAGCTGTTCTACACAGTTTTCTAAGACTTCGCATACAAAAATCACTCCCAAACACACAATACCCAGGCTTATAGAAACGATTTTTCCAACCCTGCAAGAAATCCATTTTCATAAACACGCAAAATCAAGCCAAACACATTCGAATCTTCACCAAATCACAAAAACAATCCACCCATTGTGTTCTAAATGTCCTAAAACATAGATTTACATTGTTCATTTGCAAAAAAAGGAAACATATGCATCAAAATCGACAAAGTTTCAAAAAACTAACCTTTAGGTTCTCCGGTGAGAAACAAGTTTTCCCGCGAGAATCCGGCAACAACAATGGTTTCTGGAGAGCACCTGATGTCTCCCGACACTTCCCCAACGATCCCTGGTTGAAATCCCTCAAACAATTTTAGAGAAAACTCGTGAATCACTTTTAACACTTGAAACACGCAAAGGAGAAATACGAACTACTCTATTTTAAAACCCATGGCCTGTTACATGCGCCAGAAGCAACTTTCACCTAGCGCATGTGCTATATGCGCCAGAGTTCCATTAGACATAGCACATGTGGCACATGCGCCCGACTCTTCAACTTCCCGCTAAAACTAACTTTTCAATCCTCTAAGAGTCCAAAATCGTTTTCAAAGCTTTCAAAAGCTGAAAATCAAGTTTTCAAAAATCAAGCGTTCTAAGCCGAACTTTGTCAAACCGGCAACTCAAATCCCAATCGAAATTTTCAATACATAGTTTTTCAAATTCAAAAGTTTCCAGACCAGTGACCCGCAAGAGGTCTGAAACACTTCAAGCTTATCGGGTCATCATCCCTCCAATCACCTCATGACCAAAAAGGGATTGTTACTTTGTTATTTTTCTGCCTTTGATAAGCAAAGACAGAAAAAGAGGGGCAACTGTAAGCACCCAATTTTTGTCCGCTTGCCAATTTTCAGCCCAACCGGACCCAGTTTTCAAACATCACAGTACCTGCAAGTCCAAGACGAGTCTTTCAAACTCCAATCTAGTTAACTAGTCATTTCCTAGACCCACCAGGCCCAATCGAAGTCGTAAACACCATCGTGTCCCTAGGCATTCTAGGTAACTTTCCGGATCGGGCTGTCTCGGAAACCAACGCCATCCAAGTAGCTTCCTAAGGTCGGGCGATTTCGGGGACTAACACCTTATCAAATTTCAGATAGTTTACTTTTGGTGCCTGCTAGCTCGCCAATGTGGAATGTCCATCATTTGGTAATTCTCTGAGACCAAGCGTTCTCAAAGACCAACACCACCATCACAGGTAGCTTTCTTAGAACAGGCATTCTTAGAAACTAACACCACCCTATAGGTAGTTCTCTAAGACCGGGCAGTCTCAGGGACCAACACCGCACAGGTAGTTTTTCGAGATCGGGCAGTCTCGGGAGCCAAAACCGGTGCCTACTAGCCTGAGTCGGTGAAAAATGACCAAACCTGCCCCTTAGGCCTCCAGGCACGCTTTGAGAAAGTTCAAAATCCCTCAAAATAGTAATTCCACATTTCCAAAGTATCACTAGGTAGTTAGGCGTACTCTGCGTGCCTTCCTGTCCAATTTCGGTCCCATTCCAGCTTATTCCGGTCAAAATGACCGTTTTGCCCCTAAAAGCCCTAACACTACACAAATTCCACCGAACAGTGAAAGACCCTCCTGGGATCACCCCTAAATGACCCGACACACTTAACATAACACTACGTTCCATTCCTGACCATTTTTAACTAAACTCAGCCAAAATGACCATTTTGCCCCTGTCAACCCGAACATACCCCGAAACAACATCGGTCCTAGAATATTGAACAGCGGGTCTTGTCATACACCCCTGTTTAACCTAAGGAGGACCTTACGACACTAAATGCCCCTGACTCAATAAAAGTTCCTTAGAGCATCTCGCAGACGCTCCGCCAAAAATTGCCTTTTCTCCCGACTCCCTGGTTATAACACACCATCAAATGACTTGAGAAATGCATAAATCAAGGAATTCCCGAAAACTCGTTCATAAGTCTTTCCATTGATACGGTTCAATCGAAGAGATTGCTTCCTGAAGCTCCTCATAGCGTGGCTAAAAAACTGCTAGTTTCAGCCACCCTTGGAGCGTCTGTAAGACGCTCCGCCAAGATTGAATTTTTTCCCAATTTCCTTACTACAACACATCGTCAACTGACTTGATGTAAGCACCCCATTTTTGACCACTCGGAAGTCTATACTCCGTCCAGACTTGTGTTCAAGTCATTGTGGGCATATTCCAACCGAAACCAACTTTCTAAATCCAAATCCCGTTTGGCCATCGCTTCGCGGGCCCGCCAGGCCCAAATAAAGGCAAAATGACTGAAATGCCCTTAGGGGCATTATTCTCTCCAATTCCCCTTTTCCAATCCCTCTCTCTCGACAGGTTATTCCTCAAGACGGTTCCAAATCAGGCACGTCTTTTCAGAGACGGTAAGTCCCCTTTCCAATCCCTCTCTTGAGACAGTTTATTCCTCGAGACGGTCCTAAATCAGGCACATCTTTTCAGAGACGGTAAGTCCCCTTTCCAATCACTCTCTCGAGACAGTTTATTCCTCGAGACGGTCCTAAATCAGGCACGTCTTTTTGAAGACGGTAAGTCCCCTTTCCAATCCCTCTCTCAAGACAGTTTATTCCTTGAGACGGTTCCAATTCAGGCACGTCTTTTCGAAGATGGTAAGTCCCCTTTCCAATCCCTCTCTCGAGACAGTTTATTCCTCGAGACGGTTCCAATTCAGGCACGTCTTTTTGAAGACGATAAGTCCCTTTTCCAATCCCTCTCTCGAGACAGTTTATTTCTCGAGACGGTTCCAATTCAGACACGTGTTTTCAAAGACGGTAAGTCCCCTTTCCAATCCCTCTCTCGAGACAGTTTATTCCTCGAGATGGTTCCAATCAGGCACATCTTTTCGAAGACGGTAAGTCCCCTTTTCAATCCCTCTCTCGAGACAGTTTATTCCTCGAGACAGTACCAATCAGGGCCCCTTTAGTAACCTCCCGAGAATGCTTCTTATAGTATTCTCAACCTTTCCTTATCTTTCCGGATCATTCTGAGTCAGTTCCAGCCAATCCGGCACAAAATGATCGTTTTGCCCCTAGAAGGCCGGTCTCCTTTTTTGACCACACCGGCTCTAGGTATTAAACTGGTAACCTTCTGAGACTGCTTTTGTAGTATTCTCAACCTCACTTTAACTTTTCGGATCATTCCGAGTTAGTTTTGGTAAACCCGGTACAAAATGACCGTTTTGCCCCTGGTGGGCCAGTCTCCTTTTTCGATCACACCAGCTCTGGGTATCAAACCGGTAATCCTCTAAGATTACTTCTTATAGTATTCTCAACCTTCCTCTATCCTTCCGGATCATTCCGAGTCAGTTCCGGCAAACCCAGTGCAAAATGACCGTTTTGCCCTTGGTGGGCCGGTCTCCTTTTTCGACCACACCAACTCTGGGTATCAAACCGGTAATCCTCTGAAATTACTTCTTATAGTATTCTTAACCTTCCTCTATCCTTCCGGATCATTCCGCGTCAGTTCCGGCAAACCCGGTACAAAATGACCGTTTTGCCCCTAGTGGGCCGATCTCCTTTTTTGACCACACTGGCTCTGGGTATCAAATCAGTAATCCTCTGAGATTACTTCTTATAGTATTCTCAACCTTTATCTATTCTTCTAGATCATTCCGAGTCAGTTCCAACAAACCTGGTGCGAAATGACCGTTTTGCCCCTGGTGGGCCGATCACCTCTTCTGACCACACCGGCTCTGGGTATCAAACCGGAAACCTTTGGGAACATTCTAAATAATGTTTTCAAATCCCAAGTCTTCTTTCGAGACAGTCCGAGTCTGTCCCGGCAGCTTCTCGATCTGGTTGACCGTTTTGCCCCTAAAGGCCCGATCAACCCTTCTGACACATCCTATCCTTACTTTTCAAGTCAAATACCTCCGGGACACTATTCTAAGTGTTCTTGCTCTTTTCCAGCCTTCCGGGCCATTCCCGATCCCTTAAATCAATCCTGAACTTTCTAGAGTCACTCCTAATGAAGCCAGGCTAAAAATTACATGGTAATCACTAGTACAGGTGCCCAAATATAGTCAAAGATACGTTGCTTGCCGACCTTAAATATTTCCTAAATGGCTCGCGCCAAGCCAAAAATTGGCTTAGCGCCACTCCTAGTGGCGCCAGTGTAAAGTTTGGCCTAGTGCCATTGCAACAGGCGCCAGTGTTGTCCAACCTCTATAAATACAGAGCCTCTTCCAGCGTGAAAGGGGTCCGCAAACTCAGTCTAAAAATCATATAATTCGATATATAGAGCTCGTGCATTCCCTAAACCCTAGCTTCCCTAGGTTTTCCAAACCCTAAACACCATATACTAAACCCTAGCCTTTTATACACTCATACACACCCCCATACACTTATACACTAACCTTCAACCCTCCTTCGAAGACTTGAAGAGTTGCAATCTGAAGTTTGAAGATTGAAGGTGGCTCTTAAAGATTGAAGACGAAGATCAAGACGAAGATCGAAGAATGCAAGGCGCGCAAAATAAACAAGATACAAGGTAGGTTCTCCATTTAAATTTCCGCACTTTCCCCCTCTCTCTTCTCTCTCCTAACCCACTTGAGTTTTCTCTATTTTAATCCCCCATCTCTTCCCCCCCCCCCCCTTTCTTTGCATGCTTGAAACAAGGGGATTTCCGGTCCATGTGTAGGATTAGATTATCGGAGGGTCACCGTGTCGGGGGCTTTCCTTTAGGCTAACCGGAGACCACGTGGGTCCGGCCCCCTTAATTATGTGGTGAAGCCTTAACCTTGTATGTTCACGACCCTCAAATTGCATTGTGCATATCACGATCATGCATCTTCCAAAAGTTGTTTTCAAAGTCGTTTTCAAAATCGTTTTCAAACTCGTTTTCAAAATTGCATCAAAATCCTCTTTTTCAAAAACATGTTTTCAAAGTCACAATCCTAGGGTGATTCTAGCCTTTCCATGGCTAGGGTTACTTTAGGAAAGTGTTACATTAAAAGCGACCAATATGGTCCATATTTTCAAATCTTGTTGTTTTTAAAACCGCTTTCCTAAAGTGGTTCTAGCCCTCTTATGGTTAGAATTGCTTTAGGAAAGTGAGATATTTTTACACTTTCTAAAAACTCTATTTTCAAAAAACTCTTTTCCTAAAAATCTCTTTCAATATACTTTCCTAAAACTCTTCTTTCCAAAGTTGTTTTCTAAAAACTCTTTCCAAAAATCTATTTTTCAAAAATCCCTTTTTCAACTCCTTTCCAAAACTCTCATTCCTCAAAATTCACTTTCTAAAAACGCTTCCTAAAAATCTTCGTTTCCAAAAACTCTCTTTCCAAAATCTTTCCTCTAGAAACTCCTCTCTAGGATTTCCTTCCAAAACCTTCATTTCCAAAAACGCACTTTCCAAAAAATTTTTCCTTAGAGCCCAAGTCAAGCCCTAGAGCTAACCATTAGGAAACCCTAATTTTCTTTCCCAAAACATGATTTTCAAACCTTGCCCCAAACCTAGGTTTCCAAAATCTCTCGTTTTTTACATCCAAACTATAAACATTTCTAAAACCTCTTTTCTACGTCAAAATTCTACACTTCCAAACCTAGGGTTTCTAAAAATTTCATTTTTCAAATCCTTGTCAAATCAAATTTTCCCTTTAGGACACCAAATCCAATCTTCCCATTTAGGAAACTAGATCCCGTCCTCCGTTTTTGGAAACAAAATCAAACATTTGCTTTTAGAAACAAAATTCAATCCCTTCCTAATCCAAACCTTTCCTAATTCAACTCCTTCCTAAACCATAAGTTTCCTAAACCTAAACTTTAAATATTTCCTTAAATTTCAAAATCCAAATCTTTCCTAAATCGAATCCTTCCTAATCTTGTCATTTCCTAAATCTTAAGTTTCCAAAACTTGAACATAAAAATCTTTCCTAAATTTTAAAACTCAATTTCCACATCCTTCCTAATTCAACCCTTTCCCAATTCTACCCTTTTCCAAATCTTAACTCTCCAAACCTAAGTTTTCAGATCTTTCTAAAACTCAAACCTTTCCTAATCTCAAGATTTTTCAAGACTTTAAAACTTTCTAAATCTTAAACTTTCTAAATTTTGATTCTTTCCAAATTTCAAAACTTTCTAAACTCAAAACTTTTTTATTTTCAAAACTTTCTTGTTTTCTAAACTTTCTAATTTTCAAAACTTCCCTATTTCAAAACTTTCCTAATGCGAAACTTTCCTATTTTGAAACTTTTCTAATTCGAACATTTCCTAATTCGAAATATTTCCTAATTTCAAAACTTTCCTAATTCAAAACTTTCTTAATTCGGAACTTTCCAAAAATAAAACTTTCCTAAATCGGACCTTTTCCTAATTCAAACATTTCCTATATCCAATCTTTCCTAATCTCCTAAATCTTCCAAGTCAAGTCAAATCTTTCCTAAGTCTCTTCTCTTTCCTAAGTCTAGGTTTCCTCAACCTTCGTCTTTCCAAAACAAGTCTAAATCTTTCTTCCAAGTTCCAACTTTTCAAATCAAAGTCCAATCTTTTCCAAAATTTCAAATTCCAATCTCCTCTTCTAATTTCAAATCAAATCCAATTTTTAATTTAATCTCTTTCTTCCAATCCAACCTTCTATTTTTAATCGGACTCTTGTCCGATCTACGACTGACCTGATTCCTCCAAAAGGATACGTAGGCAACCCTCATAGGTGCAGTCACAACATTTTTTAAATCTCCAATTCTACAACATTTTTCAAGTTTCCAATTCCATAACTCTTTTCAAATCTCTTTTAAAATCAAATCAAATTCCTCTTTTCAAATCAAATTCTTTTCAAATCTATTTCTAAATCAACTCTTTTCTTGCACTTGCATATCATGCATCATATCTTTTTAAACATTGCTTTATAAAGTGAATAGGATTAAACATATGTTAGTTAAAGACTCTCATAGGTGAATCTAGGGTAGATTGACATGTAGGTACCGAAAGGGAGGGTAGGGTGATGGCTTAGTGCGTCTTCCCTACACGTACCCAACCTCCGAACCTAGATCACTGATTTCAAAGACCAAAATGGAGTTATTTTCAAAAAAATGGCTAAATATTTTTCAAAGGTTGCCAAATAACCTGTTTTTCTTAAAAACCCTCTCTTGGGGAGATATTTTTAAAATCGTTTTCTAAAAACCCTAAGTGTAGTTTTCAGATTATGCTTAGTTTTTAGGTGACCTAACTCACCTTAATTAAGTTAGGTGGCGACTCCAATATTTTTCAAAAGCCCTTTATTCAAATTCATTTTCAATTCAAACCTAGTCGCACTCATTCTTCTAGGAGGGTGAGTTCTAACGAGAGAGTACAACATTTTTCCCGCTTGTATGAGTATTCCTCGAGTGCGAAAAATCTGGACGCGACACTTGAGAAATGCGTAAATTAGGGAATTCTTTAAATTATTTTTAGATTACTTTCCATCGGTGCAATCGGATCAGAGAGATAGCTTCCCGAAGGCCTCGATCATGCAGCACAAAAATAGCTACTTGTGAACCCCCACCGAGTGTATCACAGACACTCCGCAGAGATGTGATTTCATGCACATTTTCCAATGCAATATCTCACACTTTTGAACACCGTTCAAACTTTTTAAAAACTTGGAAGTTCACGAGAAACCCTAGGAGAACACCGTGGATGCAACCGATTCCTTTGAAATCTTCCCGATTTGCTCAATTATCGAGGCAAAGTTTAAATAAACACTCTCGGTGACGGAGTGTATGCTACATGCACCTAGATTTTGATCAGATCGACCAAATTTTGATTAATCGTCAAGATTTAGCTAGTACAATGGGTGCCATGTGGCGTTCTGGTAATAGAACAATACTGGCGCATATGCTACATGCACCAGGGCAAATTTTGCCCAGACGCATGTACCACATGTGCCAAGCTTCTCCCAGATTGCCTATAAATATAGGCCTCCCCTTTTGCATATTCCAGAAACTCAAATTCCTGTATACATTCCACACCTTAAACACTTAGGCTAGATTCTACCTCCCCCTAACCCATACACTTCACCTACATAGCCTCTCATGCCATAGAATACCTCCTTTCAGCCCCTCAAGTATACTTAAAGCCCTCCTAGCTCAAGTCAAAACATCCATAGAAGATTATAAGTGTATTGAAGGTAAAAAGTGGTATTTGTTTTATGTTTTTGTCTCCCCCACTCCTCTCTTCTCCCTCCTTAGCCTACTTAGCCTATTCTTTATTTTAATCCCCATCTTCTACCCCCCCTTTTTGTATGCTTAAAGCAAGAGGGCTCTTAGTTCATGCCTAGAGGAAAGTTAGTGAGAGTCACTATGTAGGGGGATCTCTCACTAGCCTACTTTAAGATGGTATGTCCTTGGAGCTCCTTGATTATGTGGTGTAGCCTAAAACCTTGTGTGAATTCATGACCCCCTTTACATATTGCTATCTTGTTCATGTTTTGTATGCTTAGCTTTATTTTCATGTTTATAACCATGTTTTTCAAAATTTACACTATTTTCATTTTCACGCCATTTTCAAGCTCAATATTCCCTTCAAAATGGTTCTAAGAGTTGGTCCCTTGAAGTTTAGGATGAGACCCTAGGTAATCATGCCTTAGAAAATTTCTCCATTAACCCCTAATTCACACTTTTACATCTTTGCATTTCAACTTGCATAAAAATGGTTTTCAAACACTCTAATTCCCAAGGATTGTATTCTCTCAAGTTTAGTGGCTGGAATGGCCTCATGGAACCCTCTCTTGAGTGGTCTCCCTTTCATATTGGCCATAGGAGCCATCAATTGTTAGAATGGTTCCCTTCTCTTTTTATTCTTACACAAAAATGATTTTTAATCTCTTTGATTTCTAAGGTTTCTATTCTCTTAAGTTTAGTGGTTGGAATGGCCCCATGGAACCCTCTCTTGAGTGGTCTTTCTTTACATTGGCCATAGGAACCTTAACTTGTTAGAATAGTTTCCTTTGGAAAACGGTTTTTAAAATCTTCTTCTCAAAAATAGTTTTCAAAAGTTCATTCTCTCTATCTTTACATTAAAAGTGGTTTTTCAAAAAGTTGTCATCATTGTGTTGATTTTTGAAATCCTTACTCTTTTCAAGATAAAGGTTATAATGGTCCTAAGAAAAACTTCTTTGGAATGGTTTTCAAGCACCAACCATATAAATCATATTCTTGGCTAGAGTCAAATTTTCATAGAAATGATATTCAAAATGGGTTGTCTACCAAAAGCCTTTGCATAACATGATTTGCTTTCCAAAATTCTTTTTAAAAATGCATAAAACCACCTTTCAAAACTATCTTCCAATCCAACCCTAGTTCAACTTGACCCTCGTTATCCAACCCTAGGTTAACTTGACCCTAATTATCCAACCTGGGTTAACTTGGTCTTAGTTATCCAACCCTAGGTTAATTTGACCCTAGTTATTCAACCCTAGGTTAGCTTACCTTAGTTATCCAACTCTAGGTTAACCTAACCTGAGTTAGTTAACTCTAGGTCACCTCAACCCTAGGTTAACCAAACCTTAGTTGATTAATCCTAGGTTAACCTAACCCTAGTTAGTTAACCTTAGGTCACCCCTAACTTTGGGTCAACCCAACCTAGGTTAGTACACTTCAAGGCTCCAACTCAAGGACCCCTTTTCAAATGATCTGTCAATTCAAAACTATTCTCATAACCCATTTTTTCAAAACCCCCTACTCTCTTGAGATTTCAAAAACCAACTTCATAACCCTTTTCAAATACTCTTACACTCTATCTTTAAATTATTTCCAAAAATATTTTCAAGAATCCACAACCCTAAGGTGTCTCTACCCTTTTCATGGTTAGGGATTCCAAAGGAGGGTGATATATTAAGAACAACCTCCAAGGTTGTCCATATTAGAGTTTGAAAGTAGTAGGTGTTTCCAAAAACCATTTTTAAAAACTTTTCAAAGACCAATTTACTAAAACACTCAAAAATCATACCTCCAAGGTTTTCAAAACAAGACTTCAAAACATTTTCAACACTCTCTTGAGTTATCTCAAAGCATTTCCAAAACTCTCTTGAGTTGTTCAAAAAACATTTCAAAATACTTCAAAACCCCCTTTCGAGAGTTTCAAAGTTCTATTTCAAAACACTCCAACATCCGATTCCAAATCAAAACTCTCAAGTTCCTTTTATCTAAAGACCACAAAGTGTCTTCAAACTTTTCCAAAGAGCTCAAAGTGTCTTCAAACGTTCCAAAGGCCCTAACGCGTCTATTTTCCATCAGGCTCTTGCCCGAACTACGAATGACCTGATTCTTACCAAATGAGATACGTAGATAACCTAAAATGGTGCGGTCATGACTTTTATTTCAACCCCAATCCCCTTTTCAAAAGTTCCTATCAATTTAAATTTTCTATTTCAAACTCCTTCAAAACTCTCATATTTTCGAACTTCTTCCAAAACTTGCATCATGCATCATTCATCCGAAAAGTGATGACTAAATCCTGTTTTTCAAAACTCTAAAGTAGATATTAAGTAGATAATGGTAACCGGTTATTCTAGTGAGTGAACAAAGGGTGATTAGACATGTAGATACTGAAAGGGCGGGGTAGGGTGATTATCTTAGGATATCTTCCCTAAACATAACCAACCCCCAGACCATGGATTTCTGTTTTCAAATGACCAAAATGGAGTTGCTTTCAAAAAAGGCTTAAAACTTTCTAAAGGTTGTCAAACAACCTATTTTCTCAAAAACCCTCTCTTGAGGGAGTTTTTCAAAACCTTTTTCGAAGACCCTGGGTTTAATCTTCGAATTAACACTTAGTTTTAGGTGACCTAACTCATCTCAATTAAGTTAGGTGACAACTTCTATTTTTTAAAAAAAAACCCTTAATCAAACCAATTTCAAGTTTAAACCTAGTCACACTTGTCCTTCCTAGGAGGATGAGTTCTAATGACAAAGTTTTGTGTTTTTTCGAGCCAAAAGGACTTGGTCCAAAAACCGAGGCGCGACATCTACCAACTGATCAATCTTTGAGAGTGGGAAATGGTCCTTGGGGTAGGCTTTATTATGGTCTATGAAGTCTACACACAACCTCCATTTAACGTTTTTCTTCTTGACAACCACTATGTTTGAAAGCCATCGACGGTAGTATACCTCCCTAATTACCCTCGCTTCATGGAGCCTTTCGACTTCTTCTATTACAGTATCAGCATGCTGTGTTGATGCTCTTCTACCCTTCTACACCACAAATTGACTCTGAGTGTCAACCTTTAAATGATGGCAAGCGATTTCTAAATCTATCCTCAACATCTCATAGGGCGTCCAGGCGAAGACTTCTAGGTTCTTAATCAATAGTTTGATCAAAGATGTTTCTTCTTTTATTGTTAGGGTCGTGTTGATTATGAAATATTTCTCTTTGTCCAACATGTCTATCTTGATTTTCTTTAAATTTTCCTTGCCTTTCTTGTTAGGACATTGTCCAATGTCGTCTAGGGTAGGTGTATCTTCATCCAACTCCATCATTTGAACTTGGTCAATCTTAACATTGGTAGAGCATGTTATCAAGAAGCATTGTTTGGCCGCTACTTGATCGCCTTGAATCTCTTGTATGCCTTCTTTACTAGGAAACCAGATTAGTTGGTGAAAGGTGGATGGTATTGCCTTCATGAGGTATAACCACGTCTGACCTATTATTGTATTATAAGGTGATGGTACGTTCACCACAAGAAATTCTATTGCAAGGGTCACTGTTCCTGCCGTTACCAACAAAGTCAATAGCCAAACTAGATTCGAGCTAAAGCCAATGGGAGGGTTGAGTGATGATTGTAGATCGGCATTCTTAAGGCCTAGTTTTTTAAACAATTCATAATACATGACTTTTGAAGAACTGCATTAGTCTATTAGGATCCTCCTTACATTGCAATCTCCAACCCGAAGTGTCATTACCAGGGCCTCATTATAGGTATCTGGACTCCTACCAAGTTTTCATCGGAGAAAGTTCTGGTTCCACCGTCAGCGACAACCCTCACTCTTTTTGTTGGGGGGACTGCATGACTTCTTTGAGATGGGCAAATTTTTGGATATCTGCCTGATATTTGTTGGGATCGATAGCTTGAGAATCAATCGTACTATATAGAATAGCTATCACGCGTGACTGATTTGGTCGAACTTCCTTCTGAGGGTCATCCTTGGGTTTCAACTACTCTTGTTCCTTTATTTAGAGTGGTCAATGAATCATCCTAGGTGTCCCGCTTATGCTAGATCCTCTAGGTGGCTCTTGAAATTCTTACAATTTTTAGTCATATGCCCCTTCTTTTTGTGATATGAGCAGAATTTTCTCTAGTCCTTAGTGCTTGGATCCCCCATCAATTTCTGTGGCCATCGAAAGTAGGGCTTAATTTTATTTGTGGTAGTATCCGATAGATCAGTTATTTGAAAACTGTGTTCATTCCTGCATAGGCTTTCTAGCCCTTCTTGTCACACCCACTCCTAATCAAGCACCATTAACACCTTCTTAGGGTGAATATAATCGCATTGGTTCTCAACCTATAAGTAAAACTTCAATATAATCCCAAAGATAGAAATCTCATAAGAATAAATAACATCATCATCTATATAAACTCATTTCATAATCCACCATATATCATAGGAAGACTACTAAATTAAATCCATAATAATTTCAAACCAACTGCAAATAAACTTCAAACACTATGATCTCATATACAACATAGTTAAGGACCACCGACACATCAACAAGAGGTTATCAAAGCTCCCTAACTCGACATCAACCAGAAGGATGAAAGCCACCACAGTCACAACGATAATTGTAGTAAATTGATACTGCATCTTAATTTTACCTGTAAGACAATCTGTGTGAGAGTGAACTATATATCAACGTGCTCACAAAGATACTCAAACTCATAAAGCATGCACGATACATAAACATTGTATAATCCATCAATAAATAAATCACCACCACTGAAATATAATATCTTTTGTGATGCAATGTATTATAAACCACAAATGTGCGTGCTATTTTGATAACATTGATCCAATATATTGATGGCTTGTTATCAAGGATGTCCCACATCGACATCCTTTATGTTAGTCCCACATCAACTAAACCTCTTCCATGCAATATAAGATATGCACACAATGTGTGTTGTATGTAATGTCACCTCATAATCCAATCACCAATATCAATATAGATAATAAGACATTCAATTCAATATGAGAAAGAATATCTTTAAATCCCCACCTCAATCTGCTTTACAAACATAGTCAAGTCACTTCTTTGGTTGAACCGGAGTGCTTTACTCCACTTTCGAACCTATCATCCAAAGCCCCGTCAAACTTGTGAAACATATACAATTAATCATAAACAATGCATGTTCTTGGCTTATAATTGGATCAACATCAGAGATGAAACCTTCAAATGATATATTAGAAGTTAAAGAAAAAGTATCAACTCCTAATATAGAAGTGTCAACCCCAAACATAAGGTGTTGACCCCTCTATCCACAGGTGTTGACTCATTGGAACCTAGAGCAAACTTTTGTGAAAAAGATTAAATGTGTCGAACCCTCCAGTTAGAGGTGTCGACTCCTTGGAATAGAGAGCAAAGTTTTGTGAAAAAAAGTTAAATGTGTCGACTCTTCCAGTCACGGGTGTCGACTCTTAGAAATAGAGAGTAAAGTTTTATGAAAATGTAAAATGTGTCAACTCCTATAGACCATGAGTGGACCCTTATAAGTAGAATACCTTAAAACTGTTGAAATGAATACAAATGTGTGAACTCCATATAAAAAGTGTTGACACGTAGACACTCAAACATAAGAAAATCAAGGTTTTTAGCATTCACCACAATCAATTACATGGAAGCATGACCCTTATAAATATACACAACTCCTCATGAAATATACCACAAATCGTTAATAATTCACCTTTTTTCATTCATTCCTAAACTTTCCAACAACAAAACTATATTCACTCTTCCAACATAAGATTATTAACATAGAATCATTATACAAAGATTTCTAATCAAACCAATTGAAGAAATACAAACATAGAATCCATTTCTTACCTTAAACAATGAGAACACAAACTTCTTCTTCAATCTCCTCTTTTTCTCTTCTTTTATCTCATTTTTCTCTTTTTTTCTCTTACTTTCTCTTTTGCTAAACACAATTACTACACAAGCTTCTCTCTCCTTGGTTTTTAAGCAAACAATAGATACAAAGTCTATCTATCCCTTCACATGTCACACACACACGATGCTAGCAAGACTAGTGAAGCACACACCTCCTATTAGATGAAGCACACACACCACACACTCACACACACACACACCTTACGCACACACCCAACTTGGTGAAACACACACCTAGGTGGCACTCGCTAGTACCTATTTGCTTCACTAATCCATCTCTAATCCACATGATTAACATAATTAATCATACTCATGATAATTAATCAACATTAACATATGCTAAACATGAAGATTAATTAAGCTAATTAATTATGTTAAAAAATAGGATAATCCCCCCCATAGCAAGCTCTTATTAAAACATACTAATCAAGCTCCACAATTAGTGTAATCATGCTCAACAATATATGCAATTAAGCCAAACATGATACTGAGCAAGATACGGTCCTACAATTCTAGTCAGGCTCCTCTCTTTGAGGCTTTTTGGCCTCTTTGGTATCTTTTTTAGTTGTGGTTTTGTCACCATTCCATTTTTGGTTTGGCGGCAAAACATCTTCCTCCACTTTGGAGTACTACGCTATTTTCTCCACGAGCTCGGGCATGCCAAGCGTAGGTCTTTTGGTTAGGGATTAACTAAGGCAGTGTTCTCTAGGTAGGCTGATTTTGAATGAAGCCACAACAAGATGTTCGCTATAGTCCTCAATTTCATTATAAGCCTCCCAGTAACGCCTTGTGTGTTGCCTTAGTCCTTCGCCATCCTTCTTTTGTATGGAAAGTAGCGAGTCTACCTCTCTTGTGTCGCTCCTCGATTTTTAACCTAAGCTCTCTTTGCTCAAAAAAGCCACGATACTCTCTCTGTTAGAACTTACCCTCATAGAATGACAAGTGCTACGGGGGTTTGAACTTGAAATTGGTTTGAAATATGGCTTCTCAAAAAAATTTAGAGTCACCACCTAATATAGGTAAAGATGTTTTACAAGTCACTTACAATTGAGTGTAATCCGAAGATTAAATTTAGGTTTTTTGAAAAGATTTTGAAAATGTCCTTAAGAAGGTTTTTGGAAACGAGCTTTTTAGCAACCTTTTGAAAGCCTTTTTGAACACGTGACTCTGGTTTTGGTCTTCGAAATAGAAATCTATGCTCAGGGGGTTGGTTACATGTATGGAAGATATCCTAAGATCATCACTCTACCCTACCCTTTCGGTAACTACATGTATAATTACCATTACTTCACTCACTTGAATCACTGGTTATATAATATTCACTTTATGTCCACTTTAGAATTTTGAAAACGGGGTTTGGTCATTACTATTTGGATGAATGATGCATGATGCGTGCTGAAAAGATTTTTGAAAGAGTTGGAAGGGTATGAAAGTTGACTTTTGAAAGAGTTGGAAGTTTTGAAAGTTGACTTTGGAAAGATAGTATGATTTGAGAAAGAGTTTTGAAAATTGTATTTGACTTGAAATTAAGATTATGACCGCACCTATGAAGGTTTCCTACGTATCTCATTGGCGAGAATCAGGTCATTCGTAGTTCGAACAATAGCCCAATTGAAAATTGACTCATAGGAGTCTTGGAAGGTGTTTTAAACTACTTATGGAAAATATTTGAACAGCCCAAGGGAGTTTTGGATCATTTTTTAAATAACTTAAGGGAGTTTGAAAATATTTTTGAAATAACTCAAGAGAGTTTTTAGAATATTTTGAAAACAACTTAAGGGAGCTTTAGAATATTTCTAGAAACAACTTAAGAGAGTTTTAGAAAAGTTTTTTGAAGTCTTGTTTGGAAAATATTGGAGTTGAAGTTTGGATTAGGGTAAGGTAAGAGCTCTTTTGAACTTGTATTGAAATGTTTTTAGAAATCATCTTAAGAAAGGTATGTTAAATATCTCATCACCTTTCAGAGATTAGCTATTGAGAAACCAAACTCCTTTGAGGTTATGAATTTGAAAACATGTTTAGAAAAGGGGTTAGAAACTTTCATTAGAGTTTTTGAAACTTTAGGGTTTAGGAAACCCTAGTTGAATGTCTCACTTTTCTTTGAACAACTTTAACCATGGGGTGGGCTAAGATTGCTTTAAAAGTGTGACTATTTGAAAATCATTTTTGAAAAAGGTTATTAAAAATATTTAGGGTATTGGAATCCTAATATGAACCATATAGGTTTCATTTCATGTATCATTTTTCCTAGGGAACCCTAACCATGAGAGGGTTAAGATCACCTCAGGATTGTGAGTTTATGAAAAACTTTTTATAAAGCAAGTTTTGAAAGAGGTTAAGTGTCTAACCATTTTAGGTTAAGACAAGTTTAAGAGAGCTCTTGAAAACATTTGGCGTGGTTTATAGAACTACTTTAAAAAGACTTTGGAGATATGATTTTTGAAAACCTAAGAGAGTAGAATGTTTTTGAAAACGAATTTTAAAATCAATTTGAAATTGAATGATGGATGGAAAATAGTCTTGGAATTGGACAACCTTGAAGTTGATTTGACTTATGGTTAACTAACTAAGGTTAGGTTAACCTAGGGTTGAGGTGACCTATGGCTAACTAACAAGGGCTAGGTGAACTTTAAGATGACCTAGGGTTAGCCAACTAGGATTAGGTAAACTTAAGGTTTTGGAAGGTGGTTTTGAACTAGGGTTTGGACCTAGTGGTTTCGAAAGGTAATTTTGAACTAGAGTTTGGACCTAGTGGTTTTGAACTAGGGTTTGGATATAGTGGCTTTGGAAATTGATTTTGAACTAGAGTTTGGATCTAGTGGTTTTGAAAAGGTGGTTTTGGACTAGGGTTTGGACCTAATGGTTTTGGAAAGTGGTTTTTAACTAGGGTTTGGACCTGATGGTTTCGAACTAGGGTATAGACCTAGTGGTTTTGGAAATGTTGGAAGAGACGGGTTATGCATGAAATTTTGAAAGAAGGTTTTGAAAACTATGATTTCATGTAAAAATCTTATCATTTTGTGTAAAAAAAAACTTTTGTGAAAATGCATAGAAAATTATCATTTTATACTGAAAATTTATCATTTCATGTAAAATCATTTTGGAAAACCAATTCAAGAGAGTTGTAAGTTTTGAAAATAATTTTTACAAAATCACCCGAGTAAGGATAGGGTTCATATGGTTGATTTTTGGAAACCTCTCCAAAGAGGGTTACCTTGGAACGATTCTAACCCTAAACTTAAAAGAGCAAAACTTTGAAAATCAATATAGAATAGGTTGTTTTGAAGACCTTTTGGATGAAAACTCAAGAGAATGTATATTTTGAAAACCTCTTTGAAAAGAGTTGTTTTAGAAAACTACTTTTTTGGGTGTTGAAAACCACTCTAGTGAGCTAGGGTTTATATGGTAGATTTGATAAAAACCACTCTAAGGAGGGCTTTCTTAGGACTATTCCAACCACGAATTCAAGAGAGTAAAACTTTTAAAGATCTTCTCAAAGGAGGGTTGTTTTTGAAGACTTTTGAAGATATTAATGACCTCTTTTGGAGAGGGGGTTTTGGAAACCTTTTTATGCAACTCAAGAGAGTGAAATGTATGGATACAAGGGTAGAGATTAGGGGATTTTGGAAAGCTTTATAAGGTTTGAAAAACTAGGGTTCTTGGCTTAAATTTCAAGAGACTTTAATTTAGAGACACTTTTTTGAAAATCATTTTGGCATGAACTTTAATGAGTTCTTGAAAATCAAACTAAAAGGAGTTAGAAAAAGGTTTGAAACACAAAAAATGAAGTCATGGCAAGCAATACATGAACATTATAATATTTAGATACAAAGGGTTATGAATATGCAAAGGCTAGGCCACACCACATTGCAAGGGGCTCTAAGGGCCACACTATGTTCAAGATGGCTGTATTAAAGGTTTCCCTAACTGATGGCTCTCACAAGCTTCCCTCTAAGCATAGCCTAAGAGCCATCTTGATTTAAGCGTGCAAGAAGAGGGGATAGAAGATGAGGATTAAAAGAGAAAAAAAGCTCAAGTGAGCTTGGAGGGAGAAGAGAGGAGTGGGAGGTGCATAAATATAAATGAAGCTTTACATAGGCCTTCAATCCACCATAGCTTGCTTCTTCAATGGAGAGATTGGCCTTCTAGGCTTCTTAAACTTTTTGATTCTTGAATTTTGGAGGCTTGTATTGCATTTTAGAGGTTCTATCTTGATTTTGGTTGAGTTTTTTTTTACTATTTTTGCCTCTGAAATGAGCTGGGGGTGGCTTGGTATTTATAGGCCCAAGAAGCAGGGCTGGGCGCATGAAGTATATACACCCGGTTAAAATTTGACTAAGTGAATGTAAGACGTGCGCCAGGTGTCATCCTTTCACAAGATGACACGTGGCACCCCTGTACTATCCTATCTTAGGCAATAAACAAATTTTTTGGATGATCTGATCAAAATCTAGGCACATATAGTATATAATCTGCTACCGAGAACTTTTATGTTGATTTTGCCACAACATTCATGTAATTCAAGAAAGATTTGGGAAAATCGATCGTGTTCGCGATGTTCCCCTACAGTTTTTCTTAAACTTAGTGCCCTCAAGGAGCCTTGTATGTTTTCGGATGATAGAAATATTGCCTCGGGAAACTTGCATGAAAATAAGCTTTCAGAGAGCATTTGTGAGATGTTTCATTGGTTTCCTAAAATAGCCATTTTCAAGCCACACAATGGAGGACCTTCGGAAGCGATCATCTTGATCAGACCACGCCGATAGAAAGTCCTTTAGAATGGCTTCAGGGAATTCCCTAATTTACATATTTCACAAGTCGTTTGACGGTGCATTTTAATTAGGGAATCGAGAAAAAAATCAACTTCAGCAGAGCCTCTGGGATATGCTCTCGGAAGCTTTTGTTGACTTAGGCGTGTTTCAAATCAAGGGATTCACTTGGGTTTAAATGGGGACTTTCTTTAAAAGGTTCTGATGGGTGTCGGTTTAATTCCCAGAGCTGGCGTGGCCTTGGAAGGGGTCTCTAGAGGCAAAATGGTCATTTTGACCGGACAACACCAGAACGGATCCAAAGTCAGTTTGATTGACAACTTGAACATGTCAGATTATCAAGGGATAGTTGGAAGGGGTGGACTTACCATCTCGAGGAGTCTGTACTTTTTAGCAAGACGCGCCAGATTGGATAAACTTACCTTCTCGAGGAGTTTGTACTTTCTCGCAAGATGTGCCATCGTGCCAGAGGGGCAGTTTGGTCAATTTTTATGATGTCAAGCTAGCAAGCGTCTACAAGTGTTTTTGTCACTCTAACAGTTGTGATGGGTTGGTTTCCAAAGATATCTTGTCTTTTGATAATTGCACCATAGCCAAGAGACGCTTTCGATCCTACGACACTAGGTTGTTTAGTGGCATACCCACGTTGACCTGTTTATGAGTGAGTTCTCACAACTCTAGTGGCTTAATGGTTTGTGAGTGTTTTCTTCACTCTTGATCTCAAGGAACTTACTAGATGTCAAGGTGCATAACGGACATTTTATATTGGCAAGCTAGCAGGCGCTAGAAGTGAACCATTTAAGGTTTGTAAGTATTTCTGTCACTCCAACAGTGATGATTAGTTTCGAAGACCGTTTGGTCTCTAAACAATACCTAGAAAGCCTAGGGGTATTTTGGTCATTTGGCTTCAATTAGGCTCAATGGGCCCATGAAGTGACTGATTTGAGTTGACTAGAGTTTTCAAAAACTAATTTAGGCTTGATAGTGTGGTGACATTTCACTGGAGGACCGGTGCTGACCGGAGATTGCCGAGCGAGAAAAACGGGTGCTTATAGCTGCCCATCTTTTTCTGTCATTGCATATAGAAGGTAAAAAATGATAGAGTAAGAGTCTTATTTTGATTGCGAGGTGATCGAAGGGATTAGAATAGTTGGGAGTTTAGAATTTTGGAGTTTGAAAACTAGTTTGTTGGCCTTTGGGGCATTTAAAAATGCTTTTGGCAAAACATAGGGCTAGGTTGGCGTGTGTCCAATTTTGGCCCTAGCACTAGTGGGGAATTTTCTCAAGTGCATGTTTAGGCACGTGTACTAAAAGCGCTAAGACTTGGGAGTTTAGAGTTTTGCTAGTTTTTTACGCTTTTGAGAGCTCGACTCAAGGGATTTCAAGGGAAATCGGATAGGCATTATCGGGAAAGGCTTGTGGGACGTCAGGTACTCGCTGAAAGTTGTTACCACTATCGAATTCCTCGCCAGAAACCCTTGGTGAGATTTCTTAAAATTTTGTTGATTTCTTTGCGTAAATAACGGACTCCTGCATATTTACAGTGCAACTTGGGGTTTTGGATCATTTTGAATGCAATGCGCGGATTGGTTTTGACTTACTGATTTTGCATGTTTTAGTAAAAGGGTTTTCCCTAGGAATTAGGGTTTTTTTTTATGATTTAGCTTCTTAGGCTTCATATTTTAGACATATTATTGTTAGTTGATTATTGAAAACATGTTCTAATTGTTATTTGGAAACTTTGAGAGTTTTTTAATTTTCTTGGAATTTTTTTATTTTTGAAAATGCATTTTTGTTTGAATATTGGATATTGGGAATATTGGATTGTGCTTTGTGTGCTTGTGGAGGATGGGATTGAGTTGATTGTTTTGGATTGGATGGCTGATATGTTGTGGCGAGCATGAGCCTTTGCAAAATCGTTTTACTTTGGAAAGCCTTCTAAGAGAATTTTCATAAGAATTTGAACCTGTTGAGGAAAAAACTTAGAAAATCTTTTTTGAAAACATTTTTAAACTATAACAATTCATGGAAGACTAAGCTTTTTGAAGGAAAAGTTCGGGAAGCCCAAAAACATTTTGAAAGTTAAACTTTTTAAGGAAAAAGTTTGAAAACCCTATTTTTTTTTTTTGTTAACACATCTTTGAAAAATGGAGCTTTTGAAGGAAAAGCTTGGGAAACTCGAGAAGTATTTTTCAAGTGAAACATTTTAAGGGAGAGTAGTTTTAAAATCTTTTTGAAAGATTTTTTAGAGTGGAGCTTTTGAAGCAGAAAGCTTCCGAAACCAGGAGGGTAGTTTGAAAACCCTCTCTCTTCTCTCTCCTAACCCACTTGGGTTTTCTTCTATTTTAATCCTCATCTTCTATCTCCTCTTCTTGTCTGCTTGAAACAAGGGACTCCCCGATTCATGCTTAGGAAGAACTGTTGAAGGTCATCGTGCTGGGGGCTTTCCTCTAGTTCAACCTCAGATGGTGTGGGTTCGGCCCCTTTGATTATGTTGTGAAGTCTAGCCTTGTATGTTCACGACCCTATTGTATTGTGGTTATCATGTTCATACCTTGCATTCAAACTTGCATTCAAAATCTCCTTCTTTCAAACTTGTTTTCAAAATCACACTCCTAGAATGATTCTAGCCTTTCCATGGTTAGAGTTATTTTAGGAAAGTGTTACATTTAATGTGACCATCAAAGTCCAAATTTCTAGTGTAAACCCTAAATTGTTTTTATAAAAATCACAATTCTATGATAATTATAGTCATTCTATGGTTAGGATTGTTTTAGGAAAGTGTTGCATTCAATGTGAACATTATGGTCCATATTTCAAACTTTGTTTGTTTTTAAAATCATAACCCTAAAATGGTTATAATCTTTTCATGGTTAGAATCGTTTTAGGAAAGTGAGACATTCAAGAGACTTGCAAAAGTCCATATTCAAATCCCTTTCCAAAATAGTTTTTTCAAATCTACTTCCTAAAAACTCTTTGCCTTGAAGTCCAAGTCAAGCCATAGAATCCATGGTTAGGAAACCCTAATTCCTTTCTTAAAATCATGACTTTCTATCCTACATCAAATCATAGATTTTCAAAACTCTTTTTCTGCTCTAAATTATAGATTTCCAAAACTCAACCTTTCCAATTCCATGTCAATCAAATCTTTCAATTTAGGAAACCAAATAAAATCCTCTAATTTTGGAAATAAAATAAAATCATCTATTTTTTTAAAATAAAATCCAATCTTCTACTTTAGAAAATAGAAATCAAATCTTTCCTAATTCTAATCTTTCCTAATTTCAAACCTTTCGAAATTTTGTCTTTCTAAATTTCAAACTATCAAATCTTTCCTAATTCTAATCTTTCTTAATCTCAATCTTTCTTAAATTCGAACTTTCAAATATTTTCAAATTTCAAATCTTTCTAAATTCAAATATATCTAAATTCAAGACTTTTCAAAATTCAAACATTTTCAAAATCAATTCTTTCCTAAAGTGAATACTTTCCAAAAATAGAACTTTCCTAAAATGAAACCTTCTTAATTCAAGTCTGTCCTAAGTTCAATTTTTTCAAATTCTAACTTTCCAAATTCTTTCAAATCAAATATTTATAAATCAAGTCAAATCTTTACGAGTCTTTTTAAGTCAAGTATTTCTAAATCAAATCAACCCCTTTCATAACCTTTCCTAATTTGAAAACTTCCTAATGCGAAACTTTCTTAATTCAAAATTTTCTAAAATCAAGCCTTCATAAAACCAAACTTCTCAATTACATGCTTTAAACCCTAGGTTGCATAAACCCTAAGAGGCCAAACCCAAGTTCAATCCTAACCTTAAAGTTACGAAGCTTCAACCCTTTTATAAAAACTCAAGTGCAAAACCAAGATGGTTTTCAAATTGCAATTCAAGTCAAGATGATTTCAAAGTTCAACTCAATCTTTCCAAATCAATTCCAAGTCCAATTTCAAATCAAATTCAATTTTAAGTTCGATTCCAATTTCCAAAGTCAACTTCAACTCAAATTTCAATTTCCAATATTCTAATCAAAGTTCAAACTAAACCCCTTTTCAAGTAAAAATTTTCAAAGGCCCCAAAGTGTCTTTTCAAATGATTCAAGACCTCAAAATGTCTATTTTCAACCGGACCCCAAGTTTGAACTACGACTGACCTAATTCCCAATAAAGGGATACATAGGCAACCCTCATGAGTGTGGCCACAACTGTTTTCAAATTTTCAATTCCATAACTTTTTTCAAGTTTCCAATTCCATAATCCTTTTTCAAGTTTTCACTTCCACAACCTTTTTTTGAGTTTTCAATTTCCACAACTTCTTTCAAATTTCAAATCTTTTCTTCAAATCTATTTTCAAAATCAAATTTTTTTCTTGCATTTGCATGTCATGCATCATATCAAACCTTTTTCTAAAATAATTTTCAAAGTAGATAGTATTGGACATTGGATAATCGAAGATTCTAAATGAGTGAACCTAGGGTGAAAAGACATCTAGATACCGCAAGAGTGGGATAGGATGATAGCCTTGTGCATCTTCCATATACGTCACCAACCTTCGAATCTAAAATCATTGTTTTCAAAGATAAAAAATGAAGTTTTTTTTCAAAAAGGGCTTAAATCTTTTCAAAAATTTCCAAACAACCTGTTTTCTTAAAAACTCTTTCTTGAGGAAGTTTTCGAAAACCTTTTTAAAAACCCCAAGTTTAATCTTTAGATTGTACTTAGTTTTAGGCAACTTAACTCATCTTAACAAAGTCAGCTGGCGACTCCAAACATTTTTTTAAAAGCCCTTATTCAAATCAATTTCTAGTTGAAACCTAGTCATACTTGTCTTTCTAGGAGGATGAGTTCTAACGACAGAGTATCGTACATTTTTCTCACTATTGACGAGTGCGGAAAAATTGGGATGCGACTAAGCCTGGGGCAACCCCCGGCATATGCATACATTTTCATTGACATATAAACTTTGTGCATTTTATAAACTGAGAATTGGCATAGATAAACTATTTGTGCACAAAACTTTCTCTATGTCTCTCTCAAATAGGAAATAGGGAATGGGGCTAAGCACAAAACAGAGCTGAAGTCATCATGTAACCAACTAAGTCAACTTAGACAATCTCCGATACCGGCACACGCTGTAGAAAGCCTGAATAGCTGACAAGAAATAGAGAATGGGGCAACGACCCACCCTCGACCTTCGAAATCAATCTTAAATCAACCTTTTCAAACCATAAACACTGGGGCAATGCCCCACCCTGCACCTCCTGTTCAAATCAAATCATTCAATGAAATTCAAGTCAAACTGGCCAAAGGTGTTCGACTCCTAGATACCTCAGACTTTCCAAAACAAAAAAGACCTCACCCCTCCAAAAAACAAATTCAAGACACTTGGCTCTTGAGAAGCGTAACCCCTTAGAAGTCAGCCAAAAAGAATCCAACCATGCCCAACAAAAGTGCAACTAGACAATCAAGCAAACACTAAGCCTTCCAACCTTGAGAGATCTCGAGCAAAGACGGACAAATGTTCCATCCTCCAAAATTCAGGACGAAAGAACTACAAACACAAAACAAGATCTCATGACTCTTCAAGTTCAATCTCCAGTAGCCTTCTCTAGGGTATCCTTCCTAAATATCCTCACATGGGCCCCTTCCTCGTCAACAGCTTCAGCAGCGGCAGTCTCAACACCAGCAGCTTCATCTAAGGCAACATTTCTAGCAGCCCTATCTGGGGCATCCTCTCCAATAGCGTGGCTTACATCTTCAACAGAGGCATCTGGTCTCATAGACTCCAAAGACCCCCTCTCCGCAATCATGGATCGCTCTGCTGGTTCCCATATCTACCAACAATGCCCACCAAGACACCTCCCAATGGATTCCTGCCAATTGCAGTGCCACCTCGACCACTCCGTTGCCTACTACCGAGAATAACGCTAGTTGTCCGAAGAATTTTAGAGGCATCAATACAAAACAAGTGGCTGTCTGAAGACCTCCTGCAAGCCAAAAGTGAGAAAGCAAGGAAGATAAGAAGGAATAGGAAAGTAGCAGCTCATTCCATATTGTCGTCCTCTATCGCAAACTCTGTTGTTCCTTGCACTATACCTTGGTTCGACGGATCCCTAGTGCGGTCACCTGAGTGTGCCAATCATCTCTATCAACCTGGACATTAGCGGCACTAGTCCTCTACTTGTCCAAAGTAGCTCTCGTCGTAGTCAGTTCAACCCTCAATCATTGCCTACTGCGTAAATCATTGTCCCCTACATTAGCCACCCCAAAGCCATGCCAAAAGATTTGTAAACAGGTAAGACGTACGCATAAAAAAAAAGAAGGAAAAAGAAAGAAAAAAGAAAAAAGAAGAAAAAACAAGGAAAAAAGGGGGAAAAAAAAGAAGAAGAAAAAAAACCAAAGGAAAGGAAAAAAAGAGGGGAAAAAAAGAAAAAAATAAGAATTCCAAGTTTCAAGTTAAAACGAATTTCCTGCACGTTTTGCTTCGAAAAGTTTCCGGTCTTTAATCAAAATGAATTTTCTATATATTTTGTCCAAGTTTCAAATCAACACGAATTTCCTACACATTTTGCTTCCCAAAATATTCATCCTAAGTTAAATTGAATTTTTCACGCAATTTGTCTTGCAAAAGTTCAAATGTCAAGTCAAAACTAATTTTCTAAACATTTTGCTTACAAGAAATAAAGTTTTGAGTCAAAATGAATTTTCTAAACATTTTGACTTCAAGAATTCAAATTTGAAATCAAAATGAATTCTCTACACATTTCCACCTTAAGGTTTCAAGCTTCAATTCAAAACAATCTCTCAATTTTCTAACTTTTTTCCTCAAAAAAGATTGTTTTAAATCAAACTTGGTTTTTTAACTTTTTTCTTCAAAACATTTATTCAAATTAATTTAGGTTTTCCAAACATTTGCATTCAAAAAGTTTCAATTTCAATCAAATTCAAGGTTTTCTATCAAAATTGATTTCATGGTTTACTAAAAACTTTTTTCATCAGAAAGTTTAAATTCAAATCAAATTCAAGGTTTTCTAAACTTTTTTCTTCGAAAAGTTTCAATTCCAGATTTTTCAAGCTTTTTTCTTCAAAAAGTTTCAATTCAACGTTTTCTAAACTTTTTCCTTCAAAAAGCTTTAATTACAGGTTTTTGAATCTTTTTTCTTCAAAAAGTTTCAATTCCAGGTTTTTTAAACTTTTTTCTTTAAAAAGTTTCAATTCAAACCAATTCAAGGTTTTCTAAATTTTTTCCTTCAAAAAGTTTGAATTCTGGGGTTTCTAAACTTTTTTCCTTAAAAAAGTTTCAATTCCAGGCTTTCCAAACTTTTTTCTTCAAAATGTTTCAATTCCAGGTTTTCTAAACTTTTTCCTTCAAAAAGTTTCAATTTCAGGCTTTCCAAACTTTTTCCTTAAAAAAGTTTTAGTTCCAAACAATTCAAGATTTTTAAACTTTTTCCTTCAAAAAGGTTCAATTCATATCAAATTCAAGGTTTTCTAAACTTTTTCCTTCAAAAAGTTTCAATTCAAATCAATTCTGGCTTTCTAACTTTTTCCTTCAAAAGTTTAAGTTTCAAGTTTCAAGTTTTTTAAAAACTTTTTCCTTCAAAAAAATTCAAGTTCTCATCAAACTCTCAGTTTTACGGGCTTTCTCCTTTAAAAGCCTTATTTCAAAAACTCTCAAGCTCTTTAAGGATCCTATAAAAAAAAATTCAAACCTAAAGTCTCAACATCACGAGTTTTACATTTTTCTAAAAAATTTCGGCAGAATTCCGTTTAAAAACATCCCAAGCCCCAAAAGTAACAAGTCATAAAATCATTCACTCCACGACATCACAAAAACCCAACAAACACCAACCAAACACAATTCTATCATTCACAGTTCACAAACTCTAAACAAGCACAAACAATTCATCTAACCTCTCAATTTTTCAAATTTTTAAGAGATTTCCCAACTTCCTAGAAATTCCAAAAAAATTCAAAAACTATCAAAAAAGATTTGTGCAATTTTTCAAAAATATCCCATAATTTTTCTAGCAACAATGCAATGGTAAATCAATTAATTCCTTAATTATTCTAATTTTCAAGCATTTTTATAATTTTTAAAAAAATAAAAAAAATTCAAAAGTTTTCAAAAAATCATGAAACTTTCCATGTTTGTTCAAAACATTTTCCTAAGGCACACTACCCGAAATATGTTAAGAAAACACAATACCTAAATCTACAGACAAAAATTCCCAACTCCTGCAGGAACCCTTTTTACATAAATATTCACATTCATTTAAACACACTCAAGCGATCACCAAAACACGAAAACAATCCCATAAACATATTCAAAACAGTTTAAAACATTGATTTCAACTATTGATATGCATCAATCGGACAACTATGCGAAGAAATCAATGCAAATAAAAAAAAAAAACTCACTTTTTGAAGTTTTAAAGCAAGATCTTCCTCTCCTGCAACAATCAGGCGATGTTGAACTTTTTCAGCGACTCTTTAATGTTTGAAAAACCTTTCTCGGCAATGCCTAAGAAAAATCTCCCAAATAACTCCAGGGACAGACCTAAAAAATTGCCCAAACCAATGCAAGGAGTGCCAAAAGTCGCCACTACTGGGGTTTTAAAACCCCTGAACAAGCTAGTGCCACTAGTAGAGGCACCTAGGCAATTTTATGCCTGCGCCAATGGGAGTGGCACCAAGGCCAAGTTTTGGCCTATTCACCTCTTTTTCCTGCCAAATCCAGTTTCAAATGCACCCAAGCCTTGAAACTTCAAAACTAGAACTCTGTTTTCAAAAATTCATCAACATCAGTCCCTTCGATCGCCTCGCAGTCAACATGGGATCCTTACTTTTTCATTTTCGGCCTTCGACAAACAAAGGCAAAAAAGGAGGGGCATCTGTAAGCACCTTATTTTTGCTCGCTCAATGATCTCTGACCGAACCGGACTTACTTTCAAACATGGTGTGCTGTCGCAGGCACCTAAAAATAAAACCAATACCCAAAAATAAATATGTAGTAGTGTGAGTAAGGATTATTCCCACGGAGAGTGTTTAGCCTAGTTTTATGCTATGTGAACTTTGATGGGCGGTTTTGGATATAATGAAAACTATTTTAATAACAACTAAGAAACAACTCAGATTAAAGTATTGAAATCAATCAAAAGAACAATCCTTGGTCTAAGTCAACATCCACCATCGGAATTTTACAACTGATCATCGATACAAGCATATCAATTCACACATTGAATATTCACTGTCGGAATTATTTTCCTATCTCTCCTTAGTCGTAGTTAATTAGAAACAAGCGATCTCATTAATCCTAACTATTAAACAACCCAGGATAAGCACTCAAGGTTTAATCTAATAGCAGTCTTAAGGATTAGAGAGATCGATGAAACTAAACAACACAAGCACAAGCGGTTACATTTAATTTAGTTGAACATCCTTCCTAAGATATAATAATTCCCAAAGCAGTAAATCATTAAATCTTAGTTGCTTCACAAATCAGAAGGATCAAACAATTATGAATTTGATAACTAATCCAGCAGTAGATTGCAACGAATAATAAACTAGTAGGCCTCCTAGCGATTAAACAAGACAATCATAAAAATAGGCACAGAAGAACATCTGATACTCAAAGCATAAATCGAATAATGAAAACAAATTATATCTCACAGTTTATTATTAATTCCGAGGCTTATGTTTCCTTCGACCAATATTCAAAGTTTAGTCACGCAAGGCCATGAAAACAACTCAAATAATAACCTAGAATAATACGAAAAATGCCAACAACCCTAAAAACAAAACATTGCCAGCTTTTATAGGCTTCTGAAATTCTATAGCTACGCACAACCGTTCAAACGCACTTACTACCGTTCGAACGCATCGGACCACCATTCGAACAGTACGTCGAACGCATTTCGAACAGTAAAATTGCTCTCTGTATATTTCAAACGCTCTTCGAACCTGAATTTGACATGAATCCATTTGACGTATCGTTCAAACACTCCTTCGAACGCTTCTTCCATTTTCACACGAATTCGTCCTTTTTAAGCTAGGATTCTCTTCCTTGACATTCCATAGAAACCTAAATCAAAACATAAGAATAGCGAGTATATGTAGGCACTAAATAAGTACAAAAGATTAACCATTAAGGGAGAAAAATATGACATTTGCATTCTCATCAAAACATGACATACATTTAAGCCTGAACCTATTTTTCAAACTCCAATCCAGTCCATCAATCACTTCTCAGGCCCATTAGAGGCTAAATACCTGGTGGGGCCCACGCAGCACGTTATTTTGAGAAAGTACCAAAGTCCTCAAAGCGGTAAGGCCACCCTTCCAAGATTGTCCCAAAATAGTCCGACATGCTCAGAATGCCATTCAAACCAACACCTAACCAATTCCGGCCACTCCCGATTAAAATGACCATTTTACCCTTAGGCGCCCAATCACCTTCATCAACCACACCGGCTCTAGGTATCAAACCAGCGACCTCTGAGGCACTCTCTCGAGTGTCCCTGTCCTTTTCTAGCTAGGTCCCATGGCTCGACACCTTACCAAATTAAATGGAACTTCCTGAAGCCACTTGTAGTGGAGTCAAGCCAAAAAAATGGCTGGGAGCCACTAGAAGTGGCGCCCAAATCTTTGCCTTATTGTCCAAAGTTGAATCAAATCAAATCTCTACAGAATTTGGGGCTGGGCGCAACTTGTAGTGGCGCAAGTGGCACCTGGCCAAAAAATGGCCTAGCACCACTCCTAGTGGCACCGCCTCCTTTGATTTTTGCCTTTAAGTATAGTGCACACCCCCCCCCCCCCCCAGGAGTGTATTCTAGGTCCAAAAAATTACAAAGAAACTCTACCTCTCTCATGGTAGTCCCCAAAAAATCCCCCTAAACCATGGTTCCTTCAAGGTCCTTAGCCTATGCACTCTAAACCCTAGCCTCCATGCTCCATGAAAGGCCAACTCCAGCCCCTTTAAAGCTCTTGAAGGCCTCTTCAAGTCCAAGTCAAGCCCTCATTATAGCTCCGAGAAGATTTAAAGGTAAGGTAGGGTTTCTCTTTAAATTTTATGCTCTCCCCCTCTCTGTCATCTCCTTCATAGTCCAATAGGACTATTCTTTATTTTAATCCCCATCTTCTACCTCCTCTTATTGCATGCTCGAAATAAGAAGATCTTGGGTTCATGCCTAAGGAAAGCCTTAGGGAGGTCACTGGTCAAGGGCCTTCCTATAGTCTACTTGTAGCGCCCAGATTTTTTGCACTCGAGGAATACACACACAAGCAGAGAAAATACTGTACTCTCTCGTTAGAACTCATCCTCCTAGAAAGATGAGTGCGACTAGGTTTGAATTAAAAAATTGATTTGAATAAAGGAATTTTGGAAAACAGTTTGGAGTCGCCACCTAACTTGATTAAGGTGAGTTAGGTCACCTAAAAACTAAGCATAATCCTAAGATTACACTTAGGGTTTTTGAAAAAGATTTTTTAAAAATACTTCCACGAGAGAGGGTTTTTAAGAAAAGAGGTTGCTTGGCAACCTTTGGAAAAATTTAAGCCCTTTTGAAAATAACTCCTTTTGGTCTTTAAAAACAGTGATCTAGGTTCGGAGGTTGGTTACGTGTAGGGAAAACGCATTAAGCCATCATCTTGCGCTGCCTTTGCTGTACCTGCATGGCTATTCACCCTAGACTCACCCATTAGAGGCTTCGATTAATAAATGTCCAAAACTATCCACTTTAGAAAAGAATTTTTAGAAAGAAATTGACATGATGCATGATATGCAAATGCAATAGAAAGATTTGATTTGGAAATAGATTTGAAAAAGAACTTGATCTGATGTTAAAAAGATATTTGAAAAGATAGATTTGATTTTGAAAGAAAGTTCTAGAAATTTAAAATAGTGATTTGAAAATAGATTTTTGGAATTGGAAGTTTGAAATAGATTATGGAATTGGAAACTTAAGAAGAGTTATAGAATTGGAGATTTGAAAAAGGTTATGACCGCACCCATAAGGATTGCCTACGTATCCCTTTTAAGGAATTAGGTCAATTGTAGTTTGGATAAGAGTTCGATAGAAAATAAAATGTTTGATTTGAAAAAGAATTTCATTTTAAGTTAGAATAGAAGATTGAAAATTGGAATTTGGAATTGAAAATATTGAACTTTGATTTGGAAAGATAGAACTTTGAAGAAGGATTTGGACTTGTTTTGGAAATATTGAGATTTAGGAAACCTAGACTTAAGAAAAATAGGATTTAAGAAAGCCTTGAGGTTTAAGAAAGATTTGACTCGAATATTGGACTTGGAAAATTAGGGAAGTTGGATTTAGAAAATGTTCGAATTAGGAAAGTTTAAAATAGGAAAGGTTTTGAGATTGAAGAGTTTTCAATTTAGAAAGTTTTAACTTAAGAAAGTTTCGAATTTAGAAAGTTTTGGATTTGGAAATATTTGAAATTTAGAAAGTTTAGGATTTTGGAAAGATTTGAATTTAGAAAAGTTTGAATTTAGAAAGATTCAAAGTTTGAGTTTTAGAAATACTTGAAATTAGGAAATGTTTGAATTTAAGAAAGGTTTGAAAATTCAGATTTGGAAAGTTGAAATTTGGAAAGGTATGGAATTAGAAAATGTTGGAATTAGAAAGATTAAAGCTTAAAGTTTAACGAAAGATTTAAAAGTTTAAGTTTTGGAAACTTAAGGTTTAGGAAGATATGAGATTAGAAAGGATTGGATTAGGAAATATTTGCATTAGGAAGGATTTGGATTTCTATTTCCTAAAACAAAAAATTGGATTTTGTTTTTACAAGAAAGTGATTTGACTTCATTTCCAAAAACAGAGGGTTAGATCTAGTTTCCTAAATAAGGAGATTGGATTTGGTTTCCTAAAACTAAGGATATGATTTGACATAGAATTGGAAAGATGAAGTTTTGAAAATCCTAGATTTTGGAAGTCTATGATTTAACGTAAAAAAAATAGGTTTTGAAAAATTATAATTTTGATGTAGAAAATAGAATTTTGAAATATGATTTTTATGTAGAAAAGGAGATTTTGGAAACATAGGTTTTGAGACAAGATAGGATATCATGTTTTAGGAAAGAAAATTAGGGTTTCCTAATCATTGGCTCTGGGGCTTGACTTCGGCTCCAAGGCAAAAAGTTTTTAGAAAGTGAGGCTTTGGAAAGGAAGATTTTTGGAAAGAAATCTTAGAAAGGAGTTTTTAGAAAGTAAACTTGAAAAGAGAGTTTTTGAAAAGGGATTTTTGGAATGAGTTTTTTAGGAAGGAAACTTAAGGAACGTTTTTAGAAAGTGAATTTTGAAGAGAGCTTTATGGAAAGGAGTTTGAAAAGAAGTTTTGAAAAATAGATTTTTTAAGGGAATTTTTAGAAAAGAATTTTTAAAAAGAAATTTTCGAACGAAGATTGGAGAGAGTTTTTAGAAAGTATATTGGAGAGGAGATTTTAGAAAGTAGATATAAAAAGAGATTTTGGAGAGGATTTAAAAAGAGGTTTTGGAAAGTAAATTTGAAAAGCAATTCGGAAAGGGATTTGAATGTAGAATTTTCCAAGCCTCGAAAAATATCTCACTCTCCTAAAACGATTCTAACCATAAGAAGGTTAGAACCCTTCTAGGATTGTGGTTTTGAAAACAATAAGGATTTGAAAATATGGACCATATTGGTCACTTTAAATGTAACACTTTCCTAAAGCAACCCTAACCATGGAATGACTAAAATCACCTCAAGATGGTGTTTTCGAAAACAAGTTTTGAAGAAGAAGATTTTCACACAAGTTTTGAAAACGATTTTGAGAAAGTTTTGAAAACGATTTTCGATGCAAGTTTTGAAAACAAGTTTGAAAACAATTTTTGGAGAGATGCATGATCATGATATGCACAATGCAAAGGGGGTCGTAAACATACAAGGTTAAAGGTTTCACCACATAATCAAGGGGACCGAACCCACGTGGTCTCCGGTTAAACTAAGAGAAAGTTCCCGACACGGTGACTTTCAATAGCCTAATTCTACACATGAATAGGGAGTCCTTTGTTTCAAGCATGCAAGAACGGGGGGGTAGAAGATGGGGGATTAAAATAGAAGAAAACCCAAGTGGGTTAGCAGAGAGAAAGAGAGGGGGGAATTGCGTAAACATAAATAGAAAGCCTAGCTTGTGTCTTCTTTATTTTGCTTGGTTTTGCTTGCTTGCTTGCTTTACTTCGATCTTCGAAAGCTTGCTTTGGCTCGATCTTCGAAAGCTTGTTTCGGCTCGGTCTTTGAGAGCTTCCAAGTTATAGCACTTCAAGTCCAAAGCTAGTATATGAGTGTATGTGAGTGTATGTATGCTAGGGTTTGGTGTATGAGGGTTAGGATTTGGAGAACCTAAAAAAGACTAGGGTTTAGAGAGGCTATGAGCTCTGAATATCAAAAAGCAGAGTTTTTAGACTGTGTTTGTGGACCCCTTTCACGCTAGAGGAGGCTCTGTATTTATAGACAGAAGATTGACCCTGGTGCTTGTTACAGTGGCACCAGGCAAAATTTCCTTCTGGTGGCGCCAGGCTAAATTTTGGCTTGGCCCCACTGCTAGTGGCCAGCCACTTAGGAAAGTTTTAAGGTCGGCAAGCAATGTATCTTCAAAAGATTTTGGCATCTGTACTAGTGACTACCATGCAATTTTTAGTTTGGCTTCACTAGGAGTGACTCTGAAAGGTCCGAGAATGATTTAGAGGGTTGGGAATGGCCTAGAGGGCCAGAAAGGGATAGAAACCCTTAGAATAGTGTCTCGGGGGTAGTAGACTTGAAAAATCATGTTAGGATTTGCCAGACGGGTTGACTGGGCTATTAGTGGCAAAACGGTCAATCGGGCCGGAAAGTTGCCGGGATGGACTTGAAATATCCCAGAAGAAGACTCGAGACTTAGAAACATTAGCGAGAATGTTCCAAGAGGTTTCCGATTTAATACCCAGAGCCGGTGTGGTTGGAAGAAGCGATCGGCCCACCAAGGACAAAATGATCATTTTGCATCGGTCTTGCTGGAATTGACTCGGAATGATTCGAAAAGATAATGACATGTCGAGAATACTATAAGAAGCATTCTTGGGAGGTTACCGGTTTGATACCCATAGTCGGTGTGGTTCCCAGGGCTTTCGGATGCCTAGGGGCAAAATGGTTATTTGGCTTCAAGTGGGCCCTACGGGCCCGAGAAGCAACCCGTGGACTAAATTGGAGTTTAGAAGTCGAGTTAGAGTTTGAATATGCATGTGATGTGTGAAAGTGAGCCTAGTCGAGCCGGAGATTGCCGAGTGAGCAAAAATGGTGTGCTTACACTATCTTGTAATGGTGTGGTCTCGAGCCCTCTTGATTAAATGGTGAAGCCTTCAACCTTGTATATTTGTGACCCTAATGAAGAGAACCCAACTGGGTTGGGAAAGGGAAGAGAAAAGGGAATTACATAAACTAAATAAAAAATCTACCTTGTCTTCTTTTTGCTTTGATTGCTTTGCTTGCTTCACCTTGAAAGCTTTGAACACGCAGCACTTGATCTTCAATAGATGCTTGGAGGCTTGTATTTGAGTATATGGAGTGTATAGAAGCTAAGGTTTGTGTGTTTGGAGTGTGGAGAGGCTAGGGTTTGAAGAAGACATGAGAAAACTAAGGTGGTTTCGAAGCCTGCTTTTAGTAACGCAACATTTCAGGACTAAGTTTATCGACCCTTTTTACGTAGGAAGAGGACTGTATTTATAGGCAATTAGAAAAGGAACTAGCACCTATTGCAATGATGCCAATTGGTTTTTAAGCTTGGCACCACTCCTAGTGGCTCCAGTCCCTTTGGGAAACTTTTGAGGTGGCAAGAAACAGATCTTTTGACCATTGGGATGCAAGTTTAAAGATTTGGGCACCTGTCTTAGTGACTACCACGCAATTTTAGTCTGGCTTCACTAGGAGTGACTTCAAGAAGTTCGAGAATGATCTAGAAGGCCAGGATGGATGAGAACCTCTAAAAGAGTGTCCCGGAGCTATATGGCTTGAGAACTAGTGCCGAAATAGTTGAAAAAGGTGACCGGCCCACTAAGGGAAAAATGGTAGTTTGAACAAGAGGAACACCGAGATCGACCCGGAGTGATACAGGAGAAGGCTTGAAGGTTAGAAACACTATTTGAGAATGTTCTGAGGGATTGTCGGTTTAATACCTAGAGCCGGTTTGGTTGGAAAAGGCGACCGACCTACTAAGGACAAAATAGTCATTTTGCACCCAAAGGTTTACCCATGCATGCAATACTGTACCTCTCAACTTGTGGTATACATCCATACATACATTCAAAGGGAGTAAAAATGGTGCATTTATTATATTGAATTGCTTTTTGAACATCAAATTAAAATACATTATAGTGAGAGGGGAAACATTTTTCATAGGATCTTTTTCCTATCTTCTACACATTGGATTCCTAAACTACTCTTGAGTCTTCGGATTTGCCTCCTTTTTGCTTTGACCAGAGGTTAGTGAGAGACCTTGCTTCCTGGTTGCCCCTTATCTTCTTGACAATCCTATCTCCGTGAACATAGAGGGATTCCTCTTTACAATATAATTGTTATATGCATGTCATGAGTCTGTGGGGTTATAAGAAACCCTTAGGAGTTTAAGTCTACTTTGATTGAGCGAGAGTGGTTTTGGACCATTCTCTTTAGGTTAATCATATGCATGAAAATTCAATGACTTAAGTTCTTTGAGACTCTTATCTTGGAATAGGTATCAATGCATGAACAATGTAAAAGCAATAAATGTTCAAGCATAACAGTAGTAAATGCACGAGTATCATAATGACAGCAAGCAAGTAGTTAAATGAACAGGAGAAAGGAATGTAAAGTAGTCGCTCTTTCATCCGTAGTTTTTGAAATTGACGTGTGTAAGCACCCCATTTTTGACCGCTCGGCAGTCTACGCTCCGTCCAGACTTGTACTCAATTCGATATGAACGTATTCTAATCGAAACCAACTCTCTAAGTTCAAATCCCGTCCGTCCATCGCTTCGTGGGCCCGCCAAGCCCAAATAGAGGCAAAATGATCAAAATGCCCTTAGGGACATTGTCTTTTCCAATTCCAACTCCAACCCCTCTCTTGAGATAATTGATTCCTCGAGATAGTAAATCTATTCCAAATCAGACACGTCTTTCCGAAGACGATAAGTCCCCTTTCCAATCCCTCTCTCGAGACAGTTTATTCCTTAAGACGGTTCCAAATCAGGCACGTCTTTCCGAAGACGATAAGAGCCCTTTCCAATTCCTCTCTCGAGACAGTTTATCCTCGAGACGATTCTAAATTAGGCATGTCTTTTCGGAGACGATAAGACCCTTTTCCAATCCCTCTCTCGAGACAGTTTATTCCTCAAGATGGTTCCAAATCAGGTACGTCTTTTTGAAGACGGTAAGTCCCCTTTCCAATCCCTCTCTCGAGACAGTTTATTTCTCGAGACGGTTCCAAATTAGGCACGTCTTTCCGAATACGGTAAGTCCCCTTTCCAATCCCCCTCTCGAGACAGTTTATTCCTCGAGACGGTTCCAAATCAAGTACGTCTTTCCGAAGATGATAAGACCCTTTTCTAATTCCAATCCCTCTCTCGAGACAGTTTATTCCTCGAGACGGCCCGGCACTTTTTTCGAAGAAAATCACTTCGAAACGGTAAGTCCCTTTAAACCTGTTGACCGGGCCGAGACCCCAAGTCCCTTAGATGGTAGAACGGTCCACCTTTGGCGCCTGCTAGCCCGCCAATACAGAAATGTCCGTTTAGGCATGCCTTCCGAGAAAATTGACTTCTCAGGCGCTAAGTCCCCTTTAGCAGCTTCCCAAAATCAGGCAGTCTCGGGAATGATTGCGAACCGTTAGAGTAGCAGAAATACTCGCAAACATCACAACCGTCAAAGTAGCGAAAATACTCGTAAACAAGTCGATGTAGGGAATTGCCAACAAACCCCTGTGTCATGACAGAGTGGCGGAAACACTCAAAACCCAGGTCAACACTAGTGCCTGCTAGCCCACTTCGGTGAAAAATTACCAAACTGCCCCTTGGGCCTTTTCTAAGACTTTCCGGTCAAGATGACCATTCTGTCCCTAGGTATCCAAACGCCCCAGGAACTACACCGGCTCTGGGTATCAAACCGGTAACCTTCCAAGAATAATTTTTATAGTATTCCCGACCTTCCTCTACCTTCCCGGATCATTCCGAGTCAGTTCCGACCAACCCGGTATAAAATGACCGTTTTGCCCCTAGTGGGCCGGTCTCCTTTTCCGACCACACCGGCTCTGGGTATTAAACCAGTAACCTTCTGAGAATGCTTTTTATAGTATTCTCAACCTTTCTGCATCCTTTCGGATCATTCCGAGTCAGTTCTGGTAAACCCGGTGCAAAATGACCGTTTTGCCCCTGGAGGGCCGATCGCCTTTCTGACCACACCGGCTCTGGGTATCAAACCGGAAACCTTTGGGAACATTCTGAGTAATGTTTCCAAATCTTGAGTCTTCTTCCGAGACAATTCGAGTTCGTCCCAGCAGCTTTTTGCCCCTAACAGCCCGGTCAACCCTTCCGACCTTCCGACACATCCTATCCTCATTTTTCAAGTCAAATACCTCTGGGACACTATTTTAAGTGTTCCTACTCTTTTTCGACATTCTGGGTCATCCCAATCTCACAAACTCCTTCCTGGACTTTCTAGAGTCACTCCTAGTGAAGCCAGGTGAAAAATTGCATAGTAGTCACTAGTACAAGCGCCCAAATCTAGTCAAAGATATATTGCTTGCCGACCTTAAATATTTCCTAAATGGCTGGCGCCACTATTGTTGCGCCCAGATTTTTCGCACTCAAGGAATACTCACACAAGCGGAAAAAATGTTGTACTCTCTCGTCAGAACTTACCCTCCTAGAAGAATGAGTGCGACTATGTTTGAATTGAAAAATTGGTTTGAATAAAGGGCTTTTAGAAAAAGATTCGGAGTCGCCACCTAACTTGATTAAGGTGAGTTAGGTCACCTAAAAATTAAGAATAATCCAAAGATTACACTTAGGGTTTTGGAAAACGATTTTGAAAATATCTCCTCAAGAAAGGGTTTTTAAGAAAACGGGTTGTTTGGCAACCTTTGGAAAACATTTAGCCATTTTTTAGAAAAATAACTCCTTTTTGGTCTTTGAAATCAGTGATTCTAGGTTCGGAGATTGGTTACTGTTGGCCCAAGTAGGCAACCCAAGAGGGGGGGTGAATTGGGTTTTATAGAATTTATACCAAACAATGCAACTAAAAATTGATTGAGTAATATAACAATGACTAATCAAAGTATAACTCAAACAAACAGACAATAGAATGCAATACAAGCAGTGAGCAGTCAAACTAGCAAACAAATACTAAGATGTAATGCAAGGAAGTAATATGTGCAAAGAGATGAAGAACACCAGATTTATAGAGGTTCGGCCAAACCTTGCCTACGTCCTCTCTTCCTCGATCCTCTCGAAGATATTCCACTATGTAAACTTTCCTTACACAGCTGCTAGTTTTTCTCCAAGTGCCTAGCTCACTTTTACAAGAGCTCTTCCCCAAGCTCTCTAAATCCAAGAGATTTTGTCCAAGCTTCTCTCAAACTTACGAGTGATTTTGTCCAAGCTTCACTCAAACTTTACAAGTGTTTTTCCCAAGCTACACCCAAACTCACAAGTGTTTTTCTCAAGAACACTCAAACTCACAAGTGTTTTTCTCAAGAACACCCAAACTCACAAGTTTACAAACCAACCCAATAATAGATGAAGGTTGTACAATGAATAACTCTCTCTCAAAGAGTGGATAAACAAATTTTCAGCTCACTCAAGAACCCCCCAAAAGAATAAAAACAGAGTATAAGATGTGGAAGATGAAATATCACTTTGTAGCACTTAATCTTGAGTTCTTCTCATGTTCTTCTTGTTCTTCATCATCATATATGTGTTGGGGATCTTGTATATATAGCCTTGAGTTGATTATAGCCGTTGGAGATGGATGGGAGACCATTTGATACGAAAACGGCGGAGTATAACGTTCAAAAAACTAGCCGTTACCTTAAATGAGTCGACTCTTTTGCTGCAGGGGTCGACTCTTTTTGTGTTGCAGTAGATTTTTGAAGGTTCTGCCCAAATGAGTCGACTCTTTTGGTCCAGGGGTCGACTCTTTTGGTCTAAAACTGCACAATCAACTCTCTGTTGGAATGAGTCGACTCTTTTATGCTAGGGGTCGACTCTTTTGATGTTCCACCAGAATTTTCAGCCTCTGTTTGAATGAGTCGACTCTTTTGCTTAAGGGGTCGACTCTTTTTAGGAAAATCCTTAACTTTTGCAATACTTCTTCAATCTTCTTCAATATCTTCAAGCTCTTTAAGGATCATCCAAATAAGGTTTCTAAGGCTTGAAAAGACTTCTTCAAGGCATGTTGACTTCAAGAACATCTTCAACTCTTCAAGATAAAATCAATACACTTTTGATTATATTTAGAGTTCTTCAATCAACATTACTTCTTCCATTGATCCAAGTCTTCTTCAAAATCTTCAAGAGAGCTTCCAAGACTTGAGATCTCTTTTCTTCAATTGATCTTTCATGCTTATTTGAACTTCTTTAATTTCTTTGTTTGATCTTTATCAACTTGATTTCTTCTAGGATTCTTTAATCAATATAACTTCTTCCATCAATTCAAGACTTCAACATAATCTTCAATGAAGCTTCCAACTCTTGTGATTTCTTATCAATACTTTCAAGACATCTTCAAAACTTCCACGTCTTTAAGTGAGTCTCTTCTTCTTCCATTCTTGCAAGACATCTTCAAATCTTCAAGGTGAGCTTCCATGTCTTGTAAGAGTCATCTAAATGAGGTTGCAACTATGAGATTGCTGAATATATCAACTCATCATACTTCTTGTCTTCATTGTTTCATGACAAGCTTCTCACCACAAGTTCTTCAATATCTTCAATGTGACAAGTTCTCCACTGTTACTTGACAAGCTTCAACTTGTTACTCCCTCTTTCTTTCATGCTTTATGCCTCAATACATTTTCCAGATTTAGAGTAGAAAAATCAACCAATTTAGAAGTTCATAGCATGCATGATGATATAGTGGACTTGATATGGCCATAAGGATCGAGGGTCTTCATAGTGAAGTGTAAACCATATTTGTATGGTGCCAGCTCTTCGGTCTTCAATTCTACTTGAAATCCTTTGTTGTATTTGCACTTCAATTTGTACTTTAGTCTTCAAGAATTGATTCCATGTCAACTTGAATACTCTTCAAATAATCTTGCTTGAGTGCTTTGCTTCTTTGAATAACTTCTTGGATCATCATAAGATCTTCAGTCACTTGCATCCTTCTTTTGAATACTTGTTGAACTCCTTGAGCATCTTCAATTTCTTCAAGAATAAGATTACCTAAGTAATCTTCTTGTTTGATACTCAACCGATCAACTCAATTATTTTCTTGTTATCAAATGATTATAATCTAATCTGCACACTCAAGTGAAATCATTAGATAACAACCACATGGTTTTGTTATCATCAAAATCAACATGGGGATCAACCTTGAGTCAACAGTTACGTGTAGGGAAGACACACTAAGTTATCACCCTATGTAAGCACCCCATTTTTAACCGCTCGGCACTCTACACTCCGTCCAGACTTGTTTTCAAGTCATTTTGGGCATATTCCAATCGAAACCAATTCTCTAGGTTCAAATTCCGTCTTTCCATTGCTTCGCGGGCCTGTCAGGCCCAAATAGAGGCAAAATGACCAAAATGCCCTTAGGGGCATTGTCCTTTCTTATTTCAATTCCAATCCCTCTCTCGAGACAGTTTATTCCTCGAGACAGTCCGAGTAGCAAAACTACTCACAAAACCGTTAGAGTGGCGGAAACACTCACAAAACCGTTAGAGTAGCGGAAATACTCACAAAACCGTTAGAGTAGTGGAAATACTCACAAAACCGTTAGAGTGGCGAAAACACTCAAAACCCAGGCACGTCTCTTCGGAGACGGTAAGACCCTTTTCCAATCCCTCTCTCTCGACAGTTTATTCCTCAAGACGGTTCCAATCCAGGCACGTCTCTTCGAAGACGATAAGACCCCTTTCTAATCCCTCTCTCGAGACAGTTTATTCCTCGAGACAATCCGAGTAGCAAAACTACTCACAAAACCGTTAGAGTAGCGGAGATACTCACAAAACCGTTAGAGTAGTGAAAATACTCACAGAACCGTTAGAGTAGCGGAAATACTCATAGAACCGTTAGAGTAGCGAAAATCCTCATAGAACCGTTAGAGTAGCGGAAATACTCACAAATCATCAACCCCGTCCGAGTAGCGGAAATACTCATGCCGTTAGAGTGGCAGAAACACTCAAAACCTAGGTCAACACCAGTGGCTGTTAGCCCACTTCGGTGAAAAATGACCAAATTACCCTTAGGACCTTTTTCGAGACTTTCTGGTCAAGATGACCATTTTGCCCCTAGGCATCCGGATGCTCCGGGAACCACATCGGCTCTGGGTATCAAACCGGTAACCCTCTGAGATTGCTTTTTATAGTGCTCTCGACCTTCCCTTCTCTTTTCGGATCATTCCGAGTCAGTTCCGGCCAACCCGGTACAAAATGACCGTTTTGCCCTTGGAGGGTCGGTCTCCTTCTTCGACCATACTGGCTTTGAGTATCAAACCGGTAATGACCCGAGAATACTTTTTATAGTATTCTCAACCTTCCTTTACCTTTTCGGATCATTCCGAGTCAGTTCCGGCCAACCCGGTACAAGATGATCGTTTTGCCCCTAGAGGGCCGATCTCCTTCTTCAACCACACCGGCTCTGGGTATCAAACCGGTAATGACCCGAGAATACTTTTTATAGTGTTCTCAACCTTCCTTTACCTTTTCGGACCATTCCGAGTCAGTTCCGGCAAACCCGGTACAAAATGACCATTTTGCCCCTGGTGGGCCGGTCTCCTTTTCCGACCACACCGGCTCTGGGTATCAAACCGGCAACCTCTGGGAACATTCTAAATAATATTTCCAGATCCCAAGTCTTCTACCGGGACAGTTTGAGTATGTCTCGGCAGTTTTCTGGTCCGGTTGACCGTTTTGCCCCTAAAGGCTCGGTCAACCTTTCCGACACATCTTATTCTCACTTTTCAAGTCAAATACCTCCAGGACACTATTTTAAGTGTTCCTGCTCCCTTCCGGCCTTCCGGGTCATCCCCGGCTCCTTCAAATCATTCCCGAACTTTTCGGAGTCACTCCTAGTGAAGCCAGGCTAAAGTTTACATGGTAGTCACTAGTACAGGCGCCCAAATCTAGTCAAAGATACGTTGCTTGCCGACCTTAATTGTTTTCTAAATGGCTGGCGCCACTACAAGCCAAAAAATGGCCTGGCGCCACTGCAACAGGCGCCAGGTTTGTCTTCCCTCTATAAATACAGAGCCTCGTTCAACGTGAAAAGGGTCTGCAAACTTAACCTAAGAATCCTATATTTCGATATACAGAGCTCGAGCACCTCCAAAAACCCTAGTTTCCTTAGGTTCTCCAAACCCTAGCCACCCTACACTAAACCCTAGCCACTATGCACAAACCCTAGCCTCCTATACACTCATACACTCCCCCATACACTCATACACTAGCCTTCAACCATCCTTCGAAGACTTGAAGAGCTGTCATCCAAAGCTTGAAGACAACCCTTGAAGACTGAAGAAGAAGATCAAGACAAAGACTGAAGACCGAAGACAAGCAAGGCGCACAAATTAAAGAAGATACAAGGTAGGCTCCCTATTTAATTTTCTGCACTTCCCCTCTCTCTTCTCTCTCCAACCCACTTGGGTTTTCTCTATTTTAATCCCCCATCTCTTTCCCCCCCTTTCTTTGCATGCTTGAAACAAGAGGATTCCCGGTCCATGTGTAGGATTGGACTATTGGAGAGTCACCGTGTCGGGGGCTTTCTTCTAGTCTAACCAAAGACCACGTGGGTCCGGCCCCCTTGATTATGTGGTGAAGCCTTAGCCTTGTATGTTGACGACCCCAAATTGCATTGTGCATATCATAATCTTGCATCTTCCAAAATTCGTTTTCAAAGTTGTTTTCAAAATCGTTTTCAAACTTGTTTTCAAAATTGCATCAAAAGCTCTTTTTCAAAAACATGTTTTCAAAATCACAATTCTAGGGTGATTCTAGCCTTTTCATGACTAGGGTTGCTTTAGGAAAGTGTTACATTAAAAGTGACCTTTTATGGTCTATATTTTCAAATCTTGTTGTTTTCAAAACCGCTTTCTTAAAGTGGTTCTAGCCCTCTTATGGTTAGAATTGCTTTAGGAAAGTGAGATGTTTTTACACCTTCTAAACTCTCTCTTTTCAAAAATCTCTTCCTAAAAATCTCTTTTTCAACATACTTTCCTAAAACTCTCCTCTTCGAAATTGTTTTCAAAAACTCCCTTCTAAAATCAATTTTTCAAAACTCTCTTTTTCAACTCCTCTCCAAAATCTTTTCCTCAAAATTCACTTTCTAAAATCACTCCCTAGATTCACTTTCCTAAAAAAAATCTCTCCTAAAAATCTTTTCAAAAACTCTCTTTTCTAAAATTTTCCTTCTAGAAATTTCCTCTCTAGGATTTTCCTTCCAAAAACTCCCTCTTCAAACACACTTTCCAAAAACTCCTTCCTAGGATTCCCTTCTAGAAAATCTACGTTTCTAAAAACACACTTTCTAAAAATCCCTTTTCCTTAGAGCCCAAGTCAAGCCCTAGAATCCACAATTAGGAAACCTTAAATTTTCTTTCCAAAAACATGGTTTTCAGACTTTGCCCCAAACTTAGGTTTCCAAAACCTCATGTTTTCACATAAAAAATATACATGTTTCCAAAACCTATTTTCTACGTCAAAACTATGGTTTTTCAAATCTAGGGTTTCTAGAATCTCCTTTTCCAAGTCCTTACCAAATCCTATCTTCCCTTTAGGAAACCAAATCAAATATCCCCTTTTAGAAAACTAGATCCCACACTCCATTTTTGAAAACAAAATCAAATCTTCTCTTTTAGAAACCAAATCCAATCTCTTCTTAATCCAAACCTTTCCTAATTCAATTCCTTCCTAAACCATAAGTTTCCTAAACCTAAATTTTAAATCTTTCCTTAAATTTCAACTTTCAAATCTTTTCTAATTCAAATCCTTCCTAAACTTCTACTTTCCTAAATCTTAAGTTTCCAAAACTTGAACGTAAAAATCTTTCCTAAACTTTAAAACTCAACTTTCAAATCTTTCCTAGTTCAATCCTTTCCAAATTCTACCCCTTTCCAAAATCTTTTTCAAATCCAAGCTTTCAAACCTTTCTTAAACTCAAACCTTTCCTAATATCAAGATTTTCTAAAATTCTAAAACTTTCTAAATCTTGAACTTGCTAAATTTCAAATCTTTCCAAATTCAAAACTTTCTAAATTTGAAACTTTCTCAAGTTAAATCTTTCTAAACCTAAATCTCCCCAAAATTCTAAACTCTCTTAAACTTCAAATCTTTCCAAATCTAAGACTTTTCTAAACTCAAAACTTTCTTAATTTAAGATTTTTTTAAGTTAAAACTTTCTTAATTCAAACATTTCCTAAATTGAAAACTTTCCTTTTTCAAACCTTTCCCAAAACAAAACTTTCTTATTTTCAAAACTTCCTTGTTTTCAAAACTTCTCACTTTCAAAACTTCCCTTTTTCAAAACATTCCAAAATTCAAAACTTTTTTTTTTAACTTGAAACTTTCTAAATTCTAAGTCTTTCCTAAACTAAACTTTTCCTAATTCAAAACATTTCTAAATTCAATACTTTCCGAACTCAAAACTTTCCTAAAGTGAAAACTTGCTTAAACCTAAAACTTTCCTAATTCAAAACTTTCCAAAAATGAAACTTTCTAAAAATGACACTTTCCTAATTCGAAACTTTCCTAACCTAAATTTTTCCTAAATTCCAAGTTTCCAAATCTTCCAAATCCAACATTCCAATCCAATCTTTCTTAATCTCAAGTCTTTCCTAAGTCTCATCTTTCTTAAGTCTAGGTTTCCTAAACCTCCATCTTTCCACAACCAAGTCCTTCCAAAATCCATCTTTTCAAATCAAAGTCCAATCTTTTCCAAAATTCCAAATTCAGTCTCCTCTTCTAATCTCAAATCAAATCCAGTTTTCAATTCAATCTCTTTCTTCCAATTCAATCTCTCTCTTCAAATCAATCTATTTTCAATTGGACTCCGGTCCGAACTATGACTGACCTGATTCCCCCAAAGGGATACGTAGGCAACCTTCATAGGAGCGGTCACAATACTTTTCAAATTTTCAATTCCACCCTCATGGGTGCGGTTTCCACATTTTTCCAATCACAAATTCCAATCTATTTTCAAAATTCCAATTTCAAAATTTTTATTTTCAAATTTCTACTTTCAATTTTCGAACTTTTCAATTTCAATTTCATCTCTTCAAATCTATTTTCAAATCATATTCTTTTCAAATTTATTTCCAAATCTATTTTTCAACTCTCTTATTTTGCACTTGCATATCATGCATCATATTTTTCAAACATTGTTTTTCAAAGTGGATAGGATTGGTCAATAGTTAGTTAAAGACTCTTGTAGGTAAATATAGGGTAGATTGACATGTAGGTACCGAAAGGGCGGGGTAGAGTGATAGCTTAGTGCGTCTTCCCTACACGTAACCAACCTCCGAACTTAGAATCACTGTTTTCAAAGACCAAAACGGAATTATTTTTCCAAAAGGGCTAAATGTTTTCCAAAGGTTGCCAAACAACCTGTTTTTCTTAAAAACCCTCTCTTGAGGAGATATTTTCAAATCGTTTTCTAAAAACCCTAAGTGTAGTCTTCGGATTATTCTTAGTTTTTAGGTGACCTAACTCACCTTAATCAAGTTAGGTGGCGACTCCGAATCTTTTTCAAAAGCCATTTATTCAAACCAATTTTTCAATTCAAACCTAGTCGCACTCATTCTTTTAGGAGGGTGAGTTCTAACGAGAGAGTACAGCATTTTTCCCATTTGTGTGAGTATTCCTTGAGTGCGAAAAATCTGGGCGCGACACCCTACCCCGCCCTTTCGGTACCTACATGTCAATCTACCCTAGATTCACCTATGAGAGTCTGTAATTAACTCATGTCCAATCCTATCCACTTTGAAAAATAATTTTTGAAAACTAACATGACGCATGATATGCAAGTGTAAGGAAAGAATTGAAAAATAGATTTGGGAAGAGATTGATTTGAAATTGATTTGATTTGAAAATAGATTTGAAGAAATGGAATTGAAATTGGAAAGTTTGAAAATTGAAAGTAGAAATTCAAAAATTGAAATTTTGAAATTGAAATTTTGAAAATAAATTGGAATTTGAGATTTGAAAAATGCTATAACCGCACCCATGAGGGTGGAATTGAAAATTTGAAAAGTGTTGTGACCGCACCTATGAAGGTTGCCTACGTATTCCTTTGGGGGAATCAGGTCAGTCGTAGTTCGAACCGGAGTACGATTGAAAATAGATTATTTGAAGAGAGAGATTGGATTGGAAGAAAGAGATTGAATTGAAAATTGGGTTTGATTTGAGATTAGAAGAGAAGATTGAAAATCGAAATTGAGAAGATTGGACTTTGATTTGAAGAGATAGATTTGGACTTGTTTTGAAAAAGAGAAGGTTTGAGAAAACCTAGACTTAGGAAAGAGAAGAGACTTAGGAAAGATTTGACTTGGCTTGGAAGATTTGGAAAGGTTAGATTTTAGGAGATGTTCAAATTAGGGAAAGTCTGATTTAAGAAAGTTTCGAATTAGGAAAGTTTCATTTTTTGGAAAGTTTTGAATTAGGAAAGTTTTAGGTTTAAGAAAGTTTTCAACTTTAGGAAAGTTTTGAAATGGGAAAGTATTGAATTTAGAAATGTTTTGAATTAAGAAAAGCTTAGTTTGAGAAAGATTTAGAATTTGGAAAGTTTCAAATTAAGAAAGTTTTGAGTTTTCGAATGTTTGAAAAAGGGAAGTTTTGAATTTGGAAAGTTTTGAAAACAAGGAAGTTTTGAAATAAGAAAGTTTCGTTTTGGAAAAGGTTTGAAAAATGAAAGTTTTCAGTTTAGGAAATGTTTGAATTAAGAAAGTTTTGAGTTTAGAAAAGTCTTAGATTTGAAAAGATGTTGAAGTTTTGGAAAGTTTAGAATTTTGGAGAGATTTAGGTTTAGAAAGATTTAACTTGAGAAAGTTTCAAATTTTGAAAGTTTTGAATTTGGAAAGATTTGAAATTTAAAAACTTTAAGATTTAGAAAGTTTTAGAATTTTAGAAAATCTTGAGATTAGGAAAGGTTTGAGTTTATGAAGAGTTTGAAAACTTAGGTTTGAAAAGTTAAGATTTGAAAGGAGGGTAGAATTAGAAAAGGGTTGAATTAGGAAAGATTTGAATTTTGAGTTTTAAAATTTAAGAAAGATTTTTATGTTCAAGTTTTGGAAACTTAAGGTTTAGGAAAGTGAAGGGCTAGGAAGTATTCGATTTAGGAAAGATTTGGATTTTGAAACTTAAGGAAAGATTTGAAGTTTAGGTTTAGGAAACTTATGGTTTAGGAAGGTAGGAAATTAGGAAGGAGTTGAATTAGAAAAGGTTTGGGATTTGTTTCCAAAAACGGAGGATTGGATCTAGTTTCCTAAACGGATAGATTAGATTTGGTTTCTTAAAAGGAAGGTTAGATTTGGTTTCCTAAAGGGAAGATTGGATTTAACAAGGATTTGGAAAGGGAAGTTTTGGAAACCCTAGATTTGGAAAATTATAATTTTGACGTAGAAAAGAGGTTTTGAAAACATGTATAGTTTGGATGTGAAAACAAGAGATTTTGGAAATCTAAGTTTAGGGCAAAGTTTGAAAATCATATTTTTGGAAAGAAAATTAGGGTTTCCTAATTGTGGGCTCTAAGGCTTGACTTGGGCTCTAAGAAAAGAGTTTTTGGAAAGTGCGTCTTTGGAAACGAAGATTTTCTAGAAGGGAAATCCTAGGGAGGAGTTTTTGGAAAGCGAATTTGGAAAGAGAGTTTTTGGAAAGATTTTTGAAAAGAGGGAGTTTTTGAAAAGTGTGCTTTTGGAAACATAGATTTTGGGAGGAAAAATCCTAGAGGGGAGTTTCTAGAAGGAAGATTTTTAGAAAGAGAGTTTTTTAGAAAGATTTTTGGAAGGAGATTGTTGGAGAGAGTTTTTTAGGAAAGTGAATTTAGGAAGTGTTTTTAGAAAGTGAATTTTTCGGAGAAAGAGTTTTTAGAAAGGAGTGGAAAAAGGGAGTTTCTGAAAACCATTTTGGAGAGGAGAGTTTTAGGAAAGCATGTTGAAAAGAGATTTTTAGGAAGAAAGACTTTTTGAAAAGAGAGTTTTTAGAAGATGTAAAAACATCTCATTTTCCTAAAGCAATTCTAACCATAAGAGGGCTAGAACCACTTTAGGAAAGCAGTTTTGAAAACAGTAAGATTTGAAAATATGGACCGAAAAGGTCACTTTTAATGTAACACTTTCCTAAAGAAACCCTAGCCATGGAAAGGCTAGAATCACCCTAGAATTGTGGTTTTGAAAACAAGTTTTTGAAAAAGAGATTTTGATGCAATTTTGAAAACAAGTTTGAAAACGTTTTGAAAAACAACTTTGAAAACGGTTTTTGGAAGATGCAAGACTATGATATGCACAATGCAATTTGGGGTCGTGAACATACAAGGTTAAGGCTTCACCACATAACCAATGGGGCCGGACCCACGTGGTCTCTGGTTAGGCTAGAAGAAAGCCCCCGACACGGTGACTCTCCAATAGCCCAATCCTACACATGGACCAGGAATCCCCTTGTTTCAAGCATGCAAAGAAAGGGAGGGAAAGAGATGGGGGATTAAAATAGAGAAAACCCAAGTGGGTTAGGAGAGAGAAGAGAGAGGGGGGAAGTGCGAAAATTTAAATAGAAAGCCTACCGTATATCTTCTTTATTTTGCGCGCCTTGCTTGTCTTCAATCTTCGGTCTTTGGTCTTTGTCTTGATCTTCACCTTCAGTCTTCAAGAGTTGTCTTCAAGCTTTGGATTGTAGCTCTTCAAGTCTTCAAAGGATAGTTGAAGGCTAGTGTATGAGTGTATGGGGGAGTGTATAAGTGTATAGGAGGCTAGGGTTTGTGTAGGGTGGCCAGGGTTTGGAGAACCTAAGGAAACTAGGGTTTTGGAGATGCTCGAGCTCTGTATATCGAAATATATGATTTTTAGGTTAAGTTTGCAGACCCCCTTCACGTTGAATGAGGCTCTGTATATATAGAGGGAGGAATATACTGGCGCCTGTTGCAGTGGCGCCAAGCCAAAATTCCTTTTGGCCCCACTAGGAGTGGCGCCAGGCCAAATATTGGCTTGGCGCCACTACTAGTGGCGCCAGCCAATTAGGAAACTATTAAGGTCGGCAAGCAACGTATCTTTGACTAGATTTGGGCGCCTGTACTAGTGACTACCATACAAACTTTGGCCTAGCTTCACTAGTAGTGACTCTGGAAAGTCCGGGAATGATTTGGAGGAGCCGGGAATTACCCGGAAGGTCGGAAAGGAGCAGGAACACTTAAAATAGTGTCCTAGAGGTATTTGATTTGAAAAGTGAGGACAAGATGTGTCGGAAAGGTTGACCGGGCCTTTAGGGGCGAAACGGTCAATCGGACCGAGAAACTGCTGAGACAAACTCGGACTGTCCTGGAAGAAGACTTGGGATCTAGAAACATTATTTAGAATGTTCCCAGAGGTTGCCGGTTTGATTCCCAGAGCCGGCGTGGTCGGAAAAGGAGACCGGCCCACCAGGGGCAAAACGGTCATTTTGTACCGGGTTTGCCGGAACTGACTCGGAATGATCCGGAAAGGTAAAGGAAGGTTGAGAACACTATAAAAAGTAGTCTCAGGAGGTTACCGGTTTGATACCCAGAGCCGGTGTGGTAGAAGAAGGAGACCGGCCCTCTAGGGGCAAAACGGTCATTTTGTACCGGGTTGGCCGGAACTGACTCGGAATGATTCGGAAAGGTAAAGGAATGTTGAGAATACTATAAAAAGTATTCTTGGGACATTACCGGTTTGATACCCAGAGCCGGTGTGGGTCCCGGGGCATTGGGATGCTAGGGGCAAAATGGTCATCTTGACCGGAAAGTCTCGGAAAAGGTCCAAGGGACAGTTTGATCATTTTTCACCAAAGTGGGTTAACAAACACTGGTGTTGACTTGGGTTTTGAGTGTTTCCGCCACTCTAACGGCGGTCGTCATGACACAGGGGTTTGTTGCCAATTCCCTATATCGACCTATTTGTGAGTATTTCCGCTATTCTAACGGTTTTGTGAGTATTTTCGCTACTCGGACCGTCTTGAGGAATAAACTATCTCGAGAGAGGGATTGGAAAGGGGACTTACCATCTCTGAAGAGACGTGCCTGGATTGGAACCGTCTCGAGGAATAAATTGTCTCGAGAGTGGGATTGGAAAAGGGACTTATCGTCTCCGAAGAGACGTGCCTGGAATGGAACTGTCTCGAGGAATAAACTGTCTCGAGAGTGGGATTGGAAAGGGGTCTTACCGTCACTGAAGAGACGTGCCTGGAGTGGAACCGTCTTGAGGAATAAACTGTCTCGAGAGTGGGATTGGAAAGGGGACTTATCGTCTCCGAAGAGACGTGCCTGGAATGAAACCGTCTCGAGGAATAAACTGTCTCAAGAGTGGGATTGGAAAGGGGTCTTACCGTCTCCGAGGAGACATGCCTGGATTGGAACCGTCTAGAGGAATAAACTGTCTCGAGAGAGGGATTGGAAATGGAAAGGAAAGGACAATGCCCCTAAGGGCATTTTGGTCATTTTGCCTCTATTTGGGCCTGATAGGCCCGCGAAGCGATGGAAAGACGGAATTTAGACCTAGAAAATTGGTTTCGATTAGAATATGCCCACAATGACTTGAAAACAAGTCTGAACGGAGTGTAGACTGCCTCGTGGTCAAAAATGGGGTGCTTACAACTATTAGTGGCACCAAGCTAAAAAATGGTCTGGCACCACTCCTAGTGGCGTTAGTGTAAGTTTTGGCCTGGGGCCACTGCAACAGGCGCCAGTGCATTCCCCTCTCTATAAATACAGAGTCTCTTCTAGCGTGAAAGGGATCTGCAAACTCGGTCTAAAAACACCAATATTCGATATACAGAGCTCGAACACTCCCTAAGCCCTATCTTCCTTAGGTTTTCCAAACCCTAGCCACCATACATTAAACCCTAGCCTCATATACACTCATACACACCCCCATACACTTATACACTAGCCTCCAACCCTCCTTTGAAGACTTGAAGAGCTACAATCTGAAGTTTGAAGATTGAAGACAACTCTTGAGGATTGAAGACGAAGATCAAGATGAAGATCGAAGACAAGCAAGGCGCGCAAAATAAACAACACATACGGTAGACTTTCTATTTAAATTTTCTCACTTCCCCCTCTCTCTTCACTCTCCTAACCCACTTGGGTTTTCTCTATTTTAATCCCCTATCTCTTTTCCCCCCTTTCTTTGCATGCTTGAAACAAGGGGACTCCCGGTCCATGTGTAGGATTAGACTATCGGAGGGTCACCGTGTCAGGAGCTTTCTTTTAGGCTAACAGGAGACCACGTGGGTTCGGCCCCCTTAATTATGTAGTGAAGCTTTAACTTTGTATGTTCACGACCCCAAACTTGCATCGTGCATATCATTGTCTTGCATCTTCCAAAAACCGTTTTCAAACTCGTTTTCAAAGCTTGCATTAAACTTGTTTTCAAAATTGCATCAAAATCTCATTTTTCACAACATGTTTTCAAAATCACAATCCTAGGGTGATTCTAGCATTTCCATGGCTAGGGTTGCTTTAGGAAAGTGTTACATTCAAAGTGACCAACATGGTCCATATTTTCAACCCTTGTTGTTTTCAAAACCACTTTCTTAAAGTGGTTCTAACCCTCTTATGGCTAGAATCGCTTTAGAAAAGTGAGACATTTTTATACTTTCCAAAAAAACTCTCTTTTCAAATCTATTCCTAAAAATCTCTTTTTCAACATACTTTCCTAAAACTCTCCTTTCCAAATTTGTTTTCAAAAACTCTCTCCAAAAATCTATTTTTAAAAACTCCATTTTTCAACTCCTTTTCAAAACACACTCCTTAAATTCACTTTCCAAAAACTCTCTCCAACAATCTCCTTCCAAAAATCTTTCTAAAAAACTCTCTTCCCAGAATTTTCCCTCTAGAAGCTCCTCTTTAGGATTTCCTTCAAAAAACGTGTTTCTAAAAGTGCATTTTCCAAAAATCCTTTTTCTTGGTGCCTAAGTCAAGCCCTAAAGCCTAGGTTTCCAAAACCTCTTGTTTTCTACATCAAAACTATACCTATTTTTAAAAAAACCTATTTCTTACGTCAAAACTATAGCCTTTCAAATCTAGGGTTTCCAAAACTTCCTCTTCCAAATCAAATCTTCCCTTTAAGAAACCAAATCCAATCTCCGGCATTTAGGAAACTAGATCCAATCCTCCGTTTTTGGAAACAAAATCAAAACACTTCTTCTTAGAAACAAAATCCAAATCTTCCTTAATTCAACCTTTTCCTAACTCTATCCTTTTCCAAATCTTAACTTTCCAAATCTAAGTTTTCAAACCTTTCCAAATCTCAAGATTTTCTAAAACTCTAAAACTTTCTAAATCTTAAACTTTCTAAATTTCAAATTTCAAAACATTCTGGAGTAGGCTAGCAAGCACTGGTGTTGACCTGGGTTTTGAGTATTTCCGTCATTCTGATGGTGGTCCCGTAACATTGGGGTTTACTGGCAATTCCCAATTTCGACCTATTTACTAGTGTTTCTGCCACTCTAACGGTTGCGATTTTTATGAGCATTTCTGCCACTCTGACGGTTCGCGATCATTCTAGAGACTACCTGATCTCGAGAAGCTTCTAGGTAGACTTATCGCCTGAGGAATTAACTTTCTCGAAAGGCATGCCGAATAGCAGACGTTTCTTTATTGGCGGGCTAGCAGGCGTTAAAGGTGGACCATTCTACCATCTCGGAGACTTGGGGTCTTGTCCCAATCGATGAGTTTGAAGGGATTTACCATTCTGAAGATTTTTCTCAAAAAACGTGCTGGATTGGATGGACTTATTGCCTTGAGGAATCAACTTTCTCGAAAGGCATGCCGAATTTAATTTAGACTGGAATTGGATTGGAATTGGATTTTAATCTTGGAATTGAGACCGAAATAGGGACTTACCATCTTCGAAAAGACATGCCCACTGGAATTGGACCGAACAATGCCTTAAGGGTATTTTGGTCATTTTGCCTCGATTTGGGCCTGGTGGGCCCGCAAAGCAATTGATTGACTGAATTAGGTTTGGAAAGCTAATTTAAATTAGAAGATGTCCATATTGATTTCAACTCAAGTCTAGATGGACTAGAGACTGCTGAACTGGCAAAAATGGGGTGCTTACACACACCTGAAGGTTGCTTAGGTATCTCATTTTGTGAGAATCAGGTCAACTGTAGTTTGAGCTAAGGCCCGATTGAAAATAGACTCATGGAAGTCTTAGAAAATTTTTTAAACTACTTTTGAACAGTTTTTTAAACAACTCAAGGAAGTTTTGGAACATTTTTTTAAATAACTCAAGGGAGTTTAGAAATATTTTTGAAATAACTCAAGAGGGTTTTTAGAATATTTTGAAAACAACTCAATGAAATTTTGAAAAATTTCTAAAAACAACTCAAGAGAGTTCTAAAAAAGTTTTTAAAGTCTTGTTTTGAAAATCTTAGAGTTGGAGTTCAGATTGGGGTAAGATAGGAGCTCTTTTAAACTTGTCTTGAAAATGTTTTAGAAATTAAGAAATGTTTGTTGAATATCTCATCACCTTTTAGAAATTAGCTATTGAGAAGCCAAACTCCTTTCAGGTTATGAATTTTGAAAATATGTTTAGAAAAGAGGCTAGAAACTTTTATTAGGGTTTTTGAAACTTTAGGGTTTTAGGAAACCCTAGTTGAATGTCTCACTTTTCTTTGAACAACTTTAACCATGCAGGCCTAAAACTGTTCCAAGAGTGTGACTATTTAAAATTTATTTTTGAAAATGATTTTTGAAAGTATTTAGGGTATTGGAACCCTAATATGAACTATGTAGGTTTCATTTCATGTATCACTTTCCCTAGGGAACCCTAACCATGAGAGGGTTAAGATCACCTAATGGTTGTAGGTTTTGGAAAACGTTTTAGAAAACAAGTTTTGAAAAAGGTTAAATGTCTAGCCATTTTAGGTTAAGAAAAGTTTAAAAGAGCTCTTGAAAACATTTAGAGTGGTTTATAGAAGTACTTTGAAAAAGAATTTAGAGATATATTTTTTGAAAACCCAAGAGAGTAGAATGTTTTTTAAAATGAATTTTAAAATCATTTTAAAATTGAATGATGGTTGGAAAGAGTCTTGGAATTGGAGGGCCTTGAAGTTGGTTTGATGTATGGTTAACTAACTAAGGTTAGGTTAACCTAGGGTTAAGGTGACCTATGGTTAACTAATTAAGTCTAGGTTAACCTAGGTTAAGATGACCTAGGATTAGCCAACTAGGGTTAGGTAAACCTAGGGTTTTGGACGGTAGTTTTGAACTAGGGTATGAACCTAGTGATTTTGGAAATGTGATTTTGGACAAAGGTTTGGACCTAGTGGTTTTAAAAAGGTAGGAAGAGATGGGTTATGCATAAAACTTTGAAAGAAAGTTTTGAAAATCATGATTTCATATAAAAATCTTATCATTTTATGTGAAAAACATTTATGAAAATGCATGAAAAATTATCATTTTATGTATAAAAGTTATCATTTCATGTAAAACCATTTTGGAAAACCAACTCAAGAGAGTTGTAAGTTTTGAAAATGATTTTTACAAAATCACCCAAGTAAGGATAAGGTTCATATGGTCAATTTTTGAAAACCTTTCCAAAAAGGGTTGCCTTAGAACCATTCCATCCCTAAACTTAAGAGAGAAAAACTTTGAAAATCAATATAAAATAGGTTATTTTGAAGACCTTTTGGATGAAAACTTAAGAGAATGTATATTTTGAAAACCTCTTTGGAAATGGTTGTTTTAGAAAATCACTTTTTTGGGTGTTGAAAACCATTCTAGTGAGTTAGGGTTCATATAGTAGATTTGATGAAAATCACTTCAAGGAGGGCTTCCTTAGGACCATTCCAACCACGAACTCAAGAGAGTAAAACCTTTAAAAATCATCTCAGAGGAGGGTTGTTTTTGAAGACTTTTGAAGATATTGAAAACCTCTTTTGGAGAGGGGGTTTTGAAAATCATTTTTATGCAACTCAAGAAAGTGAAATGCATGGATGCAAGGGTAGAAATCAAGGGTTTTTGGAAAGCTTTCTAAAGCTTTAAAACTAGGGTTCTTAGCTTAAACTTCAATAGACTCAAATTTAGAGACACTTTTTTTTAAAATCATTTTAGCATGAACTTTAAAGAGTTCTTGAAAATGAAACTAATGAGAGTTAGAAAAAAGTTTGAAACATAAAAATAAAGTCATAGCAAGCAATACATGGACATTATAATATTTAGATGCAATGAATATGCAAAGGTCAAGCCACACTACATTGCAAGGGGCTCTAAGGGCCATATTATGCTCAAGATGGCTTTATTAGAGGTTCCCCTAACCGATGGCTCTCACAAGATTCCATTTAAGCAGGGCTTAAAAGCCCTCTTATGTCAAGTATGCAAGAAGAGGGGATAGAAGATGAGAATTAAAAGAGAAGAAAAGCTTGGAAGGAGAAGAGAGGAGTGGGAGGTGCGTAAATATAAATAAAGCTTTACCTAGGCCTTCAATCCATTATAGCTTGCTTCTTTAATGGAGAGATTGGTCTTCTAGGCTTCTTGAACTCTTGATTCTTGGATTTTGGAGGTTCTGTCTTGATTTTGGTAGAGTTTCTCTACTATTTTTGCCTCCAAAATGAGCTAGAGGTAGCCTGGTATTTATAGGCCAAAGTAGCAGGGTTGGGTGCATGTAGTCAAAATTTGACCAGATGCGTGTAAGACATGCGCTAAGTGTCATCCTCTCACATAATGACACATGGCACCCCTGTATTATCCTATCTTAGGTAGCAAGCAAATGTTTTGGATAATATGATCAAAATCTGGGCGCATGTAGCATACCCTCTACTACAAGAAACTTTTATATTGACTTTATCTCGATATTCATGCCATCCGAAAAAGATTTGGAGAAATTGGTAGTGTTCACGACGTTCCCCTATAGTTTCTCTTGAACTTAGTGCCCTCAGGGAGCCTTAGATGTTTCCAGATGATAGAGACATTGCCTTGGGATATGTGCATGGAAATAAACTTTTAGGGAGCACCTGTGAGACGCTTCATTGGTTTCCCAAAGTACTACTTTTCAAGTCACGCGAACGAGGACCTTAGGAAGCAATCATCTTGATCGAACCTTACCGATTGAAAGCCCTTTGGAATGGCTTCAGGGAATTCTCTGATTTATGCATTTCTCAAGTCATTTGGTAATGCATTTTAATCAGGGAATCAAGAGAAAAGTCAACTTTGGCAAAGCGTCTAGGATATACTCCGGGATACTTTTATTTACTTAGGCATATTTCAAATTAAGGGATTAGCTCAAGTTTAAATAGGGACCTTCTTTAAAAGGTCCCTATGGGTGCCGGTTTAATTTCCAGAGTCAGTCTGGCCTTGGATAGGGTCCTTAGGGGTAAAATTGTTATTTTGACCGAGTATCACCAAAACGGGTTCAAAGTCGGTTTGATTGACAACTTGAACGTGTCAAACTGCGAAAGGACATTGTCATACTTTCGAGGAGTTTGTACTTTTTAGAAAGACGCACTGAATTGAATGGACTTACCGTCTCGAGAAGTTTGTACTTTCTCGCAAGACGCGTCGTCGTGCCCAAAGGGCAGTTTGGTCAGTTTTTACCCTATCGGGCTAGCAAGCATCGGTGTTGACCTGGGTTTATGAGTGTTTTCATCACTCCAATAGTTATGATGAGTTGGTTTCCAAAGATATATCATCCTTTGGTAAACGCGCCAAGGCCAAGAGGTGCTTCGATCCCGTGACACTGGGTTATTTAGCGGCGTACCCGTGTCAACTCGTTTGTGAGAGAGTTCTCCCCACTTTAGCTGCTTAATGGTTTGTGAGTGTTTCCTTCACTCTGACGGTGTGGCATTGGTTCCATAGACCACCTAATCTCAAAAAACTTATCGGATGCCAAGGTGCATAATGGACATTCTACATTAGTGGGCTAGCATACGTCAAAAGTCAACCATTTAAGGTTTGTGAGTGTTTCCGTCACTCCGACTGATTGGTTTCAGAGACCGCCCGGTCTCTAAAAACTACCTAAAAAGCCTATCGGCATTGTGGTTATTTGGCTTCAATTAGGCCCAATAGGCCCAGGAAGCGACCGATTTGACTTGACTGGAGTTTTAAAAATCCTGTTTGGGCTTGATAGTGTTGTGACGTTTTACTAGAGGACCGAGGATTGCTGAGCACGCAAAAATGGGGTGCTTACAACTATCATTCTTTTTCTATCTTTGCTTGTCGAAGACAGAAAATGATAGAGTAAGGGTCCTATTCTGATCGGGAGGTGATCAAAGGGACTGGAATAGTTAGGAGTTTAGAATTTTGGAGTTTAAAAACTTTTTTTTTTTTTTTTGGCCTTTTGGAGCATTTAAAAATGATTTTGGCAAGAAAGAGGGCTAGGCTAGCCAATTTTGGCCCTAGCGCATATACTACATGTGCCAGTGGGGAATTTTCTTAGGGCTGAGACTTGGGTTTTAAACTAGAAATGGCCACGACAGCAACCATTTCTTTGCCAACTTTTTACACTTTTGTGAGCTCCACTCGAGGGAATTTAAGGGAAATTGGCTAGGCACTGTCGGGAAATGTTTGTGGGACGTCGAGCACTCACCAAAAGTTGTTGTAGTTACCAGATTCCGCACTGAAAAGCTTGATTCTCACCGAAAACCCTTAGAGAGATTTTTTGAACTTTTGTTGATTTCTTTGCCTAGATGACGGGTTCTTGCATATTTATAGTGTAACTTACTATTTTGAGACATTTTAAACAAAATGTGCGGATTGGTTTTAAGATTTGATGAGGTTTTGGACGAGTTTTGAGGATTTTGCCTGTTTTAGAAAAAGGGTTTTCCCCATGAATTGCAATTTTTGATGATTTAGCTTGTTATGCTTCATTTTTTTAGACATATTATTGTTAGTTGATTATTGAAAACATGTTTTGATTGTTATTTGGAGACTTTAAGAATTCTTGAATTTTCTTGACATTTCTTGATTTTTGAAAATGCATTTTTGTTTGAATATTAGATATTTGGAATATTGGATTGTGCATTGTGTGCTTGTGGAGGATGGGATTGAGTTGATTGTTTTGGATTGGATAGTTGATATGCAGTGGGAGCACGAGCCTTTGCAAGAAAAAAAATTACTTTGGAAAGCCTTTTAAGAGAATTTTCTTAAGAATTTGAACATTTTGTGAAAAAAGCTCAGAAAATCTTTTTTGGAAACATTTTTAAACTATAACGTTTCATGGACAACGAAGCTTTTTGAAGTAAAAGTCTGAAAAGCCAAAAACGTTTTTGAAAGTGAGACTTTTTAAAGGAAAAGGTTCAAAAACTCTTTTTTTTTAACACATCTTTGAAAAATGAAGCTTTCGAAGAAAAAGCTCGAGAAACCCAAAAAGCATTTTTCGAATAAAACTTTTTAAGGGGGAGTAGTTTGGAAGCTTTTCCATAATGGAGTTTTTGAAGGAGAAAGCTGGGAAACTCGAAGTAGTTAGGTTTTTTTTTTTTTTTTAAACGAAAATTTTTAGGTGAAAAGGTCAAAACTTTAAATCTAAGATTTTGAAAGACAGGACTTTTGAAGGGGAAAATCCAAGAAACATGAAAATATTTTCAAAACGAGGCCTCTTTAAGGTGAAAAACTTGAAAACATTCGACTTTAGTTTTTGAAAATGGAGCTTTTGAAGGAAAAAGCTTGGGAAACTGGAAACGTTTTTAAAACAAAACTTTTTAAGATGAAAAGTTTGATGACCTAAAAATATGTATATACTAGAAGTGGGACACACACAATGTGTGCACTACCTACGACTCCCACTTATCTCACTAACTTTATGCTCTAACTAAAGACAGTTAGTTGTCTATCAAAAAAATTAAATAAATAAAGGGAGTTAGTTAAGTTAGATTAAAACTATCATTTTGTCTCTTAATATTTATCTTTTTGTGACAGACTTCAGCAAATAGGCTTCACCAAATTTCAAGTGTTTGCTTTATAATAGTATAGATATTGATATATATATATATATATATATATGGGAGAGCGAGAGAGATAGCATTTATTTCTTATAATTGGTTCTTAGGTAACAATCAGTTCATCCCTTGAATTTTGCTTCATATTTTAATATCAATTCTCAACTTTTATTCGTTTTAATTAAGCCCTTTAACTTTAAAAAGTAAGCCAATTTTGTCAAACTTTTAAATTTGGTGAGAAATTTAAAGATCAATTAAACTTTGACCATCTAAACTATTACTAAATATCACTTTATTCCAATAAACTAAAAATCGTTATATTTTCACGCTCCAAATGTCTATTTGGTATCATTTTGAAAATTTTCATTTTTAGTATTTTTAGAAACTAAAACAATGGAAACTTCAAAGACATTATTGTTTTCATATCAATTTCATCTACAGTTAAAAATAAATTTTAGACACCCAAAACATAATATTGTTTCTATTTTCCTTATCCAGAGTGTTTCATAAAAAAATTTCAAAAGCTGCCTCGATGATTTTCAAAGAACGAAACGGAAAAAAAGGGGAGCTGATACCACAACCAAATGTGATCTTAAAATTCAAATTAGAGATTTATTTGATTAAATTGGAAAAGCTCTTATAGTGTATTAGATATCAATTTTAAGAATATCAATTTATTTCTTTTCATTAACAGCGTTTTCACAAACTCAAATTCAAATAGTTTAAGGGTGAGAATGTAATGATTTTTGATTGAATGATTAATAACTAATGATTACAATTGAATTAACAATGACCCCTTCCCCACGTTGTTTTTTTTCTTTTTAATTTCTTTTTGGTAGGATTTACAATAGAAATGAAGAATCTGTCTGCAGCTAGTTTGAAGGAAGAATTACATCATTACCACATCCAGAATTTTTGCCTAATTTTTGGATAAGCTTTTGCATCTGCGTCTGCATCTATGCCCGCATATCAACCCGTTTGGATTAGCTTATAAATGACTTATTTTAGCCGTTTAGCCTATAGTTATATTACTAAGTCTTGTTTGTTCAATGAAAAAGTTAAAAGAAAAAAAATTATAACCTTAAAACCCGTAACAAATAGAAAAGTGAATTTTGTTTTAAAAAAAAAAACTATTAAAGACAAAAAATATTTGAATAAAATGATCCAAACAAGCTTAAGACAAAAAAAAAATGGCTGATGAGAACAAGTCCAAATCTTTTTATCATGCCATCCATTTGGACTTCAAATTTCACTGCCATGCTTGATGATAGAGTATGAATGAGCATGAAACACTTCTGTGGCAAAGATGCGCCAGCATACTTTGGATTCTCAATTCCAGAATGCAATAATTATTCACGAGAAAAAGTTCACTAGTTAGATAGTATTCAACCTTATTAAATTACTACATGTAGTATTTTAGTAAATCAGCAATAAAAACAACAACATGAATTTGGTATTCATGGAAAGAATTTGAACGCAATAAGTAATATATGACAAAATCTAAAAGATATAAATACTGAAAAAACTTTATACTACTTGAATACTGGACTTTTTTTCCATTCTTCACGCGCATGAATTTATTCCAAACTCCTTCGCAGCCAAGTGCGGGGTAAGTCATATAGGATAAATTCTTTGGTATCATTTTCAAAATTTTCTATTTTTATTTTTCATGTTTTCAGATACAAAATCAATGAAAAGTTCAAAATACCCTGATTTACATATCGTATTGTTTTCGTATGAAAAAGTTTTTGAGAATTTAGAAAGTAATTTAAAATAGTTTACTAAAAACACGATATTTTATTACAGAACAATTTCGAAAAACAGTTTGCCAAACAAGTTTTTTGTATTAGTTTTTGTACTTTTTTCGTTTTCAAAAACCAAACGCCTTATCTTTTACAAATCCATTTCTTATCATAAGGAAAATTTAATGCTTCACAAAATATATCACACCTGTGATGAAATATATAATATACCCTGTAGCTCATGTTTGTTACTCATTATGGAATAAGACGAGATAATTAATCTCGAGACAATAATCCCTAGAACGACTTGGGCCATTACATCTCGTGAGCGAAATGAATTGCCAAATTACATCAAATGACTTGTTACTTCTCATAACAGTAGGCAACCATGCATATAGGTATCTCCTCAATACACTGCCCCATCTTAAATTTCGCCATCATAAGCCCCAAACAATTCAATTTTTTGCCACATTTTATCATAAAGGTAATGCTATACAAATTAAAAATTCGTATAAAATTTATATTCTTATAAATATAAGAATGTAGAGGAGGCTTTGAGACTTCCAAAAACTCAATAATAATTTTTTAAAAATTTTGAAATATGAGGAAGCCACGTGGCAAAAATTTTAGTGTTTTAAAATCTGATTGGTTAAAAAGTTATTTAGGATTTGAAAAAAAAATTATTCCTAAAACCTCTCCTTTTTTTTGTCGACCTAAAATCTCTCTTTAAATCCTAAAATTTATTGATTAAGAAAAGATTCCAAAAAAAAAAATATGCAAGACTCCTTACAAGGTTGACATTAAATCTCTATAGTTTTCATTTTAATGAGTAATCTCTATACTTTATATCGTATTTTTATTGTATGCATGATTATCGTGAATTTAATTTTCGTTTGTTCTTTTATGTGGGCATCTTTATTACTTTTGTGTAATTTACTAATCTTTAATTTTTTGGATGCTATTTGTAAATTTAATCATTTTATTCACTTTATCTAATGAAGCATCTGTTTTGATTTGTTATTTACTAAAATTCATAATAGATTATGATTTAAAGCACTTTTGAAAGTTTAAGAGTGGAGAAAGAGCCATGGAACTTGATCAGAAGTTTAAAAATTGAGAAAAAGCCAAGGAACTTTTGAGTAACTGGAATTTTTTTTATTTCTTATTCGTTTTTCCTTTCTTTTTTCTTTTCACTAGGAGTTCATCACTGCATTCAACACTTCAGTAGTTAGATTTCATTATGTTTCTTATTCGTTTTTCCCTTTTTTTTTTTTTTTTTTGTTCTTTTTACTGTTTGTCCATCAAAGAATTCAAAAATATTTGCACTAATTTTTTAGTTATCTTCTTTATCTTTTCATTAGATATAATTGCTATTTGTTTTCAGTGTTTTCTTTTTTCTTTTTATGTAAAAAAAAAAAAAAAAAGAAATCAATGCCCTAAATTGAATAGCAATGGATTATGTCTTCTTTTATTCTGTCCATCTAAATGTTTTATCTCTCTCATTTCTTATTATATTTACTCTAAACGTTAGATTATTCCTTTTTTATTTACAATTATTCATTCTTTGAAAACATTTTACAATATATCATATGTTGAACAATGTCTTGCAGGAAACTATGCACAATCTTATCAAAAGCTTCCAACCGTTGATATATAACACAATTTCATAATTGTAAAATAGGAAACTATGATGCCAATTGACAACAAATTTCAATTCTGTCTTGCAACCGGCTCCATCCTGCTATCCATTGAAAAAATATATATGGTTGGTCAATTAAAATTGTACATTTTTTTAAATTTTTTTTAGAACATGTACCTAAATATTAATTGTATTCGTTTTTAATTGTACATTTTTTTTTAAATTGTACATTTTGATGCTTGAATACATTTTAATATTGTTTCAAATTCAATCTTTCAATCAAAATCGTGTCAATATTGGGTTAGGTTATATGACGTTACATGAGATTAGATATGCCACATTGAGAGAGAATTTAGGAAATTTAAATCAATTGCCTAGTAATTAAAATTCTGACCACATTTTATAGTATTCAAAGTTAAAAAATTCTATAAAAAAAAAAATTAAATGCAGTTGCGAGAGAAGGTTTGTTATGGAAAAATTGTGATGGATAAGACATGACAAATGGATATTAGATATGGCAACAAGTAATTCATATATTCAGTGAATTTTTAATGGTGATATATGTTTCCCATATTAGATATTTTCTATATGTTTTAAAAAATAAAACATTTAATTCAAAATTAAGACCACATAGCATCTTTGGTTGTTATTATAGAAATTCCTTCCTTTTCTGTTCATGTCAACTATTGCTTTTAAATAGAGAAGTACTTTCAAAATTCCAATTAAAAATATTTTCTATCTTTTTACATATTTTGTATATATATGTAAACACAGAGAGTAACTTCCTCTTTTTTCATATTAAAAATTGATTTAGAAAGAAAGTACTTTGAATCTTTTAATATAAATAAACAGGTAACAAAATTTTTAACTACACATCTGTAATATACAAAATATGGGAATAACACACTATTCAATATGCTATTAGAAAAATAAAATTCTATATATCAGTAAACTTTTGTTATATTTTAAAAAATTAAAAAAGAGTATAATTTTGTATAACTACATGTTTTAAGATATGTAAAATCCGTGCATCGCACGGGTCATTGCTTGTTTATATGCAAAATAACGTGTCTTAATGAAAGTCTTTCACTTTAAAACAAATACCCATCATAATTATTTTTAATTACAACACAGTCACTGCCACATCATTTTGTATGATTTTTTTTTTGTCAGAATAGCATTTTCCTTATCATAAGCATATTACCTTAAACACTTAAATCAGTAGGCAAAAGCAATTCGATAGCATTAAAAAAGCGAAAACATATGAATTGAAGCATAAAGAGGAAAAAAAAACACACATACAATAACACCATGAGAGAGAGAGAGTGAAAAACAAAAAATTGAACGCCGTTGCCGGGATCAAACCCGGGTCACCCGGGTGAGAGGCAGTAATACTCGCCACTATACTACAACGGTTTGAAGCTATCGTTTACTCTACATTAAGATTTTTTTTTGAATCTTAATTGTTATTTATTTATTTATTACATTCTACCTCAAACGAGTGTCGAGAATAATTTTCACTACTGCAGGGAAAGACAATCATGTCCTTAGTATTTATGTGAAAGAGTGAATGAAGTTAGAGGCGATTAAGTTTAGGAGATTGCGAGCCTAGGGAGCTAGATAAAGGGGTTAAGAAGTTTAGGAATCATTTATACCTCTTAAATAATTTTTTGTATACATCTTAAACCAACTAGTACTCAAACTTGACTCATATTCAACCCATTATATAAAAAAAAAAAAAATAAAGCTTGAATATTTTTTTAAACTTATTAATTTTTTGAGCACAACATGAAAAACTTATATATACTTAAAAAATTAATCTACTTAAACTCAGCTTAATTAAAATATATTTGAGATCTTTAAGTTTTTGAAATCAACTTTGAACAACTCACTATTGAAATACTCACAACAATAGGTAGCCATCGCAAATAATAATTTTATTTTGCATTTTTGTATTTTTTCGTTTATTTATTTTCCTATATTTTTTGTATACATAGGTAACAAAATAATTGCCTAAGTGAAAACAAATTCTCATTCACCATACAATCCATTCCCACCGAAAAAATTTAATGCAAACCATGCAAAATATAGTTTCCATATTACTAAAGTTCAAAAGTACAACAGGATATTCATAAAAACAATATACACATATCACGGAGCAACATCCATACGATCCAAAAATACATAAAAAGAAAGGGCACCTCATGAATCCCGATCGCCAACGTCATACTTTTTCTCAATAACCTGAAAATTAAAAATAAAAACTATTAACAGTATAATATATTATACAATTAATTAAAACATATATGCATATATTAATGAAATGAACGCATAAATTAAAGTTGTGATTTACATCACAAGTTTTTTAAGCAACGTGTCAGTCAACTGATTCTCCAACAGTTTTAATGCCTTAGCGTAGTTTTTTTAAAAGAACATTAGGTTTTCTTGCAATTTCAACAGAAATTTCAAAAAATTTGAATCCAATGGTTCTCTGTCCACTTTTAATAAAGGGTCCACACTAACGTCCTGCCAACTCGAGTCTTGGAAATCCAAAAATAAGCAAACTGTTATAAAAGTAAAGAATATAAGCTGGAGAAAATAAATTAACACAAAGTAGATATCGTGAATAGTTCTTCAGGAACTATCAAATATTTATCATATTTATTCTTCAGGAATATTTAGGGTTGATCTTCTGAATCACCCAAAACTTTATTGCCAATATAATAATACAATATGATATTTACAACTCACCTAGACAGCTCTTTCTTCTCTTTCCTCTCTCTGTTCTTTCTCTCTTTGATTTCTCTCTTCTTTTTCTTTTTCTCTGCTGAGAGGCTCTCTAGGCCTCTCTATTTATAGAGATAAAGAGGAGAGAGAGAGTAAGGGGGAGGGGGCTGCGGAAGGGATGGCGGCTATAAGCCGCCATCATCCCATACGTCACACTTCCCCTGGGATGACCTATTGGGTATGTTAAAACTGACTCATTAAAACCTTGCTAGGAAAAACCCAATGGGAAAAAACCATAGCGAAGGAAAAAGAGTACAGTACTTAACTCCCCCTGAAGAATAAGAACATTATCTGCTTCATGAAAGATTTCTGAGACAGCGCATACCAATACCATGCACAAGCTTTTCAAATGTTGCAGTTGGTAGTGCCTTAGTAAATAAGTCGGCCAAATTATTACTAGACCGTATTTGCTGAACATCAAGATCACCACTTTTCTGGAGCTCATGTGTATGGAAGAACTTTGGAGAAATATGTTTCGTTCTGTCACCTTTAATGTAGCCTCCCTTAATCTGTGCAATACAAGCTGCATTATCCTCGTATAATATCGTCGATGTATCTTTAATTGTAGATAATCCGCAACTTTCTTGAATATGTTGAATCATGGATCTTAGCCAGATACACTCTCGGCTTGCTTCACGAATTGCAATTATCTCAGAATGATTTGAAGAAGTTGCAGTTAATGTCTGTTTTACTGATCGCCAGGATATAGCAGTGTTACCATAAGTAAACACATACCCAGTTTGAGACCTAGCTTTATGAGGATCAGAAAGGTAGCCAGCGTCTGCATAGCCAATCAATTCAGGTTGTGACTCCTTGGAATAAAATAATCCCATATCAGTTATCCCTCGTAAGTAACGCAGTATATGTTTAACTCCTTTCCAATGTCTTTGTGTTGGTGCAGAACTGTATCGTGCCAATAAGTTGACAAAGAATGCTATATCAGGTCTTATACAATTGGCAAGATACATAAGGGCACCGATTGCACTAAGATATGGTACTTCAAGACCAAGAAGTTCTTCACCGTCATCCTGAGGATGGAAAATATCTTTATGTACATCTAATGAACGGACAACCATTGGAAAACTTAATGGATGAGCTTTGTCCATGTAAAATTGCTTTAAAACTTTTTCAGTATATGCTGATTGATGGACAAGAATTCCACTGAATAAGTGCTCAATCTGTAAGCCAAGACAATACTTGGTTTTTCCAATATCTTTCATTTCAAACTCCTTCTTTAAATAACAAGCAGATGTTGTCAGTTCTTCAGAAGTTCCAATAAGATTCAGATCATCAACATAGACTGCAATAATAGCAAATCCAGATTCTGATTTCTTAATAAAAACGCATGGACAAATTGTATTATTCACATATCCATTTTTCAATAGATATTCACTAAGACGATTGTACCACATGCGTCCAGATTGTTTTAACCCATACAACGATCGTTGAAGTTTGATAGAATATAAGCTTCTAGATGAAATATGTGCTTCAGGCATTTTAAATCCTTCAGGAATTTTCATATATATATCATTATCTAATTCACCATACAAGTAGGCTGTCACGACGTCCATCAGACGCATATCCAGTCCTTTTGAGACTGATAAACTAATTAAGAATCTGAACGTAATGGCATCCATTACAGGAGAATAAGTCTCATCGTAGTCAATACCAGGTCTCTGTGAGAAACCTTGTGTTACGAGTCGGGCTTTATATCGTACTATTTCATTTTTCTCATTTCATTTTCGTACGAATACCCATTTATATCCAACAGGTTTCACATCTTCAGGTGTGTGGACTACAGGTCCAAATACTTTACGTTGTGCTAATGAGTGTAATTCTGCCTCAATAGCTTCTTTCCATTTTGGCCAATCAATTCTACGTCGACATTCGTCGACTGTTTGTGGTTCAGTCTCTTCATTACTTCTGGTAATGCCAAGAACTACTTTAAATGAAAATATGTTGTCGACAACAATCTTATTCTCTTCCAGCTTTCTCCTGTATTCATATAACTTATTGAGATCTCATTATTTTCAGGTACCATATCACTTACAGGAGATATCTCTTCAGGAGGTTTCTCTTCTGGGAATTCTTCTTCAAGAAGTTTAGATATTGTGTTCTCTTCAGGAGCACCAACTTGCTTATACATTTTTTCTTGTGTCTTCCTTTTTCTAGGAACCGTGTCTTTTGCACCGACAGGCCTCCCACGCTTCAAGCGTGTTTTAGATTCATTTGCTGTTGTACTAATAGATTGTCCTACAGGGACATCAATACGTGCTGGAGTATTAGCAGCTGGTATATGTAATTTTGTCACATTCTTTGTGTCGGTGAAGGCATCAGGCAATTGATTTGCAATTGTCTGTAAATGAATAATTCTATGAATTTCTGATTCATATTGACTCGTTCGAGGATCAAGATGAGACATTGTTACAATATTCCAACTGATCTCTCGTTGCTTTTCTAATTGCGTCATTTCTTCCCCTAATGGTGGGAAGACTGACTCATCAAAATGACAATCCGCGAAACGTGTCTTGAAGACATCACCTGTTAAGGGTTCCAAATATCTAATAATAGATGGAGAATCAAATCCAACATAAATTCCAAGTCTACGTTGGGGACCCATTTTAGTACGTTGTGGGGGTGAGATAGGAACATATACAGCACAACCAAAAACTCGTAAATGAGAAATATTTGGTTGCTGACCAATAACAAGTTGTAATGGTGAGTACTGATGATAAGCAGTTGGTCGGACTCTAACCAAGGATGCAGCATGCAATATGGCATCTCCCCAAGCAGAAACAGGTAAGTTTGTTTTCATAAGTAAAGGTCGAGCAATCAACTGGAGCCGTTTTATAAACGCTTCAGCAAGACCATTTTGTGTATGTGTGTGGGCAACTAGGTGTTCAACATCAATCCCTATTGACATACAATAATCATCAAATGCTTGAGATGTAAATTCTCCAACATTGTCTAGTCGTATCGACTTGATTGGGTAATCTGAAAACTGTGCCCGTAAGCGAATAATTTGAGTAAGTAGTCTAGCAAAAGCAATATTACGGGTAGACAGTAAACAAACATGTGACCACCGTGTAGATACATCTATTAAAACCATGAAATAACGAAATAGTCCACATGGAGGATGTATTGGCCCACAGATATCCCCGTGAATTCTTTGTAAGAATGATGGGGACTCAAGAATTACCTTGGAAGGAGATGGTCTGACAATTAATTTCCCTTGTGAACAGGTAGCACATGTATAATCATGTGACAACAGAATCTTCAGGTTTTTTAACGAATGTCCATGTGAATTGTCAATAATTCAACGCATCATTGTTGACCCTGGATGACCCAAACGATCATGCCATAGTATAAAATTCTTTGGGTCAAAGCAGTTTTGGTGCATCACTACAAGTGATTCTTCTACTCTTATAGAAGTATAATATAATCCAGAAGACAATGCAACAAGTTTTCTGATATATATTTCTTTCCTGAAAGATAAGCAATAATGTAGAGTTGTTCTACATTATCTGCATTCGTTGTCTCAATATGATATCCATTACGACGTATATCTTTAAAACTAATCAAATTTCTTGTAAATTTTGTAGAATATAATGCATCATCAATGCATAGCTTTGTTCCTCTTGGCAATATTATATTGGCCCTTCCGGAGTTTTCAATTAATTTTGTTGTGCCAGAGATTGTCTTGACATTAGCTTCAAGTAATGTCAAGTGTGAGAAATATTTTTTCTTGCGAAGAATTGTGTGTGTTGTTCCACTATCTACTAGATATATGGCTTCACCATTCATTTTAGATATATTCAACGCGTTGATATGATCCATGTATCTATATAACATATTAAATGTGCTTAATTAAAACATAATCATTTATTACAAAGACAAGCAGATGAAGGAAACATTACACAAATTGATAAGAAACAACATAAACTAGAACAAATAGACAAGAAAATTAAGTAGTGTGAACATCTCTATCACCAATTAAATGGTCTATTCTTCCACTTGCATCTTTAAAGAAATCTGAAACATCAAGATGAGAAATATCAACTTGGCCATCAAAATCTGTAAAATGCAATTCTGTATTTTTTTCTTTATCTTTAATTGAGGCTTGGTAAAGCTCTCTCAAATGTTTGGGCGTACGACAGGTACGTGACCAATGGCCTCTCATCCCACACCTATAACAAGTATCTTCAAATTTCTTAGGAGGAGGTTGATTCTATAACCCTTTCCCCTTTTCATATTTATTCCACTACTGGTGGTATGGTGTGGTATTTTTAAATCTCATATGATAACCTCCACGATAATGTCCACGATTGCGACTATTATTTCTACCATTATCACGACCACGTCCGCGACCACATCTGCTAATTGAGCTTGCATTCACTTCAGGGAATGGAGCTGAACCAGTAGGTCGGGACTGATGATTTTTCAGTAACAACTCATTATTTTGCTCAGCCACAAGAAGACAGGATATTAATTCAGAATATTTCTTAAATCTACGCTCTCGATATTGCTGCTGCAGGAGCACATTCGATGCATGGAATGTAGAAAATGTTTTTTCTAACATGTCTTCATCAGTAATCTTGTCTCCACATAATTTTAATCGTGAGCTGATTTTAAATAATGCAGAGTTGTACTCACTGACAGTTTTATAATCTTGCAACCTCAGGTGCATCCATTCAGATCTAGCTCTTGGGAGGATTACGGTCTTCTGGTGCTCGTATCTCTCCTTTAAATTTTGCCATAAGAGCAATGGATCTTTTATCGTGAGGTATTCTGATTTCAGTTCCTCGTGAAGATGATGGCGAAGGAAAATCATAGCTTTTGCGCGATCCTGCTGGGATGCGTCATTTTCCTTCACTATTGTTTGTTCAAGTGTTTTTGCAGCAAGATGGATCTCAGCATCAAGAATCCACGATAAATAATTATCGCCAGAAATATCAAGGGCGGCAAATTCCAATTTGGCCAGATTTGACATTTTTACAATGCTAGACCATACAAAACAATAAGCTTAAATCAGGTATGATGTATAAATAATTAAATGAAAATCAATGCACTATGCATTGCATTTTATATTATATTTTACTATTTCAATACTATTCATCACTATTCATGAATAGTAACATGCATCGATATATATATAATTTTATTATTTTTGTCTTTATTCTAACTTTCAATCTATGCATCAAAATATAGTCAAGTCACATGTCTATGGAAAGGTATTGAAACATGGATTCCAGATCTCTAACTATTATAGGCAAATAATGCAAGATCTGAGAGAAATAAAGCAACAAAGTTTTAAAAGAAATATTATTCATCGCAATAGTGAATTACTGTTAATACTATTCACGCGAATTGAGTACACAGTAAAGAATTCAAAATGAAGATAAATTACACAGAAAAAGTAGTATCATGATGTAAAGAAAACCACAAAGAACTTAGAGTCTCGTGCTGATAACGTGTTATAAAAGTAAAGAACATAAGCTGGAGAAAATAAATTAATACAAAGTAGATATCGTGAATAGTTCTTCAGGAACTATCAAATATTTATCATATTTATTCTTTAGGAATATTTAGGGTTGATCTTCTGGATCACCCAAAACTTTATTACCAATATAATAATACAACATGATATTTACAACTCACCTAGACAGCTCTTTCTTCTCTTTCCTCTCTCTGTTCTTCCTCTCTTTGATTTACTTGTACACCATTCTACAATTGTAAGTACCTTAATAAATATTTTCAACTAAATTTAACCATTAATGAAATAGACTTTGGGCCTTAACTCTCAAATTGGGACTTTGTGCTCTAACTCTCAAACAAGGAGTTTGGTGACTAAGCTATCTGTTTCTGCACATCACCTGTGACCATGTTGCATACCAAGTTTAATGCGGTTCCAAGCCCGTTTGGAAACTTTGAACCGTGAAACACCGAAACTTAAACACTTGAATGTCTCAAGTGTCCCAAAATGAAAAAAAAATGCTCCAACTCCCAAACTGGGAGTCTGACAACGCACCTCAATCATGCCTAGACCGTTTTGTGTGCCAAGTTTAACGCGGTTCCGAGCCTGTCTAGAGATTTTGAAACAAGAAACCCTATAACTTTAACTTAAAAACTAGAGTGTCCTAAAATGAAAAAAATGGTCTAACTACCAAAATCGGGAGTCCGCCGATCGTACTGTTTGTTTCACATGTAACACGTGCCTAGACCTTGTTGCATGCCAAGTTTGACGCAAATACGAGCCCGTTTGGAGATTTTTGAAATGTGAAACCCCGAAACATTTGAATACCTACAATGTCTTAAATAAAAAATGCTCTAACTTCCAAACAGGGAGTTTACCAACCGTGGCATTCATTCCCACACATTACTCGTGCCTACACCATGCCCCTTGCGAACTTTCTCACGGATCTGAGGCCATTTGGAATTTCGAACCATGAAACCCTAAAAATTTAACTTTAAAACATTAAGTATCCTAAAATGAAAAAAATACTCTTAGCTCCCAAACCGGAAGTTTGGAGACCATGCCATTCATTCTCACAAGTCATATGCGCCTAGACCGTGCTATGTCAAGTTTGACGCGATTTGGAGGCAGTTTCGAGATTTTAAATCTGGAAACCCCGAAACTTAAACACTTGAATACCTAATGTGTCCTAAAATGACAAAAATAACTTTTAACTCCCAAACCAGGAATCAAGCAACAGTGTCATTTGTTCCTACACATCACTCGTGCCTAAACCATGCTACGTGCCATGTTTGACGTGGTTCTAAGCCCGCTTCAAAATTTCGAATAGTGAAACCCCAAAACTTAAAGTGTCCTAAAATTTTTAAAAAAAATCCTCTAACTTCCAAACCAGAAGTCCAACAATTGTGTTGTTTGTTCCCAAACATCACTTGTGCCTAGATTGTGCTACGTGCCAAGTTTGATGCAATTTCGAAGCCTACAACTATGAAACCATGAAACTTAAACTTGAAAAGCTAAAGTGTCCTGAAATAAAATAAAAAAATGCTTTAACTACCAAATAGAAGTCCGACAATTGTGCCATTCTTTCGTACACATCACTCATGTCTAGATCGTGCTGTGTACTAAATTTGATGCGCTTCCATGCCAGTTTGGGAATTATGAATTGTGAAACTCCAAACTTTAACTTAAAAACTTAAAGTATCCTATAATAGATAAAGATACTCTAACTCCCAAACCGAAAGTCTAGCAACCGTGTTGTTCGTTCGCACACATCACTTGCGCCTAGACTTTGCTATGTGCCAAATTTGACACTATTCTGAGTTGTTTTGGGAATTTTAAGTTGTGAAACCCCGAGACTTTTAACTTGAAAACTTAAAATGTCCTAAAATAACTATGTAGTCCATTCCCAAACATCATTCATACTTCAATTATGTTACGTGCCAAGTTTGAGGTGATTCCGAGCGCGTTTGAGGATTTTGAACTGTGAAACTGCAAAACTCTAACTTGAAAACCTAAAGTGTCCTATAATGAAAAAAGCATCTAACTACCAAATCGAAAGTCTAACAACTGTGTCATTCTTTCCCACACGTCACCTATGTCGAGATCGTGTTGCTTGCTAAATTTGATGTGCTTCCATGCCTGTTTGGAGATTATGAAGTCTGAAACCCCAAAACTTTAAGTTCAAAATCTCTAGTGTCATAAAATGAAAAAAAAATTGCTCACTCTTAAACCGAAAATCTGGCGACTATGCCGTTCATTTCTACACGTCACTCATCCCTAAACTGTGCTATGTGCCAAATTTGACATTATTCTAAGTCTGTTTTGGGAATCTGAACACTAAAACCCTGAAACTTTAGCTTGAAAACTTAAAAGTGTCCTAAATAAAAAAAAATGCTATAATTCTCACACCGGAAACTGTATTGTTCATTTCCACATGTCACATGTACCTAGAAACCGTGTTGCGGGTCATTTGACACGATTTCAAGCCCATTTAGGAATTTTGAACTGTGAAACTCTAGAACTTAAACACTTGATTACCTAAAGTGTCCTAAAATAGAAAAAATGCTATAAATCTCAAATTGGGTGTTTGGCAATCGTGTTATTCATTCTCACACATCACCCATGCGTAGACCATGCTATGTGCCACGTGACTATGATCTGAGCCCGTTTGGAGATTTTGAACTTGGAAAGCCCAAAACTTAACTCTTGAAAACCCAAAACTTTCGCGCCAAGTTTGACATGGCTCCGTGCCTAAAATCGTTGAACTAAGAAACTTGAAACTAATTCTCAATGTAACATATTACAAGTGTAAAATGAATGATAAAACAAATTTAGTAAAACATAATGATTTTTTAAGTTTTCAGTAGGTTCACCCATAATCTCTACCAAGGGATATATACAACAAATAGACAACATATCCAGATTTTGAGTATGCTCGCTCTCAACCTCCTAACACTCCTAAGGGTTTTTAGTAGGCTCAGTCTAAACCTCACCACGTGTGTGAAGTCGTAAAGTAGGAACGAAGTTAGGATTTCATCTTAGAAGGAGTCAAGACAAAATTGAGACCATTGATAGTGTTGGTCTACACAAGACGAAATAGAGAGCTACGTTTTTTTTCCTAAATTTTGCCTAAAATCTAAAATAACTAGGTATAGGTAAGCATGAGCATCGGGTCATTGACAAATCAAACTATAAACAAATAAAATAAGGCTATAAAGCAAACAAAAATAGAGCACAATATAAATTACACAGGTGCCATTTTTGTATGTCAAATTTTTTTGGGCCTTCATTCTATACTTAGTATATGGGTTTTTTTAAACATTAAGAGAGCCAATTTAACATGCAGAATTTTTATACTACATGTAATGGTACTTTTTAAACATGGGGGGGGGGGGGGGGGGGGGGGGGGGGGGGGGGGGGGGGGGGGGGGGGGGGGGGGGGGGGGGGGGGGCTATCGGGGGGGGGGGGGGGGGGGGGGGGGGGGGGGGGGGGGGGGGGGTTCTCTTTGCTTATATGTAGCTTCGTTCATGTCTAAAGGTTACAATAATATTGTACCTGGCCAGCGGTTAGTGGAGAAGCTGGTGGTGGTGTACAAGGCAATCCAGACAGTGTAAAGTTATCGCCCACAGCCTCCTAAAATGCCTGGTGGCCATTACATGCATCTAGGACCTACAAATTCAAATAAATATTGTTAAACCGATACAAGTGTGTATCTAAACATAACGTAAAATTATAAAATTATATGTATGTAATGGAATTGTACTAAACCTATCTCAACGCATGTATAGTGCCCCCACCCTGAGACGCCATAAACTGAGAGATGGTCTCCATGACCACTTGTCTAATATCATCTCTCAAATGTGCTAGGACGTACTGAGTGATTTTGTCCTTAGTCAAGCACTGTGGGGGCATCTGCGATGGACCAGCTACTTGTGATGGACTGGCTGCCTGGTGTATTTTTTAATCCACTAACATTTCATTTTCTCGTTGAGGCTACAAAAAACGATGGGTTTCCCCGTGTCTTGTCCAATTTTTGTACTTTCTACACATTCCACTGTTTAAAAGATGTTCACGCACAAAATCTCGTGAATTGTGGTAGCGATTCACACATATCCTACACGGATACCGTATCACAGAACTTTCATCCCTATTAGCATATGTGAACACAAGGAATTGCTCAATGCCATCAAGATATTCCCTTGACAACCTATCACCAGAATCAATCCATCTTTTGTCCATATTCTGTACACGCCCACATCGACAATATTACTTACTTGCCACAACTCAAAAAAATAAGCTATATGGTCATGCATCATGAAACTCATCTCCATCAAACTCCTCTCTAAGAGGTAAGTGACCTTATCCCATTAAAAAATGCACCATCTATATCACAGAATGCATCTCTAACCGCTTCCTCCATCTTCAAATAAAATTCAATAGCAACTCCCTCCAATTCTCCAATGTACAAGACACAGACGAAGTGTATTGTTATCCACCACATCTAGTATGTACACAGTGAATAATAGGATCTGCCACACAAAATATTCCTCGAAAAAAATAATTTCAAGCAGTAAGCCACTTACTACCATATAATCTTCTGCATTCCTAAACTGTCCAAAACTAGACAATTTCATAAATGTTTCAATATAGCTTAATGCACTAATCTCGATGAGGATTCTCGAACGAGTCTCAGATTATATGCTTATACTTCAATTACTTCGATATATATAAACATTTTAATGTGTAACCATACAAATTTTTTTTTGTCACGTAATTTTTAATTTCTTTATCCTATTAATTTTCTTCAGTTGTCTATCCTATTAATCAATCTATTTTTTTTAATTTTTATTAATACCTCTTGTTTGCTTATGAGAAATTTTCATAATCCACGTACAAATACATAAATTCAATTCCCTATATGCAATTCCCTAATTTTTTTTCTCATATATAGACCCAAACTCATACAAATTACAAAAATATATACATGAGTATAAAAATTACAAAATAGAGTGGCTCCCGAACTTTTATCTCATACAAACCTCGAAATTATACTAGCATAAAAATTGATAAACAATTTGAAATGATCACACAAAACATTGCACAATGAAAATTTGCTAAACAAATTGAAATGTTATAAATTTATTACTTGGTGTTATCTTTTAGCTATACAGCCCCTTATACAGCCATAACCCAACAACAACGGCAGAAAATAAAGATTGCCCCCACCTTCCCCAGCCTCAGCCCCGCCTACAGCCATCGCCACTGCACCACCCCCAACGCCCTTTCACCCGCACCCGCACCCCCACAGCCACAAGATTCAAAGCATAACACTGAAAATTATTTAAAAACAAAAATTCACTACAACATTCTAAACAATATTCATGCATAATATAAAAAAAATGAAATCAAAAGCAAAAAATAAACAAAAAAAATTGAAGAAAAAGGTGAAACCCTAACCTTGGATTGGGTGTCATTGGTGATAGAAACGGAGCTACAGAGAGATTGTCAGTGATTGAGCAGCGACGGTAGTGGCGGCTGGTGGTGGGTGAGATGGGCGGTGGAGAGAGAGAGAGAGAGAGAGAGAGAGAGAGTAGATGTGTGAGAGGGAACTAGGGTTAGTAATCTTTTTACCTCGTCCGATCCATAAGGAACTAATTGCCGTCGCAAATATCCATCCGTAATATTAGCGACTACAGATACGCTGTCGCAATTAGTCATCGCAGCTTAGGCTTTCTTGCGATGTTCATTTGCAACGGGCCATTTGCCATCGGAAAAGGCATCTTTTGTGATGGCAAATGGCCGATGGCAAATACTGTGGTCGCAAAACCTGAGATTGATGGTTTATGCCAAACATAAACAGAGAGGAGGCAAGCATTGGAATATGTAGCAACATTTGTAGATAGGAAGAGGGTCGAGTAAATAACGAAGAGGGTCTCCTTACGACAGCACACAAGAGGAAACAAAAAACTGAGCGGCAACTCTCTCTTACCAAAAAAACTAGTTAAAAAAGAGGCCCGTGCAAGGCTCGGGCATTTTTTTAAAAACATGAAACTTAAGAGCACAAATTAAAGTAAGTCAAAGAAAAATTAATTATTATTATTGATTTGTATTTAATTTTGTCATGTAAAATTTTTTCCTCATAAAAGTTTATTTGTTTACAACAAATTAATATTATTAATGTAATAAAATACCAAATTCTACATGTCACAGTTTAATAAAAATTAATACTAAAAGTCTTGATTCTTAAATATGAAACTTTGCAATCACCGTGAGTCATCATTTTTATCACTTGATTTATTTTATCCAATTATTAAATACAAACTTGTTATGTTTAAATTTAACTAATTTTATTTATTTATTTTTATTATTTTCTGTTTACAGAAATAGCTTAAGAAAAGAATACGTCTTTGTAAACATTTTGATCGAGCTATTTATGATGGTCCACATTTGATTGTATGTACAAGTTTACAAGTGAGGTGACATAGTGGGTATAATTTTTTTATTGTGGATTATGAATCTCACATTTTGTTTGCCTTGTGCTTGCTTATTTTTCATGTGTAGGTATAGATGTGATGGTAAAGATGAAAAGGGTCTGAATAATGATGAAGAGAGTCTTTCTTTTGTATGTTCTATAACATTATGTCATCAACTGTTCTTTGGGGGCAAAACTGTCATATTAAAAATAGAGTAGCCAAACGAAACTAAACGAAGCCTAATTAAAAGTTAAAATTCGTATAAAACCCAATGGTTGTTTTATCCCTTCACTCTGATGGGCCCGTGGTTACACTAAGAATTTGTATATATATATAGGTAAGTAGGCAAAGTGGTAATTGAAAAGGTCCACTTGACATTTGATGATGTCTTCAGTTCTAAAATGGGCTCACTGTGTTGGCACAGTTGTGTCAATGCATATCCACTATGTCAATTGAGCCCCACCTCCGCCTCAAACGAACGCTTCTGGCACCGATTGGAATGATACCACGTCATGTTCACAAAGAAGAAAGTCAGTTGATGTAGGAGAGGATGGCTGGACACAAAAGGAATTAAAGCAAAACAATAAGGATTAATGAGGAAGGCAAAAAATGTAGTAGCCATAATCCAACTCCTCTTTTTATATATAAACTAGTTAAAACAGGCACGGGCATTTTTTAAAAAACAAGAAACTTAGAGTACAAATTAAAATGGATCAAAAGAAAAATTAATTATTATTGTTGATTTATTTAATTTTGACACATGAGATTTTTTTTCTCATAAAAGTCTATTTATTTATAACAAATTAATATTATTAATATAACAAAATACTAAATACTACATGCCACAATTTAATAAAAATTATTACTAAAACTCTTGGTTCTCAAATATTAAATTTTGCAATCCTCGTGAGTCATTATTTTTATCACTTGACTTATTTTACCCAGTTATTCAATACAAACTTGCTAAGTTTAAATTTAACTGATTTTATTTATTTATTTTATTATTTTCTATTCACAGAAATAGCTTAAAAACAGAATAACGTCTTTGTAAATATTTTGATCAAGGTATTTATAATGAGCCGCATTTGGTTATATGTATAGTCTTACAGGTTAGGCGACGTAGTTATTATAATTTTTTTATTGTGGATTTTGGGTCTCACATTTTATTTGCCTTATGTTTGCTTAGTTGCCATGTAGAAGTGATGATGGTAAAGATGAAAGGGGTCTGGATAAGGATGAGAAGAGTCTTCCTTTTGTATGTCCTATCACATGATGCCAGCAATTGTTCTTTTGGAGCAAAACCGTCATATTAAAAATGAAGTAGCCAAACGAAGCCTAATCTCAAAGTTAAAATTCGTATGAAACCCAATGGTTGTTTTGTCCCTTCACTCTGATGGGGCCACAGGTTAGACTAACAATTTATATATATATATGGGTAAGCAGCGAAGTGGTAAATGGAATTGGGCTCACTTGACATTTGATGACGTCTTCGGTTCTAAAAACATTAATTGAACGCTTTTGGCACCAATTGGAATGATGGCAAGCCATGTTCACAAAGAAAAAAGTCGGTTGATATAGGAGAGAACGGCTGGACACAAAGGAAATTAAAACAAAACAATAAGGATAAATGAGGAGAGCAAAAAATGGAGTAGCCATAGTCAACTCCCTGTTTTTATATATAGAAACACTTGTTATCTTTCATTTCAAGATTTCCTTATGTAAAGCAAACAAAACTACTCTAACTCGATCTATTTTTGTCTTGTTCAATATCGGTTTGTTATACAATTAATACAAGTTGAAACATATTTTAAAAGTTGTTAATTTTTTAAACTCGGCTCACATTTGACCCCGATAAATAAAAGTACATTAAAAATTTTAAACTACTCGAACCTAGCTCGTGATCGGCTTAAAAGTTAAATAAGCCAAGCTTAAACACAATTTGAAGCTTGTTAAGGTTTTTAAATTAAACTTAAACCCAATTTGAAGCTCATTAAAATTTTTAAACCCAGCTTAAACAAACCACTAATCAACTCAGCTTGGCTCGTTTACAACCCTATTTATGTTATGTTTGATGCGAGAATATGGAATATGATGGAATGAGATGAAAATGGGGAAGGAAATTGTATGACAAAAGAATGGGATAGAATAGTCATTTTTATTTTTCTGTTTATTTGTCAATTGAAAATGGAACCACTATTTTTATTCTAACATTTGGTAAGACTAATTAATAATGTTAGAATAAGAACGTAACATGAGTATATAGTATGTAAATAAGTTATTGTACTATATACTATAATTTAATATATATATATATCTATATATAATACATAATACAAAATAGCTTAGTAAATCTTTCTTTCTTTTTTTTTTTTTTGAAAAAATTTCTTTTTTAAAAGAATAAGGGTTAAATGAAAGCATTTCTTTGTGTCGCGGGTTGCCACCCGTAACACGTTTGGAGCCGCGAGGGACCTTTGCGTGGGCATGTCTGAGCATGGTTGGCCGGTAGTATAACAATCTCGTAATTTATATTTTTCATATTTATTGGATTTATGGATTATGACTCCTTGAGGGGGTAAGATATTTCTTCCTATCAGTTTGGAGATGGCTCAGCATGCTATTATAAAGGAGGGAATCCTGGTGTTGACTCTACTACCCCCTGGTGCTACCGAAAGGGACAGCATTCAAGTTAGTCTCCCAAGGGAGTGGGCGAGACTTGGGGGCCGGTTGTGGCACGTGGCTGTAATCATCATGCTAGTCAAGGGACTACATGGGCGGCATTGTGTCCGTTGGGGCAGATTTTGGGCATTGGCGTTGAGGATGGGGTTGTGATATACGCACCCGCTATGCCATATTCATATCGTTTCGGGGCTTATGTTCATGACGGATTGGGCCTCGATGTGCACACTTGCATTCCGTGTGTCTCGTGTGCACTTGCACATTGGGTTCAAGCTTGTGCACACGACTGCTTGGTTTGGCTAGCATTGGTGTTGCGTGGCACTATGTTGTGGGTTTATCGATTGTTATTCAATTGTGCATATCCTTGCGTGCCTAACGGGTGATGCTTGGCTCACGCGCATGTCCGGTTGCACATGGCTATATTCCTTGTATTACGAGAGGAATTAGCGCTAAGCACACTGCTTGTTATGTGTACATTCACTTGAGAATGGCGTTGCTATCGCCTATAGCTTGGGTTAGCCATATGGCTTGAGCATCAAAGGTCCAAGATTAAAGAGATATACGGGGCATTACAAATGGATCCTAGACGAGCTCATAATCTTATGCCTTGGTGTTTGAGTTTGGCGGGACTATTGCTTGGTGCATAGTCGCCTCACGAGTTATTTCCGCTACGTATGATCATGGCGAGTCATATTACTGTCACCGTGTGGTGCCCGGCCTGCCAGCCCGTGACAGTTGTATTAGAGCACTAACCATCTGTGGTGTGCATTAATTGGGTGTTGCTTCTCTTATCCGTGTGGGCATTCTCTTCAGTTGAGGTGAACTTCTCCAAGTGGGTTGTTTGCTTCAGATTGTTGGTTGTCGGTTTATCGGTGGAGCGAGTATCATTCCATCTTATGACGACTCGATTGGTGGCCCGAGCTAGCAATTACTAGTTTACGTGGGCTAAAATCTTATGGTATCAGTAGACTTGGTTGCTGTTTGAACCCCTTTGGTACCTTCTTTAGAGTGGCTGCTTCAACAAACTTTGGACGCGCGCTCGGTCCTTTGATTGTGGTCGTGGTGCACAGTGCAGCAGGCCGTCTTGAGGATGTGCATGGGACCGACTTTGTAGTGCATAAACGCTTCTGTGTGTCAGATCAAAAGATTTTGGTGCATAGCTAGTAATGCTACTTTGTTGGATTGTTGGGTTATTTCTGCAGTATGGGAACTTGTGCGAAGGAACTTGCTTCATGTTGTGGGGATTTGCTTACCTTCATTTGACCCTTGAGTTTGCCAAAACCGTTGGTAGCTTTGCTCGTATTATTGCATGGTTAATTTGTTGGCTTCGTGCTCGCTGAGTGAATTGTGCTCATTTCTGCGCTTGGCTGTTGACATTTGTGAAGAGCGTGTTTTATCTCTCATTTTGGGTGGTCTTGCCTTATTGTGATACATGTTGGCTAGTGAATGCCAGGTGGCTCAGAGGAGTTCATCGTTACTTGAGAGCATCGAGTAGCGAGGGTTTATCAAGACATAAAGTCCTCCGACGGAGGGAGGCATTATGGGCAGACTTCGGGTGAAGATCAAAGGATCAGGCACTAGAGCTGTATGTGGGCAGACTTCGGGTGAAGATCAGAGGATCAGACACTGGAGCTGCACGTGGACAGACTTCAGGTGAAGATTAGAGGATCAGACACTGGAGCTGTATGTGGGCAGACTTCGGGTGAAGATCAGAGGATCAGGCACTGGAGCTTTACAAACTGATTTTGGATGAAAGCTAGATAGCTAAGGCACTGAAACAACATGGGTTATCTTCGGGTGAAGGTCTAAGGACTGAGGTACTGGAGCAACATTGTGAGAACTTCAATAGTTGGAACCGTTTGCCAGTGGCAGGGTTTACGTCGACAGTGCAGACGGACTTGCATTCGGTCGGAGTGCCGGTTAGTTGGGAACTAATGTGGGACAGAACCACAGGTTGTCGCGAGGGCCCCTTTGGGTAGTGCATAGGGTGAGTTCTGATGTCAAGTGAGCTTTTATGGGTTCAACTGCAAAGTTTTTGTAGAGGTTGCACGTGGAGTGCTCGTCGATGAGGCCATCGACCCCTTGAAGTGGATGAAGGTGCACGACGATCAACGCATGCCTTTCCTTAAGTGTGCGACGGTAGCGCATATTGCACGTGGAGTGCTCGTCGATGAGGGCATCAGCCCCTTGAAGTGGTGGAATGTGCGTGACGGTCAACGCACACCTTTCTTTAGTGCGTGACAGACAGCACCTATTCAAGTACATGTTGCCGACGAATGGAGCAATATGGTACGGGGCACTTGCTCGGAGGAGTTGTGCTTGCTTAATGTGGTAGAAAAGGTGTCTTGTTTTGCTTAGCCGAGTTCAGCAGGGGAGTCTGGGCGAACCTTTGCTTCGAGTAGCTGTGGGGGCAGATATGGAGGAGACCAGATTTGTAGGCTATCAGCACAAAGGTGTTAGTCTGCGAGGAGTGGTGGCAACTCACCGTGGGAGCATATAAGCACTACCGCATTTAGTGTTATGCTTGGCATCAACGAGGGCGTTGATTGATCGAGTGGTGGAAAGTGTCAGGAGTTGGCACTATTGGTGGTGAGTGCTAGGAGTTGGCACTAGGCTTTGGCATCATCAAGGACGATGATGGTTGAAGTGGTGGAGAATGTCACAGGTTGCCACCCGTGGCACGTCTGGGGCCGCGAGGGACCTTGGCGTGGGGCATGTCTGAGCATAGTTGGCCGGTGGCATGTCAATCTTGTAATTTGTATTTTCCATATTTATTGGATTTATGGATTAGGACTCCTCGAGGGGGTAGGATGTTTCTTCCTATCAGTTTGGAGATGGCTCAGAATGCTATTATAAAAGAGGGGGGGGGGGGTTCCTAGTGTTGACTCTACCACCCCCTAGTGCTACCGAACGGGACAGCATTCAAGTGAGTCCCCCAAGGGAGTGGGCGAGACTTAGGGGTCGGCTGTGGCACGTGGCTGCAGTCCTCATACTAGTCAAAAGACTACATGGGTGGCATTATGTTCGGTGGAGTAGATGTTGGGCATTGGCATCGAGGATGTGGTTGTGACATACGCGCCCGCTATGCCGCATTCATATCATTTCGAGACTTATGTTCATGATGGATTGGGCCTCGGTGTGCACACTTGCATGCCATGTGTCTCGTGTGCACTTGCACGTTGGGTTCAAGCTTGTACACACGACCGCTTGATTTGGTTAGCATTGGTATCGCGTGGCACTATATTGTGGGCTTATCAGTTGCAATTCAATTGTGCCTATCCTTGCAGGCAACATTGACACGGGGTGCTAAGAGCTTCATGGAGGGAGGTGTCATGTCTAACAGGTGATGATTGGCTCATGCGCATGTCCAGTTGCACATGGCTATATTGCTTGTGTTACGAGAGGAACTAGCGCTAAGCACACTGCTTGTCATGTATGCGCGCATTTGAGAATGGCGTTGTTATCGCCAATAGCTTGGATTAGCCGTATGGCTTGAGCATCGGAGGTCCAAGCTTAAAGAGATATGCGGGGCATTACGGATGGATCCTGGACGAGCGCATAATCTAATACCTTAGTGTTTGAGTTTGGCGGGACTATTGCTTGGTGCATAGTCGCCTCACGGGTTATTTCCGTTGCGCATGATCATGGCAGGTCACATTACTGTCACCGTGTGGTGCCCAGCCTGCCAGCCTGTGACACTTTGACATGGCGGCCATTCCATTTAACAGATCATAAAGAAGATATGGAGCAAGTACGGTTGGTTAATTGTCTTTCACCACCTAAAGCGCCCATATTGTAGGTAACTTCGCTACCTTCAGAACTGGAAATAGAATCCGGAGGATGAGAGGGTTAATTGACAAGATTCAATCCTACAAATGCAATGCAAATGAAATCCAGATTCTACCCCCTTCTCTCATCTGACAAAAATCAACCTCTACCAAATCACCGGTGAGATGACCTAATCTCAAACTCCCACCTGGAAGTCACTATAAAAAAACACTAAGGTGGGGGGGCTACTCTCGTTAGAAGAAGCTTGGTGTTTTTGAATCTGTTAAGCTATGTCAAGGGAGGGGATCATTGTCTTTCTACTCATCTGGAATATCACGGAGCAGCTTCGTGGCCCCGTTCCGGTCCCAGATGCAGTCCCGTAATCAGCAGCTAAAACTGAGGTGGCCCCTTCTCCATAAGGCCACAAAAGTTGTAATTTATCGAGTGAATTATCAGCATCACGCTTAAAAATATCTCGCGTGCATCCTAAGGCTAATAGAGTGGCTCACTTGTTGGCACATACGACCTCTAGCTTAGAGCAGGTGCAAGTCTGGATAGAGGAAGTTCCTTCTTCCTAACTTCTGTTGCTGCATCAGAGTAGTTAAAAGTTTTCTGATTTGGTTTTTGATGGTGGCTGCCAGTTTTTTGCTGGTTTTCTATTTCCAGGTTTTCTCTGGATTGTATCCATCCATCACCCAAAAAAAAAAAAATCTGTTTTCAGGGATTCTGAAAGTACTGCTGTGTTTAAATACAAGTTTGTGCTAAAATGTCACCCAAGACAGCACAGACCTAACATACACATGATTCATTCTTGAAGGGTCAACAGAAGTTGAATTAATCTGATGGAAATGCAGAGATATGATATACAGCCTTACATTTGATAACATCTAGGGGGAATGTCAGCCCCAAAATATTAACATATAGTGAGTCAACTTTCCATGCATGAAGCAGTTTCATTTGAAAGATGTTTCACATAGACTACTTAAGTTAGGATTTGGGATATCTGCAAATTGGCTAATGAATCAATTGGACTTTCTTCTGTTCATTCCCATCTGCAGGCCAACATAGTCCAATTTGCTCAAAGGCTCGCTGCAAGGCCATCATACGCTCACAGCTTAAATGCACTATAGATGAACCAAGCAAAAACAAAGTTATATTGTTCTCTTTGAACCACCAAGTTTGGGTAGAAACCAAATAAAATAGCATCCCCACACCCCCACAACCCTCCCCCAAAAGGGAAAAAAAAAGAATAAAAAATAAAAAGAAACATTTCGGTCATATGTACATTGTGTGACGCTTGCATCAGTATTTCAATCTATCTTTCCATCACTTATAAGCAGAAACCCCCAAAATCAAAAGCGAATATGGGGGGTCATAGCGCATGTGGGAGGTTAAGATTTTTGTCTCCAATGAGGGATTCCTCTGGGCCGTGGCTGCAGAAATATGGTTTTTTAGTCAGTGGACATCAATTGGTAGAATCAAGAAGATGCATTTGGGAGATGGTTACCTGAGATAGCTCAGAGCTGACATCCTGTAGAGACATGTGAATACAAGAATATGCAACCCAATGGTGTAGAAGAAGGCAAAAGTACGGGCATATCTGCAAGAGATTAGGTTTGTCATTCCCCTTATTGAATCCTCTTACATAATTAGAATTAAATAATCCATCTAATTTCAAGACAACATGAGAATACTTTTAGGTCAAAAGCAAATAGTGGAACATAGAAATAATCAGAACTTGTCTTCCACCTTCATGTGCATAGGAAGGTGTCTATTTGTCTTATGTAGGTAAGTGATGGACAAGACCTAAGTAACCAATTCGCAGAGCGTGTGCAGGAGGACCTCCAAAGCATGTGTATACATATATATAAATATACACACATATATGTTATACATATTGTGGACATGTCAAGCACTTTATAATTTTTTCATGGATCAATTTCTCATAAAAGTGACTAACGTTCGCCGAATTTGTACGGAAATGTGATCTGTATATGTCTTTGTTAGGATAAAAAAAGAGAACACAAGTAAATACACAACAATCTGGCAGCCCAATGGTAGGAGTAAGCTTATTTTCATTCTGATCATGTGTTCAATCCTTGTACATTGCAACTTCACTTCTTTTATGCTATGTTAGATTGCATTTGGTGGGCAGGGAATGCTATAGTATGACTCACTAACCGTGAGCCTTACACATGGTGGCTAACGACTGGTTTAAAATAAATCTGCGAATTTGACCTGTTTCCACTTACAATTCACGAATCTGTGAATTAGAGCATGATTCTGTCCCCAAATTGGTGGACAAGGTTACTTAGGACCAAACAACTCTAAATACATGAAAATATGGCGTTATTGGCATTTGTGATTCTAGAGAGTGTATACATGAGAGAGAGAGAGAGAGAGAGAGTTTTAATGGCCAATCAGTTAGGTAAGAAAGGATTATTTATTTATTTATTTTTTATTAAAGGTAAAGATAAGAAGAGAAACTTTCCCTCATCGCCACCAGATTCTTCTGCCCAAAATCATAAGGGAAGGAGCCTCTTTCTTTATGTTTTTGTCCTTCCAATAACATTATAATATCAAAAAATACTCCTCCCTATACACAAAACGAAGGGAAGGACAATTAATTTCTTTGGAGAGATTATTTTCCATCCCATCCTACCTTTCCTGACAATTTCCATCCCTTCCAACTGTAGGTATATGCGTCCAACTCTCCTATGTGGCAAGACAAGTTGGCTCCATGTCATCTCCTCCTCCATACACTTGATCTCATGTAGCAGCCAGCTGAGGTGGCACATGGATCAATGAAGCATCTCCATTACGCTCCCCTCAAAGGTTGAGCCTTGCCAACCGAGGATAGCATGAAAAATGTCTCCTCCTAACTAAAGCACTAAGAGGGCCCTCGTCCATATATGGCCTCAAGGCACCTCCCTTAGGGCCCTCGCTCACCTATGGGCTCGAGACACCCCATTTAGGGCCCTCACCGGCATATGGCATCAAGGCACTTCCCTCAATAGGACCGAGAGAATCTCTACCCGAAAGAACCTTGCTCATGGCCTCACGCTCGGCACCTCCTAGTTCGGCCATGAAACCTCTCGGCCGAGCGCCTTCTCCTTCGAGCCACCTCTCCATACTTGGCCAGAATTCTCCATAAAGAGCAACTCCATGACTTAGGTTGGGAGTCAGGGCCTAGGGACTCCCTCGAGGTCACCCTAGTGCAAGACCATTACGAGACAAGTGGATTGAAGGTTAGAGTTGATGGTTCGTCGAGGGGCCTTAACCATGGGAGGGCATCGCCCCATTAACAGCCTCAGCTGCTTTGACCGGTCTGAGAGAGAGAGAGAGAGATCTCCATCAAATACACACCATCAAAGTCTTAATGGAGAACAAGACAAAGGCATTTAATGAAAGTCAGCTACAGACACCTGGCCAAATCCCAACTTCCTTCGAAGGGATCTTGGCATGAAGTTGACATTTGGAATGTCAGTCCTAGGGAAACTGGCCATCAGACCTAAGCACTCATAGGTTGGCCCAGTTCTCGAGAGCCCCTCGCCTATCTAAAGGGGAGACCTCCCCTCAGCAAAAGAATAACAATAGCAGCAACACAAGATCTCCACAAGCCTCTACTTCCCTTCGACTATACTGCCACTCTCTCTCTTCCTAGGACTGTCTCACCTCTCTACTCCACCTCTGGTAGTGGTCTGCCTAGTTAGTGCCTGCTGTTAATTACCAGAGGGCCTCTCTTTGTCAGTTTGACTAGTCATCCCTCAATCACACATGCACACACACCAACAAAGAGCCAACTTGAAACTACTACACATCTTCTATAACTGTCCAGCACATCAATTTATCTCAAGCTGTTATCATTTTCTAATAGTGACCTTAATAGATGGTTTCATAACAAGAATGCATAGATACACAAAATATGCTCATTTGAAGTATATAGCAACAAACACACTTTCAAGCACCTAAACAGGCCTCAGACTAAACACATGAATCTGTCATTAAGTGCCCAAAGAACACTACTTAGTACTCCTCATGCAAGTAGTAGAGACATTGAGAGCTAGCATTTTCAAGTTGCTCATGAGCTACTAGAATTCAAAGCTCACTATATCTAGGTGGAAGCTCAAGCATGTGTTGGGAAGTCAGTTACAGATAAACTAAGGTCAAGAAATCCATGGATCTGCTAGGCCAGGCTCCTGAACAGCGTGGAGATAGTTTTATAGTCTCACATAAATTCAAGCTTCACGTCCGGGAAATTTGCTTCACCATTTTCCTCCCTCGCTATCTTATTTATTTATTTACTTTCGTACGTATGGGCCTGGCGGGGGTGCGGTGGTGGTGTGGGGTTGGGGGTTGGGGGTTGGGGGGGAGGGGAGCAGGATCATACATCTGTTGGTGTCCTGGTGAAGTAAGTAAAATAAGCATTTAGTGTTCTTGACTTACCTTTTCCACCCCACTTGATTAGGTAACTTCGCCATATAACATAAAATTAAAATCCTCACTCATCTACAAGTGTAACCAGCAAGATTATAACCATGGACAAACGAAAACCATGAAAGATAAAAAGTTGATGACAATTCAAACAAGGTGACAAATTTAAGTTATCAACCAAATGATGATAATGAAGTCCTGCATTAGAAGCAATTCTACTCAAACCTTGAAAAGGATTGGTTAATAACAATAATAAAAAGAATAATCCACTAAACAAACAAAGTAGTATTTTAGGACATGGTATTAAGAGTTATGGAAGCATACTTGTTACTGAGAAGAAAACGTCCACTGCTAAGTGTAATTTTATCCCTCAATCCCAACTCCTTGTATCTCTGATCCCTTTCCTGATCACAAAGTAAAAAAAAAAAAAAAATCAGTAAGCACATGATCCACAACTGACAAACATTAGCACATAAAAGGAATATAGTGTACCCTTTTCTGAAGTCAAATTGGTAATACAGGAGTAAAATACAGTATACAAATGATATGTCAACCCCAAACATGTAAGCTTTGCAGTTAGCAAGAAATACAAGACAGAAAAAATATTCATAAGGCTTGCAAGAAATGAAGTAATCACATGAACCAACGCATTCTCTTAAATGCTAGTCCATCAACTTGTCACATTTATCCAATCTCCAAATTTTACACGTGTAACATTTGGTTGAACTATTATGTTGTCAAATTTTGCTTCTCATCCTTATCATGAAAAATGAAATTTCATGTCAAGTAGAACACTTAGTCATGGGCAATTGCTCAAATTTTGAAGTATCAATACAAGTTGGGAAGGTCTCCTAAGGAACTTTGAGGCCAATTACTGTAATTGGCATCCCTTTGTTGCTTGTATCCTACTGGAGATATGTCAGATACATCCCAAATCCACACCCACATCGTGCTATGTCTGACACCTATAGCCTTCAATTATTAACAGGCAATGTTGCCTGGTCACAAAAGACATTATACATACACATGTGACATAATGATGATACAGTAAGATATATATCCATGTCCATGATATGTTTATAATATATATACACCCACACACATGCATATATACACATAAAAAATTATGATTACCCAATCCCTTCCACTCCATTAACCCTCTTCTGATTTAAAGCCTCATCAAATATCTGTTTTATTTGAAAAAATCATTCAGTTTTTTTCAATGTACTTTCTTCATTCATATTAAACACTCATAAAAGACTTAAATAAAGCTGTCTCATTGTCCAACGCACAATGGACACAAGTTCTAGTCTTTCTTACAAGTTTCAGCCAAGTGGCTGAATTTAGCAACTTCTATTTCCAAATTATGGAAATACTTGTGCCCAAGAAGGATCAATCTACGACCAGATGTGGATTACCTATAGAACCATCTACCACTTATCAAGAGATTTCCAATGCTCTACCTTGAAGGATAACTTAAGCGACCTGGACTAACAATATCCTTTCTGTGCACCCACTATGGGACTTATGGAAACAATAACTGGAAAGATTTTTCTCAACCCATTTGAAATATGATATCCAGTTGCAACATTCTAGACGGGTCAATGTGAACAATTTACCTTTACCCTCAAATTGGGGAAAAAAAGGTCCATTAAAAGCAACCTTTTTATTGGAAGAAGAGGCAGGGCAGGAGGATTTTTTATTTATAAAATCAATGTGGACAAGCATACTTCCAAAGGTTGATTGGAGTAATATATAATTCTAGATGTTCTGAACCAGGCTTGGCATAGATAAAGGTAATACAGAAATTTAGCTTAAACCTAGCCAAAATTATCAGAGCTATCTGAAAATTATATTGAAGACAAAATATGAGAAGTCTAGTTTAAATATATTGACTAACTGACAAAACAGATAAAAAAAACATCCATCTAAGATAACATACAAATTTTAACATGAGAATTAAAAATTGAGAATAAAGATCTATACACGCACTGTGTCCATGGCAACAGAATCATAGGAAATATGAAACAATAATTACAAGATAAAATATGAAACAATAATTCAGCAGGCTTTGGATCCAATAATATGCTCAATTCAACCGCATATTACGAGTGTCTAAATTTTAATACACAGTGCAAATTAGACAAGAAGCTAAGGAAGAACAAGTAAGTGACCTTTTTTGAAAATGCTGCAAAAGGATTTATATCATCCTCATATATCTTCTTATACTTGGATTCCACATCCGAGCTGAAGCCACTTTCTAGATCTTCTACATGCTGAGAATGACAGAAATTTGAGTTGCGAGAAATTACTATGAATATGAAAATACAAATAGCAGCTACAATAGAAAACCTTCTTTGATCCTCTAGAAACTACTTTCTCAAGATTGTAGTCCTGGACATAACGAATCTTCCCATAAAGTTTGACATTATCAGCTTTAGTTTTTTCCAACTCCACCGTCAGTACTCCTATCTTCTCTTTTAACTGCCTTATTTCCTAGAACAGTAAAGATTAGGAAAGTCGAACAAATACATCAATAATCCAATAAAGACAATAAACACAATTGCAATAATATGAAGAAAAAAGAAAAAGGAAAACCAAAAAATACTCCTCTTTCTCGGCCAGGACAAAAAAAATAGAAGCAACAAATGAGATGTGCAAGTTGAAATGACATACCTCTTCTGTCTCTCGCAAGCGTGCCCTAAACCTATCTCGCTGGTTGCATATCACCTTAAGCATTGAGCTTTGGTCTTGATCTGAGGAAACATGTCTATTTTGATCTGCATTCTGATCCACAGAGATTACTTTTGAGAAAAGGCACCCTCACAGTAGGACAACAGAACATCATGCAGAGAACAAAATTAAGTTAGGCTTTGAATGGTAAGATAATACAGACTGTTCCTCTAAATAAAGCCATCAGTGTTATTTAATTTATTAGTATATACAAAGAAACGATTATTTGAAGATTGAGGGATCTCAAGGGTTTTGGGACATCTCCTTTATATGTTGAATGATTGGGAGGTGAAGTAGTTCGTGGACATCTCAAGGGTTCAAACATTTCCAACAACTACATTCCACTTCTATACTGTGATAAGCACCTATTTAAAGTATATGACACCCATCAAATTTCACCTGCAAACTGCCCCTCCGAACCTAAATTATATCTAGTCAGCTTGGGTTCGTAAAGTTGCACCCATCTGATTTACAGTGGTTCAAATTTAGACTTTGCCAACATCAAATTTGGTTCACAAAAATCCAAACGATGCATTTTCCATAGTTCACAGTAAATAGAACTCTTTATTGGCAATTCCATGTTTAAGTTAAAACTCCATTGAGCCTTTCCTGGGAGGGCTTAATCTTAGTCCTTGATTACTTGTCTGAGCTGAGGATCATCATAACAACAGCAAATTAAAAACCCCAGAATAATTGACTGTCAATATTTCTCTTTAATATCTTGAATGTAAAGCCAATAAAAAATGACAAGCGCAGCAAAAGGCATACTCCAGATGGCTCTGCTGCTCCAGATTCTGAAAGATCCCAATCATCAAGCAGAGTGCCTTTTCGATCTTTAGAATTATAACCCTGCATTAGAAGTAAAAATGATTTGACATATGAAAAGGAAGTAGTTAAGAACTTATTTCTTAACCATTTCTCCACTATATTAGAAAAGAAAACATATAAAATGCACTCAACAGAGAAATTAAATGTTCGATGGAACACGCTCATGCCAAATCAATTCATGTCTGATGCCAAATAGATAGGTCTAACCATCCATTACACTGCAGATCATGCAAAAGTAAAGTAGCATCTAAGGAAACATAGAGACAATATATATAGTAAATAAACAGGATCTTAGAATTCATTGACGTAAACCTTTAGTATATCATCTTCCAGCTTTTGTATTAATTTTTGTTGTTCGTTAAGATTCTCTGTAAGTTCTGCTATCTTGTGTTCAGCTGCTTCCAGCAAAGATGTCTTCTCAGAAAGTTTGACCTGAAAGCAGTGCAAAGGCATTAATCTGTTGTTGCATATAGTTAATGGAAACAGGTGAAAGGTTAATTTACATTTGAAAATTTCCAAAACACTAAGGTATGGTTCTGTATCTATAGCATTGATTTTACTTTGTGGCTGTGCCCAGATATAAATGTTTCCTTGCATGTATCACAGTCGAAGAAAACTAGGAACAAACAAACTCATAAATGAATTAGGTACCCCACAGATTTCATACCTTCAACTGTGTGAGTTCATGTTCCATTTTCCTGTTCTTATCAAGAAGCAGAGACTCGAGTTTGCTCATCTCTTCCCCACTAGTGGCTACTTCCCAATCTTCAGCCTCAATTGAATTATAACCAACTGCCTATACATAAGACAACGGAAGTCAGACAAGAGCATAATAATGGAGCCATTCAGGTTAATATTATTAATAGTGATAAACAATGAGGCCATTTGCTAAGCCCCAACACCTTGGCCAACAACTTTCAACTGTTGCTCAAATCACTTTCTGGTTGAGAAAGTTGAGATTCAGTCTGGCTGACAGACCTCTATTTTTGTGTACGTTAGTTCAAGCTCCAGTTGGTACTTACTTAAAAACTGATCTAGCTCACCAAAAAGCCACTAACAGTGCATCAGACATAGTCAAGAATCATAGACCTTTCTCGAGATCAAGCACTCATACTTCCAGTCAAACAACAAAGATCTTCAGATCTCCAGGTATAGTGGAAACTGGAGAGCATTTTCTTCACTGATAGAAAACATCATTGTAAACCTTGGCCAGAGAATAATGCATGTACAACTAAATGTGATATCCATGATCATTTAACATCTTATTTTCCCATTTTGATTGACTTTGAAGTATTATATAACTTGGCAAAGAAAGCTCTCCTCAAGAAACCAAGTTACGAAAAATTAATTTCATTATCCAATCACTAATAGGTACACAATTTCCACGAGGGTAATGTGAATTATAGAGCAGGGATGAAATCACCTGTAGAATTTTGACCTTTTTCCGCAAATCATCAACTAGCTTTTCTGTAGGCCTTGTCTGAAGCTCTTTCTTGGTCTCCTCAAGAGCAACTTCCTGTGTATTAACAAAAAAGAGAAAAAGTTATTACAGCTGAGAAAACATCCACCAGATATGAGAATCAAACTCGAATTCAGAAACAGTCGATCAAACATAAAACTCCAATGCATAAAATTCTGAACACAAGTACTTGTTGCTTTATATCTTTCGAAAACTTTTAAGTAGCCAGCCATCATCAAAACTTAATTTTATCATTTACTTTAACAAAACTAGCAAATGAGAATATATTAATTTCTATATATCAGAGCTTATTATATCCACTATAAAAGGAAAGAAAAAGCCAATGACCTTGGAAGAAAGGAATTTCTAGCACAGGATATGAGAGTTTCTACAAGCCCCCATCCTAGAACACCCAATACTTAATCTGGTACAGGGACAGAGTGAAATAAAAATACCAAAGTTACAAGGTCAACGATGGACAATGACTCAAAATTTGTGTCGATGACAGATAGCTTAACAAACTCAGTCCAAGAACTTCATATCCAAATAAACATGCAAAAGAAAATGTAGTTGGCACTATATGTCATCAGATTTGGGAGTTTAACCCAATCTTCTTATTTGGCCGTTGTGAGAGTGAGTTACATTTCTAGGTTCCTACCATAGTTGTCAATCCTGTACAAGTCAGCGTACCGTTTTCAATGGTGGTAGGGTACGTACCGGTACCTGTGCATTTTGGCATACCGTTTTGGATTTAGTGTATATGATATGACATAACCTATATAAAAAATTATTTATTACAAATATAACTGATTACAAAAGAGAATTATTTATAAATAAAGTTTTTCATCATACTCGTACCAAAAAAATTATTTAGCAATAGAAAATAATAAAATTCAATAGTAATAAGATGAGTAAAGTTGTATATATATTTAATGAATAGTACTTGCCAGTAGTATCTTCTAGGACTCATGTACAGGCACGGGCGGGGGGCCGGGGGTGGAGGGGGGGAGAAAAAAATAGAGGGGAGTAAATGCTTTTGTTCAGATGATGAGAGAGAAAGAAAGATGGGAATGCTTTTGCTCAGATGAGTAAGCAAGCATTCATGTCAGAGTCTGCACAGCAATAAATGTAGCAACAAAACTTTTTGAAATTTGAAAGGAAGTACGACCAACAATCCAGTATCCAAGACAAGCCGGGCCAGCAGAAAAACAACAGAAAATAGCAGTGTAGTCCGAGAAGACCATCAGAACGAAACTTGACTTCACTTGTAACAGTATTGTGTCAAAACAGAGCGTACCGGTCCGCACCGGCTGTACGGAACCCTATTAATAACTATGGTTCCTACAGCCACCTATCTACAAGCTTAGTTCTAGTGTAGGGCCTCTAGGCACATTGCCATCATATTTGGTCAAAAGGCTTAGCAGCCTAGCAGGTGATTTAGTTTGATTGATGACCTCATACCATATTATGGGCTAACAATGTAAGCTTTCACACTATAAAATACGTGCACATACCTCAATTAGTAGATGCCTATATTTCTGTCAAATAATATCAGGAAGATGCCACATTTCAATTATGCCGCACATCAATCACAAATGAAAAACAACAAAAGAAACAAAAAAGAAAAAGAAAACCAAGAGCAACAACAAAAGAAGTGAAAGGGGAAGGCCATTACTACCAAAAAAAAACTTCAACTCTGCTGTTGGACCTACCCAAGGGTGCTCAAAGGCCAAATAATAATATGCAATAACGTACCATGGTTATGGAAGCATTGTCATCCAGCAGTTGACATCACATTAAGGAAAACATGTTCGCAATTTTCATTTGTTGTGAGCACTAACTGATTGAACAGGAATTCTTATGAAGGGAAAAGGTGAATAAAACTACAAAGGTAAATGGCAATAAACATATGACTAAGGACTGGAAAACCAAAATAGTAATACCTTTTCCTTGAGCAACGCATTCAACTTCTTGATTTCATTCAAATGTTCTTCCCGCTCATTTGACAAGGTGGTTTCAAGATTGTGAAGTTCCATTTTGAGTTCAGAGATTATCTTCTCCTTGGCACTCAAAGAATTTTCGAGGATGCTATTTGAATCCAAATTGTCACTGCAACCAGAGCAATGAACATTTAGACCAGATAAACAACCCTAAGATGGATTGTAATCTGTAAGAACAAACCATAAACATGAATACTTAAATAACAGAACCAGTGAAATGATATACATGGATATGCAGCTTGATACAAAATGTTATACCAGGGCATAAGTAGATGTTTTTTTAATAGGAACTCAACTCAGGTCAACAAAGTCTTGAACGCCACATAATTGTGCTCTATCCATGTTACAATTTGATTTACATCCATGGCCTCATCAACATGCAACTATTTGTGTTAAGTTTCTGTTGAATTGATGGGGATCTGCAGCAGGAATAGCTTTTGTTGAATTGATGAAGATCAGTTACAGGAATCATATATATTTTGAGGATAAATACTTTGGATAAATACTTCTAGCTCAGTGAGAATCAAGGCCTGTTCTCTACAATGACACCTGGAGTGAGAATAAGAGGAAGTTTCTCCACATATCTAAAAGGGTAGCATCTGTAGATGCCATGGAGTGGTTGGGGAGCTTAACAAATACTCTCTCTCTCTCTCTCTCTCTCTCTCTCTCTCTCTCTCTCATGAGTTAGTCAAACTCAGTTGGTTCTGACTCAAACCTTTGATTCCAGTTCTTCGTGTCCGCTCTCACATAATTAAGCCTAACTTAGAGCCTAAAAAATTTGGTATAAAAGGGTTTAACCAATTTAAAATCACATGATTTGAGTAAATCTCAAGCCTAACTTAGACCCTAAAAAAATTCGAATAAAAAAGGTTTAACCGATTTAAAATAGCATGATCTGAGTAACTCTCATGATTCTAATTCTTGCGATTCAATCACAATCTAAGGAGTACGGACACTTCTAAGATGGTGTTGTGTCTATGTCGGACGCATACCGAATATGGACCTTCATCACACTCCCCGATCCGTCTTGAAAACATGTCCAAATGTGACATATTATTACTTTTTTAGAATTGGACATGCTTTGGACACTTGGGGGATACATGTGTTCATCACATAAGACACAAAATTCATTGCAAAATATCAATTTGTTTATGAATAGAGCTTTTCTAAAATAGGTATTAGGACTTTTTATTCGACTTCTTTTCCAATATGCAGAATATGAAAAACGATTGCTTTCCATTCTAATATACTAAAATATAAAATTATCTGTGAAGTAAAAATGAAGAAATAATTATTATTTGCATGTATACATGCAAAAGTATACATTTATATGTTTTCATGTCTCTGCAGAGTCGTGTCTTTATTTTACTTTTTAAAAAGTCATACAAACGTGTCAATGCCGTGTCGTGTCATATCCTTGTCCCGTGTCTTTATCTGTACTTCTAAAATCACTACCTTAAAGAATAAAATCATCAACAAAAATAGAAGCTTGCTATTTTCATTTTTCTTTACACATTTGAATAATTATTGTAAGACCCAGGGGGAAAAAATTAAAAACAAAAAGGGAGAAGAAGAAAAAAGCCATTCTGGCTTAAAAGCAGGAACTCACTTTTTCTTATTTCCATTATCATCATTTGCTGATTGTAACTGGGAATGAAGAAGTCCCTGCACAGAAGTTCGGCAAAAATTTGGGACAATCAATTACATTTATGACAAACCACAAGAAGTAGAATGAGCAAACTCAATCCACCAATCTGAAATAATTAAAAGCATGAATGCTTAAAGCTGATTAATCCTATAGGAGGCTATAGCCTTTGGGAAAATGCAACGTGCCAAGCTAGTAGGAAGCTCCAGCTGTCTACAGAAGTTACTGCATTGGGTAAGACATTAACATAGGCTCACTCAATATTAACCATTGACAACAATCTATAAGTATTTGAGAAATACACAAAGCATTTATACAAGCTTTAACAGTTTATACACACGAACCAAAAGCAATTATACAAGTTTTCAAACAGTTTATACAGAATTCTCATTGACGCCATGGGAGGTCCCTGCCTATTCTAAACGGTAAAACCCTTGTGGCCTAGGTCCATTTTGCCGAACCTCAGAGGAGGTAGGTGAACATTACTCATTCACAAATATTATCCTACTAATAGCGAGGGTTTGATGGATAGATCATGCAGTTTGGATGGCAAATGACCAGCTGATGTGAGATAAAAGTGACGCAGCGGATGGCAAAGAGCTGTTGCTTTAGATAAGCTTGATATATTTGAATCGGGGAAGGGGAAGGTGGAACACGTCAAAACCTTTGCACAGGGAAATAACCAATGATCACCCAATACCAGATGATATAACAGAAAGCACCAAAAGCCAAAACTCCCATATTCCATTCAGTCTTGAAACATTAAAGCAGTACAATGGAAGAGATACGTTGAACCTACCTAACTCAATTCCCAAGCAATAGATATTGCTTGATTTCCGAGAAACTAAAAATAGAAATATTCCAAAAATACCTCGATAAATACTTTCCTAAAATTTAAGACCTCTAGACTTTCTAAAACCTTAATAAACAACTAGGCTTTAGTTAGACGGACAATCCATAACTGCAAGTCAGAGACAAAAGCCGCAACTGTGATGGATATACCCAACATTTCATTCTCCCCCTCTCTTCAAAAGGAATTCATCCTTCAATTCTGAAAGTGGCTAAGGACCAGCTGATCCACGATCAAAGCAACACAACGAAATGACAACCTGCTGGTTGCTTTAGCTATTACACTAATATATCTCAAACAGGGGAATGTGGAATGTGTCAACACCTCTAAACAGCAGGATTTAATCAACCCTTCTAAGCCTTATGCTTGATTGAAAAGGGAAATTAATCACCCAATGACACAAGAGTATATTAGAAATAACCAAAACCCATGACTCCCATATTCCATTCATTCTTAAAAAATTTGTAGTAGAACAATGGAAGTGATAGAGGTCGTGACCTGATGCAATGGCAAGTGCTCATCTTCCCTCTCGCATTGGTGTGGGTTTCAGTCACAGGAATTATTCTCTTTGCAAGAGAGCGAGGGTAAGGCTGCCTACCTACTAACTGTCCCAGACTCGCCTTTAAGCACGAACCTTGTGCACTGGGTACAACCTTTTAGTACGATGGAAAAGATATGTTGAACCTAGACTAACTGAATTCCTGCGCAGTAGATATTGTTAAGGGATCAAAATTTCATTTTGGTGTGTTGTTTCAATCAGCATGGAAAAGAAACATTTCGGAAATGTTTCGGAAGTGACAAATATGAATGTAATAAAATAAAACATTTTGCATTTTTCTCCATAAAAATTATACAATCTTTATGAGAAGTCATAAATTTGCATTTTCCTCAATAAAAATTGTACAAGCTTTATGAAAGGTCATAAATTTGTGTCGATGCAACTTACTATTATATTGGTGCATTCCACTATGTTCCAAAGGTGTTTTGACTAAAATACTAAAATTTCATTATCCCACTGGTGTTTCATTACAGTCTCTTAGGAAGTGGAAACGTTTCGGCCATTTCAACCCAAAAAAGGTAAATTTTGTTCCTTGATATTGTATGATTACCAAGAAACTACAAATGGAAATATTCCAAAAAATACCTTCCTCCAAATATATTTCCTAATATTAAAACCCTTAATAAACAGCTGGGCTTTACTCAGTCAGACTTGCACTTAAGCTTTGTTGCTGTTAAGACCCGTAACTCCAAGTCAAACAAAAGCTGCAACTTAGATGTAGGAGGCCCAACACCATGGTGGCATTAATAGAGGTGTGGAAACATAGGGAACCCTCTCCAGGTGATTCATCTTCCTTATGTATCAGCAAAAAATAATAACGATTTCCTTTGATGGACCTATAGGAGATTGAATACAACCACCAATGGGGTACATGAATCTCTCACAATCAGAGCCTTACCATCAACTAGATGGAAAACTGGTCTCATTGCTTGAAGACAAAAGCAAGTCCTCCAAGGTATTTGCAGTAATTAGTCCATGCGATGGAAGAAGCTTCACATATTGGAAGTTGCTTATATATTCATCACCACAAAAAAGGGAAAAATAGTTTTTAGTACATATTCATGTCTGGGCACATAAATTGATCTACGAAAGATAGTCATACTACTATCTACCTAGAAGTCATCCTCACCAAGAAATAAAAAAATAAAAAAATAAATTAAAAAAAACAAAGCGACGTTGATGAAAGAGCACCGCATCTGCAATACGAGTTCTCACTTACGCATTAAGTTTGGTAAGGATGGTATTAGTTATTAACAACTAAATTATGCACTGGTGTTGCAGATTAGATGGCACCATATTATACACATTAATTTATTTGTTTTACTCAAGTAGCTGTCTCCAGAATTTCCAAAATTTTTTGTTTGTTTGCATTTTTTGAAGGTTTTTTTATGCATTACTGTTTGAATTCACCATGTATCATCTAATATCACATCAAACAGCTGAGACAGTTGTGTTGAAGCCCAAGGATACAATGATTGGAACAAAAATGCAGCATTCACATCCTTGGTCATTCATAAATCTAATGGATTCTTTTCTTCTCAAGAATAACATATGAGAATAAAGTAAAATTCTTTTTATTTTGGAGACCTTTCCATAAATCATGGCAGATATCCCAGCATATCATATTCAACATTGTTATGTCCAACCTGCTTGAAGTGACTAAAAAAATCCTTTCCCACTATCAGTTGTAGGCCTATGTCTTTCTGTAATTCCTTTATCTCTCCTAGTTTGTGTCTTAGTCAATGCCATACAAATGCCACAACCAATAGATCTAGTTCCTATATAGTCGAATGTTGTCATCTCTTTTGACTGCTTGTAGAAAAACAGAGCTTTTTGCTAGGGAATCCACCAGACTACATAACTAAGAGTTCTGGCCTTCTAGGTTCTTATAAGAAAGTATCTGAAGGAGCTGATTTACACTAACTCGGACAATTCCATAGCATTGGGCCAAATAAGAAATAACCCATGCAATGATGAGGCAAATTTGGTAATTATAGTGGAAAAAAATTTCATCTAGATAAAAAAAAATAAAACATTACCACGTAGAATATTAAACAAGAAGAATGGTGATAAGAAAATGAGTATATCCATAAATGGAAGAAAACAATAAACAAAGAAAATAAACATTTAAATAAAAAAACACAAGATGAAGAGAAAACCACCAAGTAAAATGCCTTGTACCAAAAAGTTCTAACACAATTTAAATTGCAGTCTAGTTTGACCTTTGTAAATAAAACAAAGGTTTTGTAACGCACCTTCTCCCTCTCGAGACTAAATAGGCGCGTTTGAGCCCGTTCAACTTCATCCATTAAAAGAATGACCTCTGACTGTCTTGCTGCTCTCTCTTCCTCTGAAAGTTTCAAATGTAAGTGAGTTCACAATCTATTTCAAATAATCACAATATTATCTATGCAAATAGCTTAGTAGCAAGTGACCTGATTGGGCACGAACTTCAAACAATTGACTCTGTGCAAGTTCATGTAATTTTTGCATATTTGAAACACTATCTTTAGCTTGTCGCAATTGATCCTGCAATAATGTTTCCCTGCAACAACAAATGGAGCATGAACTACAGTACATATATGAATTATCGGTATAAACTAAATTACATCTTAAAGCAAGAGAAATACAAGAAAAAATTAAATAAGTATGGAAATCTAAATGTAGCAAGCTATCGAAATACAAGAACTTGATGTTTCTGGTTTGCTCTTGAATTGGCATGCCTACAAAGGGATCATGGACAAACACCCCAAAACTCAGTATCCCTGATCAGATGTCGCTGGTAATTAGGCCTGTATGCGAATTGGATTCAGACTGATCCAGATTGATCAGAATCCAATCCAATAAGAAGATACTCAGACCAGATCCATTATTCCGATGGATGGTCAGAAATCTAATCTAAACCTGAATCTGTCAACAACAAGGAATCCAATTGTCTCCAGTAAGAAATAATAGATACAAAATTTTGAGAATCACCTCGAAATTTTATCTGATTAAACACAATGTTCTAATGTACTGGTTTCTTATTAAACTATAATCACTTAAATTATATGAATATGACTATAATTTATGCATTACACACAGATAAGAATTTAATTTTCCAATAGGATCAGATAATATTCTGCTCCGATCATTATCCTAAATCCATATTTCAAAGAATCAAAAGCTATTTACCCAATCAGGATAATAGGATTGAATTCATAACTGACAGGCGTAATTGTAATCATATAAGGTCGTAACTTTCCATGCAGCCAGAGAAGATGATACCTTTCTCTCAAGACCTCCAGTATTTTCTGGTTCTCTTCTGCCAAACTGCGTTGTTTAATCTCCACTATTTCTTTCACTTTTTCCTCCATCTGAACTCATATCAGAAGGTCCATGCATCAGGAAAATAAACAAAATAAAACATAACAAATCAGAACATTGGTTTCACCATAAACGAGTTCCCACAGTACAAAGCATGCCGTCTATCTGCTAAAACACAAATTACTCTGACGACTATTGCACACAAATGCACGTTGATAAAAGACTAAACAAAGAAAACATTAGCCATTGCAGGTCATCAGAATGATCTTGCAGAGCACAAGACTACATATCCAAACACACAAATATGAGAAATATGTACGAGTACAGCAACTACGTTACTTGAAATAGAAATTAATTTGGCATTCAGATCTTGAAAAGTTCTACATCTTATATTTAACAAATGAGAAGAACATTTTGCTCCATTAGTTCCACATAGGATATTTTCAAAAAATAGTTTCAGCATTTTCTGGTGTTTGAAATGGATGTATCTGGCCAATAGTCAAAAGACAACTAAAAATTTATCACTGCAGAGGAAATTGGCAATTCTGTGGGGGTAGGGTGGATTATGCAACATCATATGTAAGGCATATTACAACACTAAACGCACTTTGCAATTCTTTTCATGAGAGAGAGAGAGAGAGAGAGAGAGAGAGAGATTGTGTTTGCTTTTGGATTCTTGCATTGTTTTTGTTATGTTAAAAATAACCCACTGTTAAATAATTGATTAAGTTTAGCTTATAACATTAGTAATCATATGCCTGATTATAAAATCTAAAAAAAAAACTTCTTCAAGTTTCTCAGTTCCAGAGGCACCTTTGCTAAAAATCAATCAACCTGAGGCCTAATAATATCTTAATCATATTTTACTTATTTAGCTTGGAAACAATAATTTCATTATGGTCAACTGAACTATTATTCTAAACTAAAAGCTGATGAATCACTAAATGTGATTCAAAAATAGCAAAACTATCCAAATAAAATATGCTAATGGAAAAATGTCCAGGAGTCCTACAAGAAAGTTTCACAATCATCTAGAAGCAAAAGCCTCTATAGGCTGACGCATGTAAATGCCACGTTCTAGTGTTGGTCCCATTAATCCATGGTATTAGGAAGCTCCAGTGAGTATAATTCTAACTTCCAATTTTATTTAAACAAAATGGCTGCCTCGAACTCAGATTCCCACATTTAATTGCCAAAGCTTTTACCATTGCACCAAGCAACGACCTCTCAAAACAATTTGGTCAATGGTCTTAGGTTCTTAACTCTTCAACAATTTTGCATTATTAAGTGATCTTGAATCACTACCGAAGGCCAAGCAGTACAAGCATCAAACGCTGAGAATAAATATCCATACAGTTAAAACCTTTAAGTCTAGGATCACACACTTCCCACATTTAATAGGTCTCCTTTTGTACAAATCGCTCAAAGCTTAAATTCCAGGTTAGCATTAACTGCAACACCCCCCCCCCCCCCCCCAAATGCAAGCCTGGCAAACTCCAAAACAAAATGACAACAAACCCAAAGAAAAGTCAATTCCACCACATCTTACTAAACTGCTCAACCAACACAAAAAAATTTTTTGACTCTCAAGCTAAAAATACAATCAAATTCCCGCCAGTCCACATAAGACAATGTAATAAATACCATGAAAAATATGGCGGGATGATAAATAACCAAAATAAAATACTGCACCAACTCGAAGCAACGCTAACCTGTTGATCTAACTGGCGGGTGCGCTCTTCAAGTCTTTTTATTGTTGCCTGTTGATTTTTCAGATGAGTTGCTTCTGTCCTGAATTCCTCAAGTTCAACCTTCATTTTCTGGTTATCAGACTCTAGTTCAGACAATTTCAAATCTTTATCCTGCATAGAGACAAGAAACAATTTGCTAAAAACACTCACACAAACTCAGAGCAACAATTTTCTACAAATAAAGAATGAGAAAGAGGAGAGAGCCAAATAAAGAATGGAACCAAACAGAATAAAGTTTATTGTCATTACAAAAAGTTCAAAAGAGCGATCCATCTTATGCAGGCCAAATCAACAAACCTTGGCCAAAGAGGGGTCAAATGGTGTCAAAAGAACACAGCTAACAGGAGACGGTGGCGAGGCCGTTTATGAATCTCAATCCCAGAAGCCAAATAGAAAAGAAAAACTCTGAGATTCCATGATGGCAGATGCAAATGGGTGAACTGAATGGACGACCGATTCAAGCTGTGTCACCTTTCTACATGTTTTCTGGGATTTTCTCCTATTCCTGGTGTGTGTTATTTTTGTGATTTGGTATATTGTTCTTGCTCAATGGAGTTAGAAAATGGTCGCTGCTGATGCTTTAGTGTTGCATCAATGAGTCCCATTTCTGCCAGTAAGGGAGTGACAGGCGGAAAGTATCAAAATGAAATCCTAATACACAGGTTTTCACTTGATGCACATGATCTGGAGTGGATCACTTCCCTCTAAACTGACTTACATCTTGTAGTCTATTCCTACAGATAGATTTTTGTAGGCGCAAACTGCTCTGAATGCGTAGAACACATGTTAATTCATTCCTCTTTTGCCCAGGTGAATGTGACTACAAGAGTCCAGTTTCAGATTCATCAGTACCCAGGCCAATTTGCTAAGAGTTGAAGAGCTATCTTATTGTCAGGCAACGTAGGTTTAAAATAAAATTCACCGTCATCTGTGGTCAGTGAACCACATGGAGGTTTTTGAACTATCTGGAAGAAAAAAAACAAAATCTTTTCTTTTTTCTTTTTCTTAAGAGAAGGAACAGGCCCATATTTGAAATCAGAATTCATGATTTGACCATAATACCAAACTATAAGATTTTTGAACCTAAAGAAACATTTAGGTTCTCTTACACAATATGACATATATACAACCGGTGTCCAATTAGGAAACCAAATGAAAAATCGAATAAATTTCAATCCTAATCCTAAACGAAATTCTTAAATAAATTAAATCCTAAATAAACTCGAGTTCTTGATTTCCATCATTTATTCTATCTACACAAGCTAGGCATAGGTGGGAGATAATAGGGTATTTCATCCACTTAATGTTTACACAAATTGATAATATCAGCTCAGCGCTGTGGCGCAATTGAATGCCTAATCTGGAACTCTACTCATATAACAGACAGCAAAGGTTGAACAAGTATTAGGTGTTTCATACGATAGGAAGAAGAAGATTCTTTTAAACACCATACAGCTCCATTACCTGCTTGCTCCTCATTTTTCTCTGTATTTACTTCTTCCTTAAAATTCCAGTTAAACATTGTATACCACAACACTCATCCATTTTATTTAATTTCGTTATGTCATAATAGGTTCAATATTTTTAAACCGTATCTTACTATCAATTAATGATCATTTTATGTGAATACCACATGTGAATTAGATTGAGAGATCGATGCAGAACACAGTTATTGAAGTATGTGGTGGTTCTACAATGGGCATGAACCAAATCTATATTTATATACAATATAGAAAAGGAGGCCGCTATCGCCGTGGTTGTGACAAGTGGCTCATTTTAAGTGGCTCTCAAGTTTTATTTAAAAAATAAAAAAGGATAAATAATTGTTTGATTGCCTCTTCGGTTCACAAGTATTTATTTTTTTGAACTATGATTCATTGTAATTATTATACTGCATAATAATGATAAATTATTGCTTCATTGTCTCTTTGATTAGTGCATGTATTTATTTTCTTGGACAATGATTCACTGTACTTATCATTCAATGTACTTATTTACTTCATGTATTTAGGGTGTTTGTCTAGATAAAGGAGTATGACATTTTTTTCATGATTATTTATTGTTGGCGTGAATTTCATGACACTATACATTGTATTTATAAAATTCAAATGAAAAGAAGCTTCATTATTTCTCATCCTTTTCAATTATCTGATTAGGTTAATAATTTGTCTTTATGACACGTGGCTCACTATGGGGTTTTTTTATTTTTAACATACGTTGTAATTGTTATATTTTTTTTTTTTTTTTGGTGGCTGATTGCATTATTTTTGGTTTGTTTACTTATACATGTTAGTACATTATTTTAATATATTTTTTTCCACATTTATGTCAGTACATGTATTTTAGGTTCATGTACAAATATTGATTAGAACATGAACATAGCATTCATTGTATTTGTGTTGGTTCATGTATGTTATTTTCATGAATATACACTACATTCATCAAAGTGTATCGAGTACTACATAAACATACATAGATTAAAAAAAATCATTATTAATATCCTCAATTAGTTAGATGAAATACACAAGTGAACACCAATAGTTAAACAATAATTAGGGAAAAATAGTCGTTTTCTAAGTCTTTTAAAATTCATTTTAAACGCAATAAATCTAAAACTTAAGTAAGTCAGTATCTTATCATCGTAGCATACTTTGCTTTTAATTTTTTTTTTTTTTTTTGTGTTTTAATTATCAAGTTTCGTTTTCATATATAAGTTAATCAATAATTAGTGAAAGATATAACTTCATTAAACCTTTTAAAATTAATCTTAGATGCAATGAATCTAGATGTACTAAGAGTTATAAAAGTCACTTGATTGTCTTTTTAATTTTCTTAAGTACATGCATTCTTTATACTTATATTAATGTTTGATATATTTAATTTTCTTCAAAACAAACATTTGCATTTAATATGATTTCCAAAAATCTTAGTTTCTTCAACAATTATCTTAAAAACATGCAAACTTGCATTTACAATATTATTTCATACATGTAATTAATTTTAAAAAAATATTGGTTAAAATTCATGTCATTGTTCATTGTATTCAAAAAAATTTAGATAAAATGCATCTTCACTATCTTCTCAATTATTTCAATTATTAATTTAAGTGGTTGCGACATGTGGCATACTTTGTTTTTAATTTTTTTAATTTTTTGTTTTTTAATCTATTTGGATTCTCATTCCCATGTGAGTTAATAAGTAATTGCGAAATATATATTTTTTAAACAATTTATAATTTATTTTTAGATGAAATGCATCTAAATTTAGTAAGAATTCTTAAACTTAGTTTTCGAAATCATTCAAGTTCTCTTTTCAAGTAAGTGTGGAAATAAGTGATTAAGGAAAACAAATACATTTTCAAATCCTTCAAATTCAACGAGAATTCTGAGAGAGGTAACTATCTTCTGAACTTCTTCAACTATTAACTCAAATGCATGCTTATATATATATAATAATTATTTATACATACATTTTTTGTAAAGATTGGGTTTTTTACTTATGCCACTATCTACTACATTCATCTAATTCATATAATATGCATCTTCACAATCACATCAAGTCCTTCAACCAAATACATGTACTATTGATGATTATAATACTTTCTTAGAAGATATCATAAATATATAATAATTAAGTCATTCTTCTAATTGAAATCAACATTAGCTAGCCTCCTCCAATATTTTATCTATGCCAACAATTGATTTTCATTTCCCTTAATCACTCTATTCATTTCACATTTTGGTTAATTAAATAAAAAAAAATTAGAAAATGTAACTAAAAAATATGTTGATAATAAATGTAGAAAAAAAGAATTCCGTGCATCTCACGGGCATAAAACTAGTTTATAAAAAAGTAAAATTTTCAAGTGAACCAAATTTATCCAATAATATCAATTCATCAGGAAAAGAAACTGGATGCAATATTAAATTTCAGTGTACTTTCCATGAAATCAGCATCTTCTCAACTATTCAATTCCATAGCATTCATTCCATTCTTTTGACCAATAGCATGTCTATGGAAGACCGAAAGTGATGCGGGTTGAGAGTGCAAGACTTAAACAAAACTACAGCCTTAGATAGAGAGGAAGGATAAAATAGGATTTATCAACTGACTTCAAAGAGTAGGGACATAAATTTAGGTGAGTGGACTCTTGCTCTTGGCAAATCATTATATCAACCATTTTACTGTTCAGACATCACATTACCACTGAATCATTAACATGCACTATACCATTGTAGACATAAATACAGGTAACAGACAAAAGTCGCAAGTACGTACTATAGAACCAGAGGCAGGAATTTGAAAGGTACAGTAAAACGACCCCAAGAAGTGGTATATAGTGAGGTCACTGAGACATCACAAAGAGATCATGATCTCTAAAGAATGCTCTGTGAAATGCCAAGATCATTGTTCAAGGATTATCAATATGATTAATGATAGTCAAGAATTCTCTTTGTTCTTGCATATTAAGGCAACCAATCCAAAAATTCAACAAGTCATCTGAGTTCACTGAATTTTTATCGGAGCACTACGTAGTCCAACTTATGTACACTTGATGTCCCATCATTATTGAAGCTCATTCATGTGAATGTGAAAACCAAAGAGGGTTATAAGTCATGCTACAGCAAATCCAATTGAAATCAAGCCAGTAGAATAACCTGAAAAAAACCAAGCTAGTACTTACGGCAATTGAAGCAAGAACTGGATAAGGGTCTGGAGCCTCATAAAGTTTCTGATAAATGTTAAGGAATGCATTTTCTCCAAATTTTGCTCTTTTGGTAAGATTATCAACCTCTTCCTGGTAGCCTTTAAGTAAAGAATTGAACAAACTCAACTTTTCTTCCACCGAAGCCTTCTTGAAATCTGTGAAGAGGCAAATATAAGAAGTATTCCATACAAATTCACCAAAAGAGCTATATATATTATTTTCCTCTACAATCTTCAGAAAAATCAAAGATAAATACACATTTTGGCACCAAACTTTCAGCCTGTCCTGAGTCCGATCCAGTAATCATGGTTCAGAAATTACAATGCTAGTTCAACTGTTAAAAGTTGAAAAACATGTGCTATACCTCTAGTGCTCTCTGCAAGCTTCCGGCGGTTCTTCTGGCTGTTTTCCTGATTTTCAGCTATCCTAAGCCCTTGTTCGTCCAACACACTCCTTTCCTTCTCTAAATCAAAGTCTGCAAACACCAGAAACAAATATAAATGGCTAAGTTAATAATGTCTTTCCTTTTCTCCAAAGATTAACACAAGAAAATTTTATTCAACATAGACTTTCACAGGTCAGGTTTTGTGAATCAAATTACTTCCCTAAAAACAAAGAGCAATACAAATTCTACATGGTTCATCAGTAAGAAGAAGCTGAAGAAGAAAAGGCAAAAAAAAGTATGTCTATCGCTTTAAAGGACATGTTTTCCTTCTTCTCCTTTTTTTGAAAAAGGTATACAAAATCATCCCATGTACACCAAACGTATGAAACCACATGAGGCAACCCATATACATCAAACATGTACGAAACCACAGAAAAACCCCCGTATATCACGTCAAGTATCTAAATCCCCCCTCTCTGTGCAACTGAAAAAAAGAAAAAGAAAAAATCTACAACATTTATCAAGGATGGATAGAGTTGCCCCAACACCCAACTGAATAATTTACTCTAAATTCAATGGTATGATTCTCTATTCCTTCAAAAGCAAAGCACCAGCTCCTTCTCCCCATAATACACCACATTACAGAAATGGAAGCAACATGTCACGCCTTCCTTTTCCACTAACTAACTTTCTCCCCCAACCAACTACAAAATAACTTAGAAACTAATCTGGACAAAAAACTCAAGTAAACCATACGTGGCCCACACAAAAATCAAACCTCTCTCCTCACTCTAGAATGAATAAGGAGGCAATCAACTGACTCCCCAGATTCCTTATACACCAATTGTGCATGACATGCCATCAGCGAATCAAGTTATCAAGCACAAGAACATAGTAAATCAGCTGACCATCAAAAAAATTTCTTGTTGGAAGACACTTTTTGCAGACCAAATCCCTTTCCAATGAAAAGAAAAAGGTTCTTTAAACGCATTACCAATTAGTTGATCATGTGCCAAAGCTGTCTTAGCATCACTACCAAGATATCTAAGCTAAATGAGTGGCCCATGTTACAATCAAAATCTTTGAAGGCCTATTAATGATAGGCATGCAATACCCACACACATCTGCAATTTCAGAATGTTAATACTAACCCAGACTCTTATTACTAAATTAGTTGATTGATAAGTAATGAAGCCAAAGGGCATCCTCATCAAAATTTCATTTAGACTACATAATCAGGATGTTAGCAACTCAGGGTATCTGATACAACCTCTTCTTTCTTTTCTTTAGGTTAGATAAATATTGTTTATCAAGCCTGGGACCCAGGGGTGAATTTTTTTTTTTTTCTTGGGGGGGGGGGGGGGGGGAGGGGAGAGTAGGCGCTGACACAGATCATCCAACTGGCAACAAACTGAGGGAAACTCGGGCTAGCAGCAAAGAAACCTCTCATGGTGTAGCTAAAAATCACATTATCCCATCTCATTGTGACTCAAGCTAGGAAGCACGGACACTTCTAAGAGGGTGTCGTGGCCGTGTTGGACACTCCAATTGACATGTCCTAACCATCACTTAAAACGCATATGAGACACACTACAACTTTAAAATACAAACTTGTTTTCATCATGTTTTAAGATAAATGATGATTAATTATGGATTGAATGGTGTTTTCATGTAGAATTAGTGTTTTTTGTTTTTTATATTTTTGATGATTTGTGGATGTTACTTTCATATATAGAGCAAATAAAATATATAAGAAATATATTTTTAGCCGTATCCCGCCATGTCCGTGTCCTTATTTTTAAAAAATTGTTGTGTCCCTTGTTTGTAACCGTGTCCGTATCCCTATTCGTGTCAGTGTCCGTGCTTCTTAGCACTCAAGGAACAAGAACAGGAAAACCATATGACTACAACTACTTCAAGAGAAGGGCATTCCTTCAAACATCCTAGTTTGCTCCTCTCCAAATACTCTGAAATTTCTGCTGTTTCTCCAATCTAAGGCCAGCTCCAGTATTCCAGCTGCAAGACGACTAGAAGAAGCTTGGAAAACCCAAGACATTGAAAGTAAAAGCAAATAAAATTCCAAACAAATAAAACAACAGTGAAAGTAGATATGGCCATTTAACTCCTCAAAGGCTTTGCACAAGACAAAACTGATCGAGTAAGCACATTCCCTTTAAATCCAGTTGATCCGTGGCAACGAAGGATCTTGTCCAAGAAAATCATCCATTTGATGAAAGGAATTAAAAATCAGAGTAACACCTCTCCAAAAGGATCAACACTCAAGCATTGTAAGACTAAATGAAAGGATTACAGAAGAAGAAACCTTTACAATCTGCTACCACCTCCTTCCTTGAGCAACATCATTAAACAGGGCAAAACAAGATAGGCAAAATGAAATTCAAGAAAGTAGCAGTACTCTGGTTGTTCAAATTTCTGCTACACCTCAAGTTTTATAATAGTTGGACATTCCAGTCCTTCAGAAAATCTGAGGCAACTAACAAATCCTTCCAAAGATTATTCTCTGCTCACCCTTTTCTTAAAATGCGGAACAAAAGGGAAAACATCTACCAATACAATGTCTTTCCAAAGACCCAAACCATATGAAGCTGAAACCAGATCAGTTTCCCAACCATCAAGATAAAGCTACTCTTCAAAAAATATACGCCCTTAAAAACCCCACGCTCAAGAAAATATTTCCAATGCATTCCTACTCTCTGTTGAGAAGAATTAAAACAGCCCAAGAGCACCATCCTTCTTTGAAAGGCAAGCAGCAAAATAGTTGAATGCAGAATAACTGTCTTTATCACCTTTCCAAGAAAATCCCCAAGTCTTGTGCAACCTCTTACCAATAGATACAAGAACTGGGAAGAGATAAAGGGCCACTACACAAAGTACTCTTGACCACACTCAAAAGGGAAATCGGAAAGCCTAAATCAGTTCACTGTCAAGGATGTACATTTTCCCTCCCACAGATTTTAAGTATGTGCTAAGCTTCTAATAAAATCCCTAATCCAGTTAATTCATTACATTGCAAGCAGCCTTTTCAATTACCAACTAATCCTTTCCGGAATCTTCATTCGCACGATTCACAGAAAACATGTCACCTCAATTTTAACCTATTCTGAGATGGTGCAAACTAAATCGAACTAAAATCCCAACGTTACCCAAAAAAGGTCGTAAACATCAACTTTATCAGTGAATACACACTCAAAATGGCGTCAAATGAAAATTTTAGAAACCAGCAAAACAATTCAACTAAAAATCGAATGTTCAACTAAAAATCAAATAACCAGCAAAACAATTCAACTAAGCAACCTCATAACTACCGGTAGCAATCACTTCAGACATTAATTAACAGCGAACTTAAAAAAAGAAAAATTAATCACACCTTCTCTTTTGGCACCTTATTAGATCAAGAATTCGCCACATATCAAAATTGAGAGTAACATGTAATGCTATAAAAATGGAACGAAAAGCACTGAAATTGAAGTACCTTTCCAAAAATTGGCAACAACTGAGACAGGCGTAGCAGACGATGAATTCGATTTCTCTCGCTCGGATCCACCTTGGGAGGCCTCCATCGATGAATCAAAGCAGATCTGCTGAGAAGCTAGGGTTTGCTTGGTTATTTCAATCCCTATATCAGTTGTATTCAGTTCAGCGAGTGTAAAAGGCGATCGGAGCTTCGATGTGAGAAAGCTTAAATGAGAGTGTTTTTAACAGATCCTGTCTTCGCTTTCCTTCAAAATTAATTTTCATTAACTGTGCGTGTTTGTTCTTTGTTGGGAGTGACGCGGTTGACGGGAAGTTTCCTGACAAAGCCATTTTATAAACTTAATTCTATAATTGAGGGATGTTTTAACTTTATTCTCGAACGCGAGTTCATCACTAATCGAATTGGCGTTTGTAATAAAAACGCTAATTGAATTAGCGATTTTAACCGTAGAATAAAAAACGCCAATTGAATTGGCGATTTTAAGAAACCGCTAATTCAATTAGCGATTTTATTAAAACCGCTAATTGAATTGGCGGTTTTACTCGACATAAACCCTAGTCGTCTTTCTCAGTTCATTCTCGTTTTATATCAGCGATCGTGAGTCTCTCTCTCTCTCTCTCTCTCTCTCTCTCTCTCTCTCTCTCTCTCGCGCATCAGGTTACAAAATATACAACATTGTCACGCCTCCCTCTCTCTATCTCTCATTCGCGTCTTTCTCTCTCTCATTCACGGGTTCTCCTCCGAGTGTGGGTGAACCACAGGTATGTTTATTTTTTATTGTTACAACCATTGTATGTTGATTTGTTTGTTTTTATTGAATCTTTGTGAGTAAATATGTGCATTATTAGTCCATCAATTATATGTGGTAACAAATTTTTGTGTATGCATTATTCTTGATTTTATTTTAGTTATAGACATGAAAAAACTTTAGTTTAAGTTCTCTGCTACATTTTCCTTCAAATGTATTAAATTAAAATTTAATTTAATTAGCTTTGCTTTAAGCAATATAATGAAAGAAATAAAAATGAGAGAGTGGGCCAACAATAAAAAATATGTAAAGAATAAAAAATTAATAAAGTTAATTGGAATTGCTAATAAAATTAATAAAGAATAAAAATGAAATAAAAAAATTATTCAATAAGATATTTACATTAAAAATATGAAAAGAAAAAAAAATGAAATGACTAATAAAGTTAAATATATTTTAAAGTTAAATATAAAGCTAACAAATGGCCTTATAACATGTGTTTACATATAAAATTAAAAGTTTTAAGAATATTTAATTTAATTTAAAAATAGGAATAAGCAATTAGGATCATTGGAGGCTCAACGTGGCCTCTCTCACTTGTTCGCAAGCTTATACTCCGATTATGGGTGAATATGTGCATTACTCTTGGTTTTATTTTAGTTATAGACATAAAAATGCTTTAGTTTATATTTCATTTCAAGCTCACACATTGCATATGGAAACAAGTAAATTTGTTTGCACTTTGGACCCTTGATTTTTGGTATTTCTCTCTTTTCTTTTGTTATGGATAAATTTTTTAGTGTATTTCTCTATTTTCGTTATTTCAGGGTAAGTTTTTTCAATTGGTCTTCCTTATCTCCGTTTTTATATGTACTCATTTCTAAAAAAAATTAGTATAGTTTTGAGTGTTTAGTGGGATGTTTATCTTAATTTTTGATTAACTTTAAATTTATTAGGTATGACAAGCACCTAAGACTTTATAATTTCGACAATATTGTCAACATAACTGTTATTTAAAAAAATATAAGGCAAATTGAAACTAATCACTCTTTTACTGTTTCTCTGAAAAATATATAAGCACCTCTCTTGCAATTGTCCGATTTGTGTGGAAAATACAAAAATTAATCAATGAGATATTTACATTAAAAATATTTAAAGAATAAAAAAATTAAAATGGCTAATAAAGTTAAATATATTTTAAATTAAAAAATAGAGGTGCTATATATAGAACACGTGGCTTCTTTAATTTCATAATTTTGAAGAAACTATTGATGAGAACATTTTAAACTCCGCTACATTGCTATATATAGAACACATAAATAGATATATTCATGTAAATATATGAGTTAAGATCAACTTTTAGTTTGTTAGTACCTTACTTGTCAAAACCATTATTTGCTTTGTAAATATATGTGTTACTTTTTTTATTCTCAAACCATTTTGTTTGATGGTAGGCACAGGTAAGTAATGACGACAATGGTACTGTTTTATTGGGGGGGGGAAGATAGTCCGAGATCGAAGAGAAGGGATAGCCTATGATATAGAGGCTAGTGGATGTTATAATGTAGAACTGGGAACCTCACTTGGTGGGTTACGAGACATAATCATTCCTAAGATGGATGAGTTTGGAGAGCATGTAAACATAAAGTTCATATGTAGATACCCTGTTAGACGAAATGGAGAAGTATGGATATATAAGAAGTTGTCAGTTAAGGATGACGAGACATTGCAAACTGTGTTAAATCTCCCTTCGAGATATCCTGACATGTATTGTGTTGAAATGTACATTGAGAAAGACATATCCACAATGACCACCAGTCACAATCGTCCTGATTTTAATTGGGGAGATGTCCAGTCCTACGGTGAAATCTTGAGAGGGAGAGGTGATGCATCGGATTTAGGGACATTTACTAGAATGCTTACAGTTGGGCATAGTAGTCGAAGCGCAATTGAAGAGGATGCGCCAGGACAATCGATGCCTAACTTGTTCACACCCATACAATGATTACTCACAGGGTCTAAGTAATGTTGAACAATTGCATGACTTTGACAATCCACCCACATATCACCCACAATATGCTTCGGGTCAAGGGGGGTGCGTAGAGGCGGGAGGTCCCAGTACAAGTATGGATCCTGTAGAACGACTTGTGGGCCTTGATGAGATTGGTAGAGGGATAGATGAAGATGAAGATGTAGATATTGTTCAATCCGATCAATCAGAGGAAGATGTTGATGTTTTAATAAGAAATGATGAAAAATGACGACTCTGATGACGATGGGCAAGAACAAGTGAATGAATTGAATGACAATCCGGTGCCCTTTTTTACGAACCTGGATGGGGTAGATGATTCCGCAGCTGATCGAGACTTATACCATCGCGGTCCAACATGGTCAGATGTTAATTCAGAGTTTGCAAAAGGTATGGTTTTTAGAGATAAGGATGCAGTGATCCGTGCATGTAATTGGTATCATGTGAAGAGGAACAAACATTATTATGTTGTAGAAACAAATAAAAAGGTTTGGAGCACCAGGTGCAGTCATGATTGCCCATGGAAATTGCGTGCCTGTTTAAAGAAGAAGCATACTTTGTTTGAAATCACACAATACCCTGGGCCTCATACTTGTTTACATGGGATGGAGAGTTTGGATCACCGCAACCTTAATTCGACATTCATTGCACACATGATTAAGACACAAGTTGCGGTAAGTTCTTATAAATTGTAACTTAAAAGTAAGATGTTTGGATATTATGCAGTAATGCTCATATGAATATAAAGATTGAATATTTATTTTGTTGTGGTGTACAGGAAGACCCTGGATGGAAGATAGCTTCCATAATCGAGAGTGTAAAAAGTAGTGCTGGTTTCACAGTCTCATACAAAAAAGCTTGGCTTGGAAGAACAAAGTCCATTGCGATGGTTTTCGGGGATTGGGATGAGTTCTATGAGAAGTTACCAAGGTACATGAGAACGTTGCAGTTCAGGAACCCGGGCACAGCTGTGGTATTGGAAACACGTGACATTGGAAGGTCTGCCGACGTCGCGCTTGACAGAATTTTCTGGGCATTCCGTCCATGCATTGAAGGTTTCAACCACTGCCCTCCAGTGATTTGTATCGATGGTACCCACCTTTATGGGAAATATACAGGAGTGTTGTTGATTGCTGTGGCCAAAACTGTTGCCAACAATGTTTTCCCTCTAGCTTTCGCAGTAGTTGAATCGGAAAACTATCGTGATTGGTCATGGTTTATCTACCATGTCAGACATCTTATTGTGCCAGGGAAAGAGGGGATCACATTGATTTCTGATCGGCATGCAACCATATTGAGTGCAGTAAAAGATTATTGGGAAAGTCCACGAGACGGGCAACCAGTTGGAGTCCATCGATATTGCCTTAGGCACTTTAAAAGTAATTACCAAAAAAAGTTCAACAATGCTAAAGTTAAGGATCTTATATGGAAAGCTGGAACTGCCCGTCAGGTGCGTAAGTTCGACGAGGCAATGGATGAGATTAAAAATTTACAAACGGAGTCAGCGACAAAAGCATTTCGCGACCTGTGCAACGAGGACCCTAGGAAGTGGACATTGGCGCATGACGGAGGTTATCGTTGGGGAGTTTTAACCACCAACGATTCAGAGTGCTATAATAATGTCTTAAGAGGTGCACGAGACTTGCCCATAACTGCATGTGTTCAGGTAACTTTTTACCGTTTGGTGGCAACTTTCACCGAGAAACAAGTACAAATTCATCGTGCCGCAGAGAAGGGGTTGAGGTACACATCGAAAGTGCAAAAGAAGATAGAATCTTATCAAGCTCGATCGGCGATGCATCGCGTTAATGTCTTTAATTGGTAATGTCATAAAATTTATACAGTTTTTTTTAATTCACACTGTTTATTGATAGATTTGTAGAAGTCTGCATCTCTATTACAACTATGAAGTTAGTATATTCCAAATGCAGGGCTCAGGGTTCCGCTGAGGTTATTACAAACCCAGTAGGCACGAAAGGGAATAACAGACATCCGGTGACTTTGAATCCTCCCTCGTGTGACTGCGGAAAATGGGTCATCTACCATTATCCTTGTTCGCACATGCTGGCAGTTTGCGCGAAAACAGGAAGACAACCATGGGGCTTAATTGCTCCTCAATATAATCTCGACGTTTTTGCTCACGTGTACGAATCAAGTTTCCAACCGATGGTGCACGAGCATTATTGGGTTTCCTATGATGGTCCTAAGCTCATTCCAGATCCAACCCGTCGACGAGAAGCTACGCCAGGGCGTCCAAAAAACAAACGAATCCAGAATGAGATGGACGTCTCTAGGAGACGACAATTCAATAATTGCGGTATTTGTAAACAAAAAGGCCATGATAGGCGTAAATGTCCAAATCGGACTGCCTGATTTATGTATTGGAAGAACAATTAGCTACCTAGTGAAGAACAATTTGTATTTCTATTTAAGATAATGGTTGGTTGTCATTAAGCGTATATTTGAACTTAATTGCATTTGAACTTATCGTATTAATTGTAAGGCTTATTTGTATTTCATTGATAGTTTTTTTAGGGTTTTGTCACATCGTTCACATGCATAGATGTGATATTTGTAGGTCTCTGAGGTATTGATCCTATCATTGACAGCTTTTGTGCAGAAACCCAATGACTTTGCAGACCCTTACATCATTTATTTTATTACTGTTTTAACCCCATATGTTACGTGTCAATTGCAGGTGTTATGGATACAGCTACGGCTCTTCCTGGGCCTATCGATCGTACTGTGCTGACGTTACAAAGCCATCATCGATCGAGTTGGATATGGGACCATGGGGTATACGCATTTATAATATGTTTTATATTTATGCATATATTTTGTGGGATTTCATGTGTATACTAATGCCCTTCCAATTAATGATGTAGGGTACAGATCCTCTTAAATGCAGACGCGCCGCCAGTCATTTATACGATGTGATACACCCACGTATTTTGCAGTATGTACTACGTGCTGGGTTCTATGGTGTCTACCGAGTAGGGATGATCCGGTTGGACCATCATTTGATCACGGCGTTCATAGAGCGTTGGCGACAGGAGACCCATACCTTCCATCTGACTATCGGGGAGGCTACCATTACTTTGCAGGACGTTTCTATATTATTAGGACTACCTGTCGATGGTCATCCTATCATCCGACGGGAGGTTCGGAGTACTGTGCAGGAGTGGCAGGACTTGTGTGTCCAGTTGTTAGGTGTGGCCCCACCCCCAGAGCAGTTAGATAGGGGCCGTGTTCGGCTTACATGGCTCCGTGACACTTTCCAGGCCCTTCCAGCTGGAGCTGATGATGTTACTGTACAGCGGCACGCACGTGCATACATACTTCGCCTGATTGGGGGGGTGCTGATGTCAGATTTATCCCAGACTCTTGTCAGACTATCATACCTTCCATTTCTGGAGGACTTAGACGCGGCAGGGAGATATAGCTGGGGCAGTGCGACCTTAGCTATGCTTTATAGGTCGATGTGCCGGGCGACGAAGCCAGATGGGAAGCAGATAGCAGGCACACTACTTTTGTTGCAGGTTCAATAACTTTGCACTTTATCCAGTATGCCGTAATGTTTTATTTTTATTTCATTTAGTATTTGTTTTAACATTGAACTTTATTCAGATATGGGTTTGGGAGAGATTCCTGCGCATGTGCCCTAGTCGTAGAGATCAGCCTACTGATGGCCAGCAGCCCTTGGATATAGATGGGGTACAGTTACCCGGTGGCCCGTGGGGAGCTAGGTATGTACCTAGTAGTTATTTATATTTACCTTTATATCTTCAGTCATTAAACATAGTTTTCATATTATGTACACATATCTGTCAGATGGAGATCGAGATATCATACAGATACAGTGTCGACCCATGTTGTCCGTGTATATCGCGACCAGTTGGACCGCTTGAGGCCGGACGAGGTATGAATACTCCTTAGCTATATTTATGTTTAGTTTTTTGGTTCATATATTTCAATTAGTAATGGGTACCACATTTTTATGTGTTTGTAGTTCGCATGGAGGCCATATGATGCTATCATCGATTCACTTCCAGATTATTGTCGAGCTGGGAGCGATATCTGGATGACTCGATCTCCATTATTATGCTTTGAGGTCGTAGAGTGGCATTTACCTGATCGTGTATGCCGACAGTTTGGTTTCAGATAGGTCATTCCACAGGCTCATAACACATCTCCGGACTTACATGGTTTAGATGGGCGTGGGAGACATAACACCGATTGGATGGACTATCATATACAGTACATACAGCGATGGCAGCAGCGCCGCGATCATATTGTTGTTGGGGTTCCTACTGCTGGAGACATGCGATATGACGATCCATATATGCAGTGGTATCGCCGTATCACACGCCCATTAGTGGGCAATCCAGCTCACCGCCCAGATCGAGGCTACCTGGAGGTTGGGTCTACGATAGAGATTGCGGTTAGTAGTTTTTTACGTAATATGGTTTTTCAAAGCAAATATGATGTGGTAAAGGGACATAAAAATTATGCTTCATTTTGCAGACCCGTCATTTCACGACCGTGCATCATCTTATAGATCGTGCTATATATGGGTTTGGGACTGAGCCGGCACTAGAGGACATGTATAGGGCTCGTGACTTGTGTACCAAGTCACTAGACATATTACGGGAGCAGCAACGTATATCGCAGGCCCAGCCATCAGTTTCGCAGGCCCATCCCTCAGTTGGCCAGCCATCAGTTTCGCAGGCCCAGCCCTCGGTTGCCCAGCCCTCAGTTTCACAGGCGCATCCCTCAGTTGCCCAGCCCTCAGTTTCGCAGGCGCATCACTCAGTTGGCCAGCCAGCCTCGATCCAGACACCTACATCACATGTCACACCGAGTATGCCAGTATATACATATCATAGTGACCCTCGATATGTACCCTCATCATCATATGCGACCAGTTGCGAGGTGAGACCTCGTCGCACTGCACCCCGCCACGACGTTTCTCCTGTTTTTTATGACCAGCGATCTGGTTCTTTGCCCGTCGGAGATGATATGGGATTTCATGCACTTTTCGATCCATTGTTACCTGAAGGGTACCGTATAGAGATGCCTTTCATGGACACCCAGGGTCACGGTCCATCTACTGTGCCATCCGAGACTACACATCCCATACCACCATCACAGGTAGATGGGTCATCTCAGCTCACTCAGGTTAGCAGTAGGCCTCCTATTGATACAGTCGACGTAGGCCCTACCATTGACCCACATCAGCATATACCTCCTGAGGGCGTTTCACAGATCACCCAGGCAGAGCCATCTCAGTCGAGACTACGTAGTATCACACGGGTCTTTACCCGTAAATCGAGACGAGAGAGGAGGCCACCCCCATGTGGTACAGGTGGTCATGTATAGTACTTGATGGTATGGGTTTTGTATTAGGTACATTTTCAGGAAGTTGTTGAACATTTGTTGATGTAATCGAATAGTATGGTTATTTCTGGTATCCCGTGTTTATGGATGTATCAAATTTTTGTAGTTCATACATTTTTGTATCAAATTTTTTATAAGCGTGCATTAGCTTCACGTGAAGGCATGTCCTGAACTCTTCACGTGAAAGCTGCACGAAGTGATGCGTCATTTCAATATAAAGTGTGCATTAGCTTCACGTGAAGGCATGTCCTGAACTCTTCACGTGAAGGCTGCACGAAGTGATGCGTCATTTCAATATAAAATGTGCATTAGCTTCACGTGAAGGCATGTCCTGAACTCTTCACGTGAAGGCTGCACAAAAGTCTTGTTTCGCATCCCAATGAATTCACGTGAACCATTTACTCATGCATTGTATTGTATTACTTATATATACGTCATGCCATTACAAAAACAAGTGTTAAACCATACACACTTCCTAACATGCCGAAGCGAAAAGGATTATTTGGGGCATCGTGTAGTCATTCGGCTCGAAGCAGCGACAGAGATGAAAACCAATCCTCACCCATCCATATGGTGCATACATACATGGATCCAGTCGGTAACAAATGGTATGGCCGAAAGCGTTGTTTTCTTAATAAACCAATCCTAATGCACGATACGATGGGTCCGGTCAGCCACATCTTCATTGGTGATGCGTCATTAGGTCCACCCCGCGGGGTGACTGACTCCCAATGCATAAGGTCGCCGTGGGAAGACTTGTTCGATAAACGGTGTGAACAAGAGATGTATTGCCGATGGCATGGCCTTTGTGTCCCAAAGGCCTGTTCAGCTAAGTTGTTCAATAGACGATCAGGTAACAGCAAGGTCATAAAAGCACTTGAATGCGAGATTGATCAAATGCAACGAAGGTTGGATAGATATCATTTTACACAGCAAGCGAAGGAACATTGTGGTGATCCAACACAACGAATATTAGAAATCGTTGAAGATCCATTGCTAGTTTCTGACCCAGAACTTTCTGACTTCTCAGAAGAAGAAGGTGACGATGACTTTCAAAACTATCTACCAAGTAGTCTTAGCGTTGCTGGCAAACCGCTATGTTGTTATGAACATGGTCCATAAAGCTTGGTGTACTTTTTATTTCAGTATAATGTAAAATCAGTTATTATGTTTTCATATAATATATATATATGAGCTTGGATCATATTTGGCATTGCGGAACTTATGAACATGGTTCGTTTTGAAATGTTATGCAAAGTTTCGGAATTCCGAAACTTATGTTTTCGGAGTTATGCCAACTCGGCCATTGGGGTACCAAAATGGCGAGAAAGGCTCCGGGGAGCGCGAAACTTGGCGAGAGGCACCGATGTGACACGAGTGACGTGTGGGAGTTGACGGCACGTCAATCGGGTTCCCGGTTTGGAAGTTATGCAAAGTTTCAGAATTTCGGAATTGATGTTTTCGGAGTTATGCCAATTCGGCCATTGGGGTACCGAAATGGCAAGAAAGGCTCCGGGGAGCGCGCAACTTAACGAGAGGCACCGGTGTGACACGAGTGACGTGTGGGAGTTGACGGCACGTCAATCGGGTTCCCGGTTTGGAAGTTATGCAAAGTTTCGGAATTCCGGAACTGATGTTTTCGGAGTTATGCCAATTCGGCCATTGGGGTACCGAAACGGCGAGAAAGGCTCCGGGGAGCGCGCAACTTAACGAGAGACACCGGTGTGACACGAGTGACGTGTGGGAGTTGACGGCACGTCAATCGGGTTCCCGGTTTGGAAGTTATGCAAAGTTTCGAAATTCCGAAATTGATGTTTTCGGAGTTATGCCAATTCGGCCATTGGGGTACCGAAATGGCGAGAAAGGCTCCGGGGAGTGCGAAACTTGGCGAGAGGCACCGGTGTGACACGAGTGACGTGTGAGAGTTGACGGCACGTCAATCGGGTTCCCGGTTTGGAAGTTATGCAAAGTTTCAGAATTTCGGAACTGATGTTTTCGGAGTTATGCCAATTCAGCCATTGGGGTACCGAAATGGCGAGAAAGGCTCCGGGGAGCGCGCAACTTAACGAGAGGCACCGGTGTGACACGAGTGACGTGTGGGAGTTGACGGCACGTCAATCGGGTTCCCGGTTTGGAAGTTATGCAAAGTTTCGGAATTCCGGAATTGATGTTTTCGGAGTTATGCCAATTCGGCCATTGGGGTACTGAAATGGCGAGAAAGGCTCCGGGGAGCGCGAAACTTGACGAGAGGCACTGGTGTGACACGAGTGACGTGTGGGAGTTGACGGCACGTCAATCGGGTTCCCGGTTTGAAAGTTATGGGTTTTGAATTGCCTGGGGAATTGCTGATATGATTGCTGGTATGAGAGCATTAAAACCGCCAATTGAATTGGCATTTTAATGAATCGCTAATTCAATTGGCGATTTCATTAAAATCGCCAATTCAATTGGCGGTTTTAATGCAAGTATTTATACGCGTGGAATACCACAAAACGCTAATTGGATTAGCGTTTTCATTGAAAACGCCAATGCAATTAGCGATTAACTTGGCTTCAAGCATAAAGTTAAAACACACCCCAATTGTGGAATTATGTTTATAAAAAACCTGAGTCAGGGAAACACACCAGCGGTTAACGATGGCAAACAGGTCCGTAAAGCCATAACCGGGTTAAGGCTTTCCTTACACCTGTTCGGGATCATCCTAGTCCTAGATTAGGCAAAAAGGCGTTTGTTTTATCTTTCTTTCTTTTTTGAATAGAAAATTTGGTGCTTATTGCCATGTAATGTCAATACTTTTTGAAATAAAAATTAGCATTTTGCGAAAATGTGAAATTACTATTTGATATGTATCATTGTAGTGATCACATATGCAGAAAACCAATATTATTTAGTAATTTTAGTCATCTAATTTTGTACAAATCGAGCTCGTGATTGGAATGTTTATAAAAAGTTACAAAAAAATGTTCTATAGAATCGATTATCAATGCATAGGTTAGAGGTATTGATTTTTTAAACTAAAATAAAAAAGTATAAATTGGAATTACACTACTTGACTATAAAATTTGTTGACTATAGCAAAATTAAACTCAACTAATTTTGTCTTTGTTTTAGGGAAAGTAAAACAAGTATCTAACGTAGGAAGAATATAAGTTATGAGGTTGAGTTGGAAGTGTTTTTAAACAATAGCATAAGTATTATTATAACAAAAAAGGTTAAAATTAAAATTTAAGTAGATCTAGAAATTTAATAAGAAATTAAAGCAAATTGTTTGTTTGGATTCATCAGAACTTCCAAGTTGAATTATTGTGGTCATACATTGTACGAGAACAGTCGTTTAGAAATTTTAGTTGACTTAGAAAGTTAAATGCAGTATACTTTTTAGATTTAAATTGAATCATAATACTCAAAAGTGGAACTCAAATGTGATAACTTAAGACTTGTCTGATTTAGATTTGAACCCAATTTAAGAATTCATAATTTTTTTTTTTTTAATCAACAAAAGATTAATGGGATTCAAGTTTAATCCTTTATTTTTGCATGTAGCCTCTTTTTCCTCCATAATTCGGCGAGAGTGGTCAACATGCCCATGAAAGCTCCAACTTGGGGGTGGGTAAAAGTCATGTTTGATATTGTAGGTACTCATGTCCATGAGCGTCACGTGACTAACCCACTCGTCTAGTTGGCAAACCACATAGACGCCCTAGGTACCTCAAAGTCAACATAATGTCAATAGTGTGCTTCGTTCTTGCGGCAGGTGCCCCTTGCACCCCTTGCCCTTACAGCAGGTCCACACCTCTTCTAGCGTGCCTCGCTCTTTACGGCAAGTTGGTGGCCCTCATATCCCCTCACTCCTGCAGCAAGTCGGTGCCTCTTCCAGCACGCCCTACTCTTGTGGTAGGTCTGTGCCCTTGCACCCCTTCGCTCTTGCAGCAGGTCAATGCTCCACTAGAGCCCCTCGGCCCCACCTCGTGAAGGTGGTCTCCAGGGTTCCCCTAAGCTAGGCTCCACACTTGCATGGCTCCGACCAGCCTTATATAGGCAACCTCTAAGACTTGCTAAATACAGGCCCTGTGCCTCAACATCCTTCTTCTCACCACCACTCAGAACCTCACATAGATGTGGATTGGAGGCTAGAACCAAAGGGACTCGTTAAGCCACTCGCCCCTTAGGCGCATGGGGACCCCATCCAATCAGCTAACTAAGAGAGAGAGTTTCACTCACCAGACGCACTCAAGTGCAAGATTCCCACATTAAATGAATGTATCACATGCATTAAATGCAAGTCTAATCCACATTTAATGAGGGGGACATGTGGCGTGACCTGATTGGACAAGTGCTTAATGATTGGGACTGTTCTCACATCCCATCAGGCAGCCACAGCCCTAACATGGCTGCTCTAGGCCATGATGGTGCCAAATTCCGTCCAATCAGAAGGTGTCACGTGCCCACCACATCAGCCACCACATTCACTATAAATAGCCGGCTTATTTGTGGCTTAAGACCAGAATTGAATGCTCTCAACCTCCCAGGCTCACACTCATGATCCTTTCTCTCTCTCTCTTGGTTGCCCTTGGTTCTTTCCTTGCCACCTCCGGGAGACCATGCCATGTTAATGATTGCCGGAATTCCCAAACGAGCACTAGGTTAGTCAAATCTATAGCCCTTGGTCCACCTCACACACAATACTCCACTGGGGAAGACTGGCACTCACAACGCCATGGCTTTAGAGAAAGCTACAATACAAACCAACCAGGAGATTGTAGAGGTTGATGAAGGTGTTCAAATTGAAGACCCGAATCTTCAGGCTCTAGCCTTTGCCCAAACTCAAGGTGAGCAGATTTGTGCTCCTAACAACAATGTTCTCACCCTCATAACAGCCCAATAGGCTCTCATGGAAACCATCTGCACCATGCAGAATGGTCAGGTTGGCTTTACCACCCCTCTGCCCCCGACATGGTTCGGCCCTTTTAGATCGGGGCCCACTCAGCACGAAACTGCCGAGATAGAAAACGCAACCCATGATCGAACACCAAACATCATTCCCAACACCACAATGCATCCCCCAGCAACATTACTCCAGCCGTGTTGCCTCTTTCCCCAAGAGACTTCCCTTACAGTGGCTCAAGTGCAAGACCATGTGTGTGTTATGCAGGGCTCTAGCGCGTCATTCAATGGCGAGCTCAACCTTTGCCCCATACTTAGAATATATCTAGTCTCTCCTATACATCGACAATATACCGCTCCACAGTTTTCCAAGTTTGATGGGTGCCGTGGCAATGCCAAAGAACACATCGTACGTTTTGTCGACTCACTCGGCATCCACGCCATAGATCTCAACCTAAGACAGAGAGAGTTTTCTAAATCCCTTTCTAATCGAGCCTACACTTGGTATGCTAATTTACTACCATACTCCCTCTCTTCTTAAGATGAAATGGTCAAAAAATTTATAGCCAAATTCTTTTATGCTGATGAGCGTCTCACCCCATTTGACCTGACTTGTGAACAAAGTGACAATGTGGGTCTCCTTTCCTTCGTCAGGCTCTTCCATGAGAAAGCCCTAGAGGTTTAAGATCTAGTAGATGAGAAACAGTTGGTGGGTGTCTGTATAAAAGGCATGTAGACCTGCTATAAGATCCACATGATTAACCATAAATTCCTAGACTTTGCAAGCTTGCTCACCACTACCCGAAATCTCAGCATGGTGGTGAGAGATTCTTCACACACTAGCCCCCAGTCATAGCCCACTCCCCAACCCACCACCTATGGAGAGGCGGCCCTCCACATAGGCCCACAATTTATGCCACGATAGGCCCGACTCGTGGTAATCTTAGCAGGAGGAAGCACCCCTTTGGAGATGACGCTCGCCCTTTTCCTATCTCAATCAAAACTACCAACCCTCCTAGATGCATGGGTCGTTGACGGCCAGATTTCCCTCCCCGAGGTGGAGAAGCAACCCACTGAATGGGATCGAGCTAAAGAAAGCTACTGCATCGACCATCGAACTACCACCCACTCCACCAAAGATTGTTACGCTCTTTGGCAAATCTTTCTAAAAAAGAAACAGGAAGAGACCTTGCAACTTTTAGATACTAATGTGTTAAATGATCCCCTCCTAAAACACTGCGACAATGGCAAGGATGTCATGATGATCTCTTACCAGAATAAGCTTGAGGAAATATCTGTTTGCCATATTGCCAAACCTAGCACCTATAATTTAGACTTTGAGCATCGCCGAGCCACCACCCTTCAATCATCCATGAAGTTTAAGAACTTCTTCGGCCAGTTCGGTCTCCCAGCCACCAAGACGCTCTTGCGCAGCCGACGCGAACGACGAGCCCTGCGTGAGCACAAGCGGCCCCGTCCGCTGAGCCTTCTAAGAAAATCACCTCACCATTACTTTCTCTGAGGTTGACTGAGTCTACCCTTACCCTCATAGCCGCCCACTCTATGTCCCGATAATCGTATAAGAAATGGAATTCCAACGAGGCTTCATGTATGGAAGAGCCTCTATCAACATCATACTTTATACCACTTTCCAACCTGCTAGGCTCCTCAATCCCTTGGATATACAAGAGTCAATCTCTGAGTTGGACCCATCCATTCTTGCACAAAGTTCCATGCTATTGAAACTGATGCCAATTACCACATCATGTTGGGACGAACTTGGTTGTACAAATACGGGGCCATCCCCTCCTCCTACCATTAGTGTGTTAAAGCCATTTGAGATAATGAAGTCGTCACAATCCTAGCTTCCAACCACCCTTTTCGCGATGTAGAATCATACATGGTCGTAGCGTCCCTTTACGATAAAGTCGATGAGTCCACAGTCCCTATCCCTTTATAAAGCACCCCCATCCCACGCTGGGCCGAGCTAGTGTAAGACGAAGCTTCACTAGCTCGTCTCCCTTAGAGTGCCCTCGCTTATCCCCATCCCAGCGGGAAGACCCCCCCTGTTATCACCAAGTACCGGAGACCCAACTACAAGCTCGTCTATCACTTATGATGGTGCGCAGGGTCAGCCAGTTGTCACGTTGACCTTATCCTTAAACCTCCATACGCACATCTTCCAAGTGCCTCCTTCCTTCCTGATTGTTATGCCCTTTCCCCAATCTCCATACCCGCAAGAACAAGAAAAAGAAAAAGAAAATGAAACCCACCTCCTCTGGCCCTGGGTAAGCCACCAAGCCTCCCAAAGACACCCCCCGGCTCGAGGAAGTCTTCCCTGCGCCTAAATGTCTCCAAGATGGCCCATACCCACAGAAGCAAGAACTTGAAGAGGTGAACTTAGCACTTCCCACTGAGCCCGCTCGACCTATTTTTATCTACCAGGATCTCCCTACCCCCAAGCGAGCAGCCCTCCTCACTCTCATCTGGCGATACTTGAATGTTTTCGTTGATTCAGTGCCTTGATTTTAATGATAACCAAATCTTATGTTAGTTATCTAATATCTTTATTTAATGTGCAGAAAAATAGCAAATAAATCAAAGATTTAAAAGCTTTTTTTATATCAAAGATTATGGCATAACAAGGAAGCTTATGCATAGTAAGCTAAGAACGAGAAATAGAGAAAAATGGCATCTATTCAAATATCAATCCAATGAATTGATTTTGAAGAGATTGAAGGTGCTTAAAGAAGAAATCATCGAACTTTTGGAAGATATATTAGAAATTCAAGAAGATGGTCTTGAAGGCATCAAAGGTTGTTCAAGTTTGATCAACAAGAAAAAAAATTCTATCTAAAATTGAATTGGAGCTCTTTCAAGTAACTACACTTGATTGAAGATCATTTAAGAGTTTCTTGATATCCCAAAGTGAACACCCTTGAAGAACTTGAATTATTTGAAGAAATTTGGCTAAGAAAAGCATAAAAGACAATATCTGAGTTCAAGGAGTCGATACATGAAACCAGAAGGCAAGACTTAAAGAATGCACTACAGGTGTCGACACATGGGTTCAAGGTGTCGACATATGAAGTCAGAGGACAAGACTTACGGAATGTAACTGCAGGTGTCGACACATGGTCTTGAAGTGTCGACATATAGAAGGCAGTGACCAAGGATAAGCACTATGTGTCGACATATGGTCTTGAGGTGTCAACACACGCAAGCTAGTGACCAAATAACATCATGACGTGTTGACACATGGAGTATAGATGTTGACACCTGGGTCTGACGATTATATTTTTAAACGTTATATTGGTCTGATCTCGCATTAAATGAAGCCCCAACCACCTCTAACGACTCAAATTGATGAAAGGGTTTATATAGAAGACTCCAAACACATTTATTAACAAGAGATACAATATTCTTCCAACATTTGATGATCTTGAGTTGAACATTCCTTATACATCAGAATATTCTCTTTGTCCTCAAGGGTTAGCATTTAGTGAGCTGTTCAATTCTCATCTACTCTTCATAGAGAGTGCATACTTTAATTGTATATTTTCTATACACTTGTGAATTAGAGTTTGGGTGTTCTCTAGTTTAAGAAAAACACTTGTGTAAGTTTGAGAAATCTTGAACAAAATTCTTGAGACATTGAAGCTTGGGTGTAAGTTTCAAGGAGAGTGAGCTAGGCACTTCAACTAGCCTCCATCTTATAATTGGATATTGCATAGTGAAAAAAGACTTCAGGGGGATCTTGAGATGAGAACGTAGACCACAAGTTGTGGTTGAACCTCAATAATTTTTGGTGTCTCATTTTGTGCTTTGCTTTCATTTCTTGCTTGATTATATTGCATTACATAAACCTTGAATTATTGTTACATTGCTTAGATTAATTTTAATTAGTCTTAACTGCAATTAGTTTTGAAAAACCTAATTCACCTCCTCTCTTAGGTTGCGTTTTGGGCCAACAATTGGTATCAGAGTTTGTATTCTTCTATTTGCTTAACATCCTAGGAATTGATCCATGGCAACCAATTTTGGAAGCTCTCTAGGTAAGGGTCAATCCACTAATAAACCTCCTATATTTATGGCACTAATTATAATTATTGAAAAAATAGAATGAGAATATATGTACAATATGTTGATTATGAGTTGTGGATAATTATTGTAAATGGTCCCAAAACTCTTACAAAGAAGGTTGAAAGGGTTGAAGTTCCTAAACTCGAATCTGAATGGAATGAGGATGATTTGAAGTTTTTGCAATCTAATGCTAAAGCCATGAATATTTTATATTGTGCTCTTGATCCTAATAAATTTAATCGCATTTTTACTTGTGAATCAGCTAAGGAAATATGGGATAGACTTGAAGGGTTGTGGAATTGGAAGTTTGAAAAGAGTTGTGATTGCATCTCATGAAGGGTTGCCTATGTACTTTCTTAGAGAGGCTCAGTTCAGCCGTAGTTCGGGCAAGAGTCCGAAAGAGTTGAAATTTTGAAATGGGTTTCTATTTTTAGAAAATTTTCATTTTTAGAAAGTTTCTTTTTTAAGAAAGTTTGAGTTTGAAAATGTTTCCTTTTCAGAAAAGTTTGGCTTTGAAAGTGTTTCCTTTTTAGGAAAGTTTGGCTTTGACAGACTTCCTTATTAGGAAGGTTGGACTTTGAAAAATGTTTCCTTTTTAGGAAGATTAAATTTTGAAAATGATTCTTTTCCAAGAAGATTGGATTTGGAAATGTTTCCTTTTCAAGAAGATTGGATTTGGAAATGCTTCATTTTTAGGAAGATTTGATTTTTAAATTGTTTCCTTTTCAAGAATATTGGGTTCGAAAATGTTTCCTTTTCAGGAAGATTTGATTTTTGAAATGTTTCCTTTTTAGGAAGTTTGGATTCGAAAATGTTTTCTTGATTTGAAAGATTGAGATATGGTTTGAAAAGATTTGATTTGATTTGATTTGAAAAGATTAGATTTAAAAAGATTTTATTTGAGAAGATTTTATTTCCTTTTTGGAAAAGATTTGTTTCCTTTTTTTTTTTTTTTTGAAAAAGATTTGATTTGTTTCCTTTTGAAAATATTTGAAAAGATTTGGAAAGGTTTTGTTTCCTTTTTAAAAAAAGATTTGATTTGCTTGAAAAAGGTAAGTTTGGATTGTTTCCAAAATGAGAGGAATAGATTTAGGGTTTAAATTTGGAAGGTTTGAAAAAAGGAGTGATTTGAGGGATTTGAAATGGAATATTTTGATTTGATTGATTTTAAGAAGGAAAGTTTGAAAAGGAAAGGTTTGATCGATTTGGAAATTGAGAATTTTGGGAGTTTTGGAAAAGGTATGATTGTGGTTTGAAAATGGAAGGTTTTAAAGTTGGCAAAAACAAGATTTTCCTAGATATGAACTTCTAAGGTTTAACAAATGTGAGTTTTGTAAATGGTTCAAAAACTGAGTCTTTTGAAAACATGTTTTAGGGCCCGAAACCCTAACTTGGATTTTAAACATCCAAATGAATATCACACCTTGCATAAAGTCATTCCAACAATTAAAAGGCAAGAATCACTTTAGGCTCGTAACTTTAAAAAACAATAAAGGCACGAGACAAAAAATGTAGACATTTCTGGGTTGTTTTGAATGTCACACATTCTCCAAGACAATCTTAGTCATATAATAACTAGGATCATTTCAGGATTGTGTTTTTTTGAAAATAAAACTATATAGGCTATTAGAAGCCATTTCCAATATCACACTTTTCTAGGAAAACCCTAACCATGAAAGGGTTGGGATCAACCTAGAATTGTGGTTTTTAAAAAATAACTTTGAAATCGTTTTTAGGGATAAAGAGATGACAAAAATGCAAAATTATGACAACGATAATAATGGCATGGATCATACAAGGCTAGGTATCACCACATTGCAAAAGGGCCCTAAGGCCCTGTCGTGAGGCAAGTGAAAGTCAAGAAGGGAGTCCTAATCGATAGTCCCCTCTCGTCCACTCTTGACATGGACTTAACGTCTTCTTGTTCCAAGCATGCAAGAAAGAGGGGTTTAGAGAAAAGGGATTAAAAAAGAGAAAGTGGGGGAGTACGGAAAGTAAATGAAGGATTTACCTTGTCTCGTTTTTTCTTTCTTTAATGGAGGCTTTGGCCTTGGACTTGGGAAGACTTCGGGAGCTTTTGGGCAGCGGAGGATGGCCTTCAATAGAGCTTGGGAGCTAGGGCTTCGAAGCTTCGGACTAGGGCTCGACCGCTGGGACTTCGAGAGAGAAAGAGAGAAGGCTCCGAAAGCTGTCTTGGCAGTGAAAGAGAGTCTTTGGAGAGATTTTTTTAACCTAAAATAGTGAAGGGGGAGGTCTGTATTTATAGTACAAAATCAGAGGACTTGTGAGCCACTCTTAGTGGTGCATGCCTTACGCTTGGCTGTACGCCACTAAGAGTGGCACAAGCTTATTTATGAGGGCTGAAGAATAAGCTAGATACTAGGCTTGTTTGATGTTGGTTGATTTGTAACCGCTTTTGATAGCCTGGGGGGTTGTTGTGCGCCTCTAGAAGTGGCTCAAGGCTAAAAATTGGTTATGTTACACTCGAAGTGGAGTAGGGAGGTTCTGGTTTGAAAAGGAAAGTGTTGGACAGTGGGGCCTGGCCAAAAATGGAAGGGAATACTGTAAAAAGTGCCCTGGAGGTTGCCGGTTTGATTCCTAGAGCTGGTGTGGCTGAAGAGAGTGTCCGGATGGTGGTCACCTCATCCTAGGAGCTCCAGGGTTGATCAAGATTGACCCGGGTTGACTAGAGTTGACCAGGGGTTACGAGGGTTAACTAGGGTTAACTGGGTTAACCAGAGTTGACTGGGTTGACAGAGTTGACTAGAGTTGACTAGGGTTGACTGGGTTGTTGCCAATTTGATACTTAGAGCTCATGTGGTTTCCTAGGGTGTTTGGATGCCTAGGGGCAAAATGGTCATTTTGACCGGGAAAACTCTGAAAAAGAACCGGAGTTGACTGGATGGCACTAGACATGCCGGACCATCTACAGACGGCCTAGAAAGGTGGTCTTACCGTTTTGAGGACTTAGTACTTTCTTAAAGAACGCACTAGGCCCGTTGGGGGCAAAATGATCTTTTTTCACCGGGACGGACTAGCCGGCATCAGTGTTGATCAGCCTGGATCTGGTTTGGACTTCTGTCTGAGGAATTGGTACTTTCTCGGTGGATAGGTTTGAAAGGGTCTTATCGCCTTGAGGGATAAACTTTCTCGAAGGTTGTGCCGGACTGGGACGGTCTTTCATTGTTGTGGGATTTATGCTTTCTTAAGGAACGTGTTGGACTTAGACGTTCTTCCGTTCTTGAGGGGTTTGTGCTTTCTTAAAGAACTTACTAGATTAGCAAACATTCTACATTGGCGGGCTAGTAGGCGCCAAAAATGAACCGCTCTTCCATCTCGGGGGCTTAGGCACTTTCCAAAGATGAGTGCGAAATAGGTTTTACCGATCCAAGGAATAAACTTTCTCGATGATTATGCCGTATTGGATTGAATGGTCCTTCCGTCAATGAGGGATCAACGTTCTCGAATGACGGGACAATTGGATTTGACTTTGAATTTGAATGAACTTATCGTTTTATGGAAGATATGCCGAGCTGGATTGGATTGACTAATGCACGAGGGGCATTTTGGTCATTTTGCCTCTATTGGGCTTAATAGGCTTGCGAAGCGGTTGTTTGATTAGACTAGACCTGGAAAGTCGGTTTGGGCTTGAGTATGCTTATGTGGGTTTGTAGGTGCTTCTGGTCAGACTAGATATCGTTGAGTGGCCAAAATGGGGTTCTAACACCATCCAGGCAGCTTTCTGAGATTAGGTCATCTCGGGAACAACACCATGCAGGTAGTTTCCTGAGATTGGGTGATCTCAGGGACCAACACCTTATCAAATTCCAAATGGTTTACTTCTGGCCCCTGCTAGCTCGCCAATGTAGAATGTCCGTCATCCGGTAGTTCTCCGAGACCAGGCGATCTCGAAAACCAACATTACCCAACAAGTAGTTTTTTGAGATCGAGCAATCTCAGGAACTAGCACCACCCTATAGATAATTGTCTGAGATCGAGTGGTCTCAGGGAACAACATCGCACAAGTAGCTTTCCGAGACTGGGCAGTCTCGGGAACCAACACCTAGGTCAACATCGGCCCCTGCTAGCCCGACTCGGTGAAAAATGAGCAAACCTGCCCCTTGGGCTTCCATGCACGCCTTTGAGAAAGTTCAAAATCCCTCAAGACGATAAGTCCACCCTTTCAAAATATTCCTAGACAATTAGGTATACTTAATACGCCATCCTGATCAATTTCGGTCCCATTCCGGCTAACTTCGGTTAAAATGATAGTTTTACCCCTAGGCACCCCAGCATAGTACAAATCCCACCAAACAATGAAAACATCTTCCAGGACCGTCCCCGAACAGTCTGGCATGCTCAATATGCCTCTCCAATCCATCTTGGCCCTTTTCGATCAATTCCGATCAAAATGACCATTTCACCTCTAGTGGCCTAAGCATGCCCCGAAACCACATTGGCTCTAAGTACCAAAATGGCAGATCCTATCATACTCCCATGTTCAAACCAAGGTGAGTCCCATGATTCTAAACACTTCCAAGTTAACGAAAGTCCCCTGGAGCGTCTTACAGATGCTCTGCCAAGGTTGTCTTTTTCTTTCGATTCTTGGATTATAATGCATCGTCAAATGACTTAAGCAATGTATAAATTAAGGAATTCTCAAAATCCTGTCCATAGATCTTTCCATCGATATGGCTCGATTGAATAGATCGCTTCTCGAAGCCCCCGATTGCATGGCTTAAAAATTGCCACTTTTAATAACCCCTCAAGCATCTCGTAGATGCTCCGCCAAGGTTATCTTTTCCTTCAATTCCCTGATTATAATACACCGTCAAGCGACTTGAGAAATATGTAAATTAGGAAATTTTCGAAAGTATTTCTAGAGCGCTTTTTATTAGTATAGTTCGATCACAGAGATCACTTTCCGAAGGCACCAATCACATGGCCCAAAAACAGCTACTTTTGAACATCTAACGAGTGCGTCACAGATGCTCCGCAAAAATGTTTTTTCATACATGCTTTCTGAGATGATATCTCACTCTTCCGAACACATTTCAAGCTCTTCAAAAACACCCGGTCCTTGAGAAACAATAGGAGAACATCGTGGATGTGACTGATTTCCTTGAATCTTTCTCATATTACACAATTATTGAGGCAAAGTTAACACAAAAATTTTCGATGGTGGAGTGTATGCTACATGCGCCTAAATTGTGATAAGATAGATCAAAACTTTACTTGCTCCCCAAGTTGAGTCAGTACAGAGTGTGCCATGTGGCATTCAACCAGTGGAACAGTACTGATGCGTGTGCTACACGCGCTAAGGCAAAAATTGCCCAGGCGCTATATGCTCCAACCCTCACCTATTTGCCTGTAAATATAGGCCTCCCCCTTGTAAGCACCCCATTTTTGCCCGCTCGGCAGTCTCCAGTCCGTCTAGACTTGCGTTCAAGTCAATACAGATATATTCCAATTTAAATCAGTTTTCTAAACTTAAATCAATCAATCCATTACTTTGTGGGCCCGTCAGGCCCAAATAGAGGTAAAATGACCAAAATTCCCTTGGAGGCATTGTTCGGTCTAATTCCAATGGGCATGTCTTTTAGAAGACGGTAAGTCTCCGTTTTAATCTCAAATCCAATTTCAAGTCCAATTCCAATTCCAATTAAATCCGGCATGCCTTTCAAGAAAGTTGATTCCTCAAGGTGATAAGAACATCCAATCCAGCATGTTTTTTGAGAAAAATCTTCGGAATGGTAAGTCCCTTCAAACTCGTCGACCAGGATGAGACCCCAAGTTCCCGATATGGTAGAACGGTCCACCTTTGGCACCTGCTAGCCAGCCAATGAAGAAATGTCCGTTATTCAGCATGTCTTTCTAGAAATTTGATTCCTCAGGTGATTAGTCCACCTAGTAGTTTCCCAAGATCAGACAGTCTCTAGAATAATAGCGAATCGTCAGAGTAGCGGAATTACTCGTAAACATCGCAACCGTTAGAGTGGCGAAAACACTCATAAATAGGCCGATATAGGGAATTGCCAACAAACCCCTATGTCACGGGACCGCTGTCAAAGTGGCAGAAACACTCAAAACCCAGGTCAACACTAGTGCCTGCTAGCCCACTCTGATAAAAAATGACTAAACTGCCTTTAGGGCCATTTTTTGGCATGTTTCTTGAGAAAGTACCTAAGTCCTCAGAATGGTAAGTCCACCCTTCCAAGATCATCCTAAAGACGATCCGGCATGATTAGGTGCCTTCTAGTCAGTTTCGGGCCAATTCCGAGACCCTCCGGTCAAAATACCCATTTTGTCCCTAGGCATCCGAGCGCCCCGGAAACCATACTAGCTCTGGGTATTAAACCGGTAACCTCCTAAGTTTGCTTTTGATAGTATCCCCGGCCTTCCATTACCTTTTCAAATCATTCCGAATCAGTTCTAGCAAACTTGATGCAAAATGACCATTTTGCTCCTGATAGGACGGTTGCCTTTTCCAACCATATTGGCTCTGGGTATCAAACCGGTAACCTCTTGGGACATTCTAAGTGATGTTTCCAAGTCCCTAATCTTCTTCTAGGACATTCCAAGTCTATCTCAGTAGTTTTTTGGTCTAATTGACCGTTTTGCCCCTAATGGCCTGGTCAACCTTTCCAACACATCCTGTCATCATTTTTCAAATCTATTTCCCCCAGGACACTATTCTAAGGGTTCCTATCCCTTTCTGGCCCTCTGAGCCATTCCCGGCCTTTTAAATCATTCCCGGACCTTTCGGAGTCACTCCTAGTGAAGTTAGGCTAAAAATTGCATGGTAGTCACTAGTACAGGCACCCAAATCTTCTGAAGATACTTTGCTTGCCAACCTTAAACATTTCCTAAATGGTTTGCCAAGCCAAAAAATGGCCTGGCGCCACTCCTAGTGGCCCCAATGTAATTTTTAGCCTGGCGCCACTACAACAAGCATCAATACACTCATCTGTTTATAAATACAGAGCCTCTTCCAGTGTGAAAAGGATCCGCAAACTCAGCCTAAAAACCCTCCTCTTCGATATACAGAGCTCGAAGCCTCCCCAAACCCTAGTTTGCTTTAGGTTTTCTAAACCGTAGCCTCTGTATACAAACCCTAGCCTCCATACACTCATATACATTCACATACACTCATCTAATACCCTCCAAAGCCTCCATTGAAGACTTGAAGTGCTTCGACTCTGAAGCTCCTGAAGATCAAAGCAAGTTCTCGAAGATCGACGCAAAGCAAAGCAAAGACTGAAGTAAAAAAAGCAAGCATAACCAAGCAAAATAAAGAAGATACATGGTAGGCTATTTATTTATGTTTATGCAATTCTCCCCTATTTCTTTTCCCTCCGAACCCACTTGGATTTTCTTATATTTTAATCCCCTATCTTCTACCCTCCTTTCTTGCATGCTTGAAACAAGGGACTCTTCGGTCCATGTGTAGGATTAGGCTATTGAAGATCATCGTGTCAGGGGCTTTCTTTTAGTCTAACCTGAGACCACGTGGGTTCGACCCCCTTGATTATGTTGTGAAGCCTTTAATCTTGTATATTCATGACCCCAACTTGCATTGTGCATATCATGGTCATGCATCTCTCCAAAATTCATTTTTAAACCTGTTTTCAAAACTTGCATCAAAACTCTTTTCAAAACTTGCATTAAGTTTCCTTTTTTAAACTTATTTTCAAAATCACAATCCTAAGGTGATTCTAGCCTTCCTATGGTTAGGATTGCTTTAGGAAAGTGTTACATTTAAAGTGACCAATATGGTCTATATTTTTAAATCCTTATTGTTTTCAAAACCACAATCCTAGAATGGTTCTAATCTTCTTATGGTTAGAATCGTTTTAGAAAAGTAAGATAATTTTAGAGGTTTGCAAAAGTCCACATTCAAATCCTCTCCAAAATCTCTTTTTAAACTTAGTTTCAAAATTTTTTTTTCCTAAAATCTCTTTTCCAATATGCTTTCTAAAAACTCTCTCCAATCTCTTTTTCAAAGTAGTTTTCTAAAAATTGCTTTCTAAAATCTCCCTTCAAAAATCTATTTTCCAAAATTTTTTTTTAAACTCCTTTCTAAAAAGCTCTCTTCAAAATTCACTTTCTGAAAACGCTCCTTAAGTCTCTTTCCTAAAAACTCTCTTCAAAAATTCCTTTCCTAAAAGCCTTCTTTTCAAAACCTCTCTTTCCAAAAAGCTCTCTCAAAGTTTTACCTTCCAAAATATCCTTTTGAAAACTCTTCTTAAGTTTACTTTCTAAAAACTCTTTGCTAGGATCTCCTGCCAAAAATCTTCCTTTCCAAAAAGTTTTACTTTCCCAAAAACTATTTACCTTGGAAACCAAGTCAAGCACTAGAGCCAATGACTAGGAAACCCTAGTTTTCTTTCCTAAAACATGATTTTCAATCTTTCTTTAAAACCTAGGTTTTCAAAACCTCCTTTTTTTATATCAAAAATATCAATTTTTAAAACTTATTTTCTGCATCAAATCATAGACTTTTAAATTTAGGATTTTTAAAACTTCACCTTCTAATTCCATGCCAAGTCCAATCTTTCCTTTAGAAAACCAAATCTAATCTCCCCATTTAGGAAACTAGATTTAACCCTCTATTTTTGGGAAACAAAATTAAATCATTTATTTTTTAGAAAAAAAATTTAATATTTTGTTTCAGGAAATAGAAATCCAAATATTTCCTAATTTCAACCTTTCCTAATTCCATACCTTTCCAAATTTCAACTTTCCAAATTCTAAATTTTCAAATTTTTCTTAAATTCAAACCTTTCCTAATTCAAGTATTTCTAAAACTCAAACTTCGAATCCTTCTAAAATTCTAAACTTCTCTAAATTTCAAATCTTTCCAAATCCAAAACTTTCTAAATTTGAAATTTTCTTAAGTCAAAACTTTCTAAATTCAAAACTTTCCAATTTCAAAACTTTTCTTAAAATGAAGCTTTCCTAATTTACAACTTTTCAAAAATGAAACTTTTCTAATTCGATACTTTCCTAAAATGGAACTTTTCTATTTTGAAACTTTCTTAATTTCAGGATTTTCTAAATTCAATCTTTTTTAAACTCTAACTCTCCATGTTTTATAAATGAAACTTCCTAATCAAATCCTTTTTAATCTCAAGTACTTCTTAAATCCTGTCTTTCCTAAGTCTAGGTTTCCCAAATCTCAATCTTTCTAAAACAAGTTCAAGTTCTTCTCCTAAATTCTATCTTTTCAAATCAAAGTCCAATCTTTTCAATTCCAAATTACAATTTCAAATCTTCCATTCTAAGTTCAAATTAAATCTCTTTTTCAAAACAAACTCTTTTCAAATCAAATTTTTTATCGGACTCTTGTCCGAACTACGACTGACCTGATTCCCAAAAGGGATGCGTAGGCAACCCTCATGGGTGCGGTCACAAACTTTTTCAAGTTTCTATTTCCACAATCTTTTTCAAACTTCCAATTCCAAAAATCTATTTTCAAATCTTCAATTTCAATTTTCAAAACTTTCTTTCCAATTTCAAACTTCAATTCTTCTTTTCAAATTAATTTTCAAAATCAAATCTTTCTTTCAAATCTGTCTTTTCAAATCTGTTTTTGAATCAAATCTTTCTATTGCATTTGCATATCATGCATCATGTCAATTTCTTTCTAAAAATTCTTTTCTAAAGTGGATAATATTGGACATTTATTAATCAAAGACTCTAACGGGTGAATTTAGGGTGGATAGACATATAGGTACTACAAGGGAGCGGTAGGGTGATGGCTTTGTTCGTCTTCCCTACACGTAACTAACCTCCGAACTTAGGATCACTATTTTCAAAGACTAAATGGAGTTATTTTAAAAAAAGAGCTTGCGTTTTTCCAAAGGTTGCTAAACAACCCATTTTCTTAAAATCCCTCTCTTGAGAAAGTTTTTCAAAATTTTTTTCAAAAACTCTAAGTGTAATTTTCAGATTGTGCTTAGTTTTAAGTGACCTAACTCACCATAATCAAGTTAGGTGGCGACTCCGATTTTTCTTTCCAAAAGCCCTTAATCAAATCAATTTTCAATTTAAATCTAGTCACACTCATTCTTCTAGGAGGATGAGTTCTAACGAGAGAGTACAGTAATTTTTTCGCTTGTGTGTGCATTCCTCGAGTGCAAAAAATCTTGGCATGACACCCCTCTGTATATTCCAAAATGAAAAACAGTATCGAAGCTATGTAAAAATAGCCTCTAAACTCCAAAATTCCATATGCACCTCACCCTCCAAGCACCTAAGTTAGATTCAACCTCTCTCTAGCCTATACACTGTCGCGCCCAGATTTTTCGCACTCGAGGAATACTCACCCAATCGAGAAAAATGTTGTACTCTCTCGTTAGAACTCACCCTCCTAGAAGAATGAGTGCGACTAGGTTTGAATTGAAAATTAGGTTTGAATAAAGGGCTTTTGAAAATGATTCGGAGTCGCCACCTAACTTGATTAAGGTGAGTTAGGTCACCTAAAAACTAAGCATAATCCGAAGACTACACTTAGGGTTTTTGAAAAACGATTTTGAAAATATCTCCTCAAGAGAGGGTTTTTAAGAAAACAGGTTGTTTGGCAACCTTTGGAAAACATTTAGCCCTTTTTAGAAAAATGACTCCTTTTGGTCTTTGAAATCAGTGATCTAGGTTCGGAGGTTGGTTACGTGTAGGGAAGACGCACTAAGCTATCACCCTACCCCGCCCTTTCGGTACCTACACGTCAATCTACCCTAGATTCACCTATGAGAGTCCTTAATTAACTATTGGCCAATCCTATTCACTTTGAAAAAGAATGTCTAAAACGAAACTAATATGATGCATGATATGCACGTGCAAGATGAAAGAATTGGAAAATAGAAATTGATTTGAAAAGAAATTGATTTGATTTGAAAATAGATTTGAAAAGATGGGATTGAAATTGGAAACTTTGAAAACTTAGAAATAGGAATTTGAAAACAGAAATTTTGAAATTGAAATTTGAAAATTGATTGGAATTTGAAATTTGGAAAGATTTTGGAAACCACACCCATGAGGGTGGAATTGAAAGTTTGAAAAGTATTGTGACCGCACCTATGAAGGTTGCCTACGTATCCCTTTGGGGGAATCAGGTCAGTCGTAGTTCGGACCGGAGTCCGATTGAAAATAGATTGATTTGAAGAGAGAGATTGTATTGGAAGAAAGAGATTGAATTGAAAATTGGATTTGAAATTGGAAGAGGAGATTGAAAATTGAAATTGAGAAAATTGGACTTTGATTTGAAAAGATAGATTTGGACTTGTTTTGAAAAAGAGAAAGATGAAGGTTTAGGAAACCTAGACTTAGGAAAGCTTGACTTGACTTGGAAGGTTTAGGGGATTAGGAAAGGTTGGATTTAGGAAATATTTGAATTAGGAAATGTTCGATTTAGGAAAGTTTCGAATTAGAAAAGTTTCATTTTTGGAAAGTTTTGAAATTAGGAAAGTTTTAGGTTTAGGAAAGTTTTCGAAAAAGGAAAGGTTTTTAGATTAGGAAAGTTCCCAAATTAGGAAAGTTTTGAAAATCGGAAAGTTTTGAATTTAGAAATGTTTTGAAAAAGGGAAGTTTTGAATTTGGAAAGCTTTGAAAACAAGGAAGTTTTGAAAATAAGAAAAGTTTCGTTTTGGGAAAGGTTTGAAAAAGGAAAGTTTTCAATTTAGAAAATATTTGAAAAAAAGGAAGTTTCAACTTAAGAAAGTCTTGAATTTAGAAAGTTTTGAATTTAGAAAAGTCTTAAATTTGGAAAGATTTGAAGTTTAAGAGAGTTTAGAATTTAAAAAGTTCTAGGTTTAGAGAAGATTCAACTTAAGAAAGTTTTAAATTTAGTAAGTTTTGAATTTAGGAAGCTTAGAATTTTAGAAAGATTTGAAATTTTGAAAGTTTAGGATTTAGAAAGTTTTAGGTTTAGAAAGATTTAACTTAAGAAGGTTTCAAATTTAGAAAGTTTTGAATTTGGAAAGATTTGAAATTTAGAAAGTTTAAGGTTTACAAAGTTTTAGAGTTTTAGAAAATCTTGGGATTAGGAAGGGTTTGAGTTTAGGAAAGATTCGAAAGCTTGGACTTGAAAAAGATTTTGGAAAAGGGTAGAATTAGGAAAGGGTTGAATTAGGAAAGATTGGAAGGTTGAATTTTAAAACTTAGGAAAGATTTTTACGTTCAAGTTTTGGAAACTTAAGATTTAGGAAAGTAGAAGTTTAGGAAGGATTTGAATTAGGAAAGAGTTGGATTAGGAAGGGATTGGATTTGGTTTCTAAAAGCAAAGGTTTGATTTTGTTTCCAAAAACGGAGGATAGGATCTAATTTCCTAAACGGGAAGATTTGATTTGGTTTCCTAAAGGGAAAATAGGATTTGGCAAGAGTTTGGAAAGGGAGATTCTAGAAACCCTAGATTTGAAAAACCATAGTTTTGACGTAGAAAATAGGTTTTGGAAACATGTATAGTTTGGATGTAGAAAACAAAAGATTTTGGAAACCTAGGTTTAGGGCAAAGTTCGAAAATCATGTTTTTGGAAAGAAAACTAGGGTTTCCTAATTGTGGGCTCTAAGGCTTGACTTGGGCTCTAAGAAAAGAGTTTTTTGTTTTTGGAAAGTGCGTTTTTGAAAACGAAAGTTTTCTAGAAGGGAATCCTAGGAAGGAGTTTTTGGAAAGTGAATTTGGAAAGAGAGTTTTTGGAAAAAGATTTTAAAGAGGAGTTTTGAAAAGTGTGTTTTTGGAAACGTAGATTTTGGAAGGTAGATCCTAGGGGGGAATTTCTAGAAGGGAGATTTTGAAAAAAGAGTTTTTGGAAAGATTTTTGGGGAACGTTTTTAGAGAGTGGATTTTGGGGAAAGGAGTTTGGAAAGGAGTTGAAAAAGAGAGTTTTAGGAAGAGATTTCTAAAGAGAGTTTTTGAAAAGTGTAAAAACATCTCACTTTCCTAAAGCGATTCTAGCCATAAGAAGGCGAGAACCACTTTAAGAAAGTGGTTTTGAAAACAAGGTTTGAAAATATAGACCAAAAGGCCACTTTTAATATAACACTTTCCTAAAGCAACCCTAGCCATGGAAAGGCTAGAATCACCCTAGGATTGTGGTTTTGAAAACAAGTTTTTGAAAAAGAGATTTTGATGCAATTTTGAAAACAAGTTTGAAAACACTTTGAAAAACAACTTTGAAAACGAGTTTTGGAAGATGCAAGACTATGATATGCACAATGCAATTTGGGGTCGTGAACATACAAGGTTAAGGCTTCACCACATAATCAAGGGGGCCGGACCCACGTGGTCTTTGGTTAGACTAGAAGAAAGCCCCCGACACGGTGACTCTCCCATAGTCCAATCCTACACATGGACCGGGAATCCCCTTGTTTCAAGCATGCAAAGAAAGGGGGGGAAAGAGATGGGGGATTAAAATAGAGAAAACCCAAGTGGGTTGGAGAGAGAAGAGAGAGGGGGGAAGTGCAGAAAATTAAAGAGAAAGCCTACCTTGTTTCTTGTTTATTTTGCGCGCCGTGCAGTCTTCGATTTTCGGTCTTCGGTCTTGAACTTCTTCTTCAACCTTCAAGGATTGTCTTCAAGCTTTAGATGGCAGCTCTTCAAGTCTTCCAAGGATGGTTGAAGGTTAGGGTATGAGTGTATAAGGGAGTGTATGAGTGTATAGGAGGCTAGGATTTGTGTATAGTGGCTAGGGTTTAGAAAACCTAAGGAGGCTAGGGTTTTAGAGGTGCTCGAGCTCTGTATATCGAAATATAGGATTCTTAGGTTAAGTTTGCAGACCCCTTTCACGTTGATCGAGGCTCTGTTTTTATAGAAGTTGGACAAGCCTAGCGCCTGTTGCAGTGGCGCCAAGGCAAAATTTATACTGGCGCCACTAGGAGTGGCGCAAGGCCATTTTTTGGCTTGGTGCCACTGCTAGTGGCGCCAGCCATTTAGGAAACAATTAAGGTCGGCAAGCAACGTATCTTTGACTAGATTTGGGGGCCTGTACTAGTGACTACCATGTAAACTTTAGCCTGGCTTCACTATGAGTGACTTCGAAAAGTCCGGGAATGATTTGAAGGAGCCGGGAGTGACCCGGAAGGCCGGAAAGGAGCAGGAACACTTAAAATAGTGTCCTGGAGGTATTTGACTTGAAAAGTGAGGATTGGATGTGTCGGAAAGGTTGACCGAGCCTTTAGGGGCAAAACGGTCAATCGGACCGAAAAACTGTCGGGACAGACTCAAACTGTCTCGAAAGAAGACTTGGGTTCTGGAAACATTATTTAGAACGTTCCCAGAGGTTGCCGGTTTGATTCCCAGGGCCGGCGTGGTCGGAAATGGAGACCGGCCCACCAGGGGCAAAACGGTCATTTTGTACCGGGTTTGCTGGAACTGACTCGGAATGGTCCGGAAAGGTAAAGGAAGGTTGAGAACACTATAAAAAGTATTCTCGGGACATTACCGGTTTGATACCCAGAGCCGGTGTGGTTGAAGAAGGAGACCGGCCCTTTAAGGGCAAAACGGTCATTTTGCACCGGGTTGGCCGAAACTGACTCGGGATGGTCCGGAAAGGTAACGGAAGGTCGAGAACACTATAAAAAGTATTCTCGGGACATTACCGGTTTGATATCCAGAGCCGGTGTGGTTGAAGAAGGAGACCGGCCCTCCAGGGGCAAAACGGTCATTTTGTACCGGGTTGGCCGGAACTGATTCGGAATGATCCGGAAAGAGAAGGGAAGGTTGAGAATACTATAAAAAGTATTCTCAGAAGGTTACCGGTTTGATACCCAGAGCCGGTGTGGTTCCCGGGGCGTTCGGATGCCTAGGGGCAAAATGGTCATCTTGACCGAAAAGTCTCGGAAAAGGTCCTAAGGGTAGTCTGGTCATTTTTCACCGAAGTGGGCTAACAGCCACTGGTGTTGACCTAGGTTTTGAGTGTTTCCGCCACTCAAACGGTGTGAGTATTTTCGCTACTCGGACGGGGTTGAGTATTTCAGCTACTTGGACGGGGTTGATGATTTGTGAGTATTTCCGCTACTCGGACGGGGTTGATGATTTGTGAGTATTTCCGCTACTCGGACAGGATTGAGTATTTTCGCTACTCAGACGAGATTGAGTATTTCCGCTACTCAGACGGGATTGATGATTTGGGAGTATTTCCGCTACTCTAACGGTTGAGTATTTCCGCTACTCAGACGGGATTGATGATTTGGGAGTATTTCCACTACTCTAACGGTGTAGTATTTTCGCTACTCAGACGGGATTGAGTATTTCCGCTACTCAGACGGGATTGATGATTTGGGAGTATTTCCGTTACTCTAACGGTTGAGTATTTCCACTACTCAGACGGGATTGATGATTTGGGAGTATTTCCGCTACTCTAACGGCTCTGTGAGTATTTCCGCTACTCTAACGGTTGAGTATTTCCGCTACTCTAATGGTTGTGTGAGTAGTTTTGCTACTCGGACCGTCTCGAGGAATAAACTGTCTCGAGAGAGGGATTGGAAAGGGGTCTTATCGTCTCTGAAGAGACGTGCCTGGATTGGAACCGTCTCGAGGAATAAACTATCTTGAGAGAGGGATTGGAAAGGGGTCTTACCGATTCCGAAGAGACGTGCCTGGGTTTTGAGTGTTTCCGCCACTCTGACGGTTTTGTGAGTGTTTCCGCCACTCTGACGGTTTGGTGAGTGTTTCCGCCACTCTGACGGTTTTGTGAGTGTTTTACTACTCGGACCGTCTCGAGGAATAAACAGTCTTGAGAGAGGGATCGGAATTGGAATAAGAAAGGATAATGCCCCTAAGGGCATTTTGGTCATTTTGCCTCTATTTGGGCCTGACAGGCCCACGAAGCGATGGAAAGATGGAATTTGAAACTAGAGAATTGGATTCGATAGGAATATGCCCAAAATGACTTGAAAACAAGTCTGGACGGAGTGTAGACTGCCGAGCGGTAAAAAATGGGGTGCTTACATACACTCCACCTACAAAGCTTCCAATGCCATAAAAGAGCTATTTCCAGCCCCTTCAAGCTACTCTAAGGCCATTCAAGTTCAAGACAAATCATCCATGGAAGTTTGAAAGTGGTTTGAAGAAAAAGGTGGTATTCTTTTTTACATTTTGCCATTTCCACTCTTCTCTTCTCCCTCTTAGCCTACTTAGGCTATTCTCTATTTTAAACCCCCATTTTCTCTCCCCTTTCTTGTATGCTTGATACAAGTGAGCTCTTAGTTCATGTCTAAAGGAAAGCTTGTGAGAGCCACCGTATAGGAGGATCTCTCACTAACCTACTTTAAGATGGCATGGCCTTGGAGCACCTTGCAATTTGGTATGGCCTATAGCCTTGTATGATTTCATGACCCTCTTTGAATATAGTTACCATGTTCATGTATTGCATGCTTGGCTCCATTTTCATGTTCATCATCATTTTTTAAAAACTTTCACTATCTCATTTTTATGTCTTTTCAAATTTCAAATTTTTGTGTTTTTCTAAAAATGGTTCTAAGAGTTGGTTCTTTGAAGCCTAGGTCAATTTTCACATCCTAGAGAACCCTCCTTAAGTCTCTTGACTTCATTTTGCATCATCTCATTTTATAATCTTCAAGTTGCATTAAAATGGTTTTCAAACCTTGTATTCAATATTGATTTTCACAGGTTTTACTCTCTTGAGTTTTGGGTTTGAAATGGTCCCTATGGAACCCTCTTTTGAGTGGTCTCCTCATTTATTGACTATAGGAACCCTAGCTCACTAGAGTGGGTTTCTATACTCCAAAAGTGGTTTTCAAAATAACCATTTTTAAGAAGGGTTCTTAAAATTTCATTCTCTTTAATTTGCATAAAAATGATTTTCCAAACCTACCATTTTCATCTTGATTTATAAAAGTTTTGCTCTCTTGAATATTGTGGTTGGAATGGTCCAATGGAGTCCTCTTTGGAGTGATTTTCTTCAAATCAACCATATAAACCCTTATTCTTTAGAGTGATTTCTAACATTTTAAAAGTGGTTTTCCAAAACCTCCTTTCCAAAAATTTATAGGTTCATTCTCTTTAGTTTTTAATTATAGAAGTTCTCAAAACTATCTATTTAATATTGATTTTCACAAGTTTTACTTTCTTGAGTTGGGGGTTGAAATGGTTCCAAAGCAACCCTCTCTTGAGTGGTTTCCAAATACCAACCATAAGAACCCTACATTCACTTGAGTGGTTTTCATAAAATGGTTTTCAAAGCACACTTTCAAGTTTCATGCACAAAGCCACCTTTCCAAAACCACTAGGTCCAAATCCCAGTTCAAAACCACATTTCCAAAACCACAAGGTCCAAACCCTAGTTCAAAACTACCTTCCAACCGTAGGTTAACTTGATCCTAGTTGTCGAATCTTAGGTTAACCTAACCTAAGTTAGCTAACCCTAGGTCACCTTAACCCTAAGTTAACCTAACTCTAGTTAGTTAATCCTAGATCAATATAACCCTAGTCCAATCTAACCCTAGTTGTCTAACCCTAGGTTAACCTAACCCGAGTTAGTTAACCCTAGGTTAACCCAACCAAGGTTACTAAGTTTGAAGGCTCCAATTCAAAGACACTTTTTCAAACGATCTTTCAATTCAAAACCATTGTCATAACATGTTTTCGAAAACATCCTACTCTCATGAGATTTCAAAAACCAACTCCAACATCTTTTCAAATACCCTTGTACTCTATCTTCAAAAATGCTTCCAAGAAGTTCTCTTTAACTTGTCTCGACTAAAATAGCTAGACACTCAACATTTTCTAAAAACTATTTTCAAAATGTTCCCAAAAAATCATAATCCTAAAGTGTCCCTACCCCTTTATGGTTAGGGAATCCAAGGGAAGGTGATGCATTGAAATACAGCCTTCAAGGTTGCCTATATCAGGGTTCTGTTGCGCCTCGATTTTTGGACCCTAGAGCCCTTTAGGCTCGAAAAAAAGCATGATGCTCTCTCATTAGAACTCATCATCCTAGAAGGACAAGTGTGACAAGGTTTGATCTTGAAATTGACTTAAACAAGGGCATTTGGAAAAAGTTTGGAGTCGCCACCTAACATTGTTAAAGATGTGTTAGGTCACCTAAAACTAAGTATAATCCGAATACTAAACTTAGGATTTTCGAAATCATTTTTAAAGATGTCCTTCTTAAGAAGGTATTTGAAAAAGAGGTCTTAACAATATTTCAAAAACCCTTTTGAAAACGTGACTCCGATTTTGGTCTTTAAAATAGAAATCTATGGTCTGAGGATTGGTTACATATATGGAAGATATCCTAAGATCATCACCCTACCCCGCCCTTTCGGTACCTAGATGTCTAATCACCTTTAATTTACTCACTTGAATAACTGGTTAATATTATCCACTTAATAACCACTTTAGAATTTTGAAAACGGAGTTTGGTCATCACTTTTTGGATGAATGATGCATCATGCATGTTTTTGAAAAGATGTTTGAAAATAGAAAGTTTTGGAGGGATTTAGAATAAGAATCTTGAATTGATAAAAATTTTGAAAAGAAAATTTGGGTTGAAATAAAGGTTATGACCGCTCCATTTTTGGTTGCCTACATATTTCATTTGACGAGAATCAAGTCATTCGTAGTTTGGGCAAGGGTCCGATAGAAAAGAGGCACATTGAGGCCATTCAAAAGTTTTAAAGACACTTTGAGGTCTATGAAAAGGTTTAAAGATACTTTGTGGTCTTTGAAAAAAGAGAACTTAAGAGTTTAGAAAATGCTTTTGAATAAGACGTGGAATGTTTGGAGTGTTTTTGAAATTGAATTTGAAGATATTTTTAAATGTTTTTGAAATTAACTCATGGGAGTTTTGAAATGTTTTTGAAACAACTCAAGGGAGTTTTGGCAGTGTTTTCACCATTTAGTGGGATTTGTACTGTGCTGGGTGTCTAGGTGTAAAACGGTCATTTTGATTGAAATTGACCGGAACTGAACCGGAATTGGTTAGGATGGCGTATTAAGTATGCCTAATTATCTAGGAGCACTTTGGAAGGGTGGACTTACCATCTTGAGGGATTTTGAACTTTTTCAAAGACGTGCCTAGAGGCCTTAGGGGCAAGTTTGGTCATTTTTCACCGAGTCGAGCTAGCAGGCGCTGATGTTGACCTAGGTGTTGGTTTTCAAAATCGCCCGATCTCGAAAAGCTACCTGTATGGTGTTGGTCCCTGAGACCACCCGGTCTCAGAGAGCTACCTGTACGTGTGATGTTGGTTTTTGAGATCGCCTAATCTTAGAAAGCTACCTGTAGGGTGGTGTTGGTTCTCAAGATCGCCTAATCTCTAAGAACTACTGGATGAAGGACATTCTACATTGGTGGGCTAGCTGGCGCTAGAAGTGAACCGTTTGGAATTTAATAAGGTGTTGGGTCTCGAGATTGCTCGATCTCGGAAAGCTACTTAGATGGCGTTAGTTCCTAAGACCGCCTGGTCTTAAAAAGCTGCTTGGATGGCATTGGTTTCTGAGACCGCCCAGTCTCAGAAAACTACCTAGAATGTATAGGGGTAATATGGTCTTTTTAGCTTTAATTAGACCTTATGGGCCCGAGAAGTGACCAATTGATTGAATTGGAGGTTGAAAGAGCCAGCTCGGGCTCATATGTGTTGTGATGTTTGAAACTAGATCCAGTCGAGCCGGAGATTGCTAAGCAGACAAAAATGGGGTGCTTACAATTGCCCCTCTTTTTCTGTCTTTGCTTGTCGAAGGCAAAAAAATAATAAGGTAAGAATCCTTTTTTAGTCGCGAGGCGATCAGAGGGACGACGGTTTGGAAAGTTTTGAACTACTAGTGTGTCTTTCCTTTTGAAAACTTTGAATTTGGAAAATCTGGGTTCTTTTTAAATTTTTTTTATGATCCGGGTTTCGAAATTGCCAGTTTTCTAGAGTTTTGGGTTTGAAAGGCTCGGGTATTTGAAAATGAGAATCTAAAAAGTGATTTTAGATTTTAAAACTCGTAAAAACTAATTTGGGGGCATTTAAAACTGGTTTTGGTGGGAAGCTGAAGCGCCTAGTGTATGTAGCACACACGCCTAGCCAAAAATAACTCTGGCGCATGTGCTACATGTGCCAGCTTGAAATTTCTTCAAGCACATGTAGTAAATGCGTTAGGCCATGGGTTAAAAACAAAGTAATTCGTGTATTTGCTTATGGATTTTGTATTTTTGGGGTGATCGGAGAGTTTATTCGAGGGATATTCATCGAGTTTTGGTAGAACATCATCAGGGAGCATTGGGTACTTGCCGAAAGTTGCTATTGTCATCAGATTCTCACTGGAAAACTCGAATCTTGCCTGAGAACTGAAAGGTTAGATTTTTTGAAATTTGCTAATTTTGATGTTTATGTGCTCGTTTTTCCCATACGATTAGTGTAAATCTATGTTTTAGGATGTTCAGGACACAATGGGCAGATTATTTTTGTGATTTGATGATGATTTGAGTGTGTTTTGAATGATTTTGCAAGTTTATGTAAAATGTTTTCTTGCAGGTTTTAGAAAATTACTTGTGTAGGCTTGGGTTTTGTATGTTTGTGCTCGATTTTTGTATTGGATATCTTAGAAAAATATATAGAATAACTGTATGAGGTTTCATAATTTTTTTAAAATTTTTGAATTTTTAAATTTTTAGAAAATATGAAAAATTGAAAAAATTGAAAAATTAACCCTATTGAAGGTAGAAAAATTGCAGGACATTTTTAGAAAATCATGGGGATCTTTTGAGGGTTCTGAAAATTTTTGAGAATTTTTAGGACATAAAAAGGAAACCAAGAACCTTTGAAAAATGAAGAAACGGACTTGAGAATTGTATTTAATTATGAGTCATGTGCCATGGAAGATGGGATTTTGTTGATTGATGTGGTTGAAAGCTCGTGATGCCTTGGAAGTGTGTTTGTGGCTTCTTGAATTTCGGGATAGGGACTTTTTAAGGTGGAACTTTATTGAAATTTTTCAAAAAGTATGAACTCTTTAAAAGTTCAACGTTTCGACTGTAAAATCCCTAGGGAAAAGAAGGTTGCCCTTGAAAACTGGGTTTTTGAAGGAGAAAGCCTAGGGAAACCAAATTGAAATTTTAGAAAATTGTCTTTGAAATAGGGTTTTTGAAGGAGAAAGCTTAGGAAACTGGTTTGAGACTGTGAAATGGAGCTTTTTAGAAAAAAAAAAAGCTCAGAAAACCCTAGAAAGACTTTTTGAAATATGGCTTTTTAAGGAGAAAGCTCGGGAAACCGGTTTGAGATTTTAAAACGGAACTTTTTGAGAAAAAAGCTCGAAAAACCTTAGAAATTAACTTTTTTGAAACAGGGCTTTTGAAAGAAAAAGTCCAGGAAACTGGTTTGAAAATCTTGAAATGGAACTTTTTGAGAAAAAAGCTCAGAAAACTTTAGAAAAAATTTGAGATAGTGCTTTTGAATGAGAAAGCTCTTGAAACCGACTTGAGATTTTGAAACGGAACTTTTTGAGAAAAAAGCTCGAAAAAACCTTAGAAATTGGCTTTTTGAAACAGGGGTTTTGGAGGAGAAAGTTTAGGAAACCGGTTTGAAAATCTTGAAATGGAAATTTTTGAGGAAAAAGCTCGAAAAACCTTAGAAAAATTTGAGACAGGGCTTTTGAAGGAGGAAGCCCGGGTAACCGACTTGAGATTTTGAAACGGAATTTTTTGAGGAAAGAGCTCAAAAAACCTTAGAAATTGACTTTTTTAAAATAGGGCTTTTGAAGGAAAAAGCTCAGGAAACGGGTTTGAAAATCTTGAAATGGAACTTTTAAGGAAAAAGCTCGGAAAACCTTAGAAATAATTTGACAATGGAGAAAGGATAGGGCCTTAGCTCTTGTTTTTCTTTTCTTTTTCTTTTTGTTTCTTTTTTCTCTTTTGTTTTTTTTTCTTTTTTCTTTTTTTGTTATTTTTTTTTTCTTCTTGTTGTATACTTTTTTTTTCTTTTCTTTTTATGCATATCCTGTTATTGATCAACTTTCTACATTATTTCCTATTGTTACTTTTCAGGATGTTGGAGAAAGGCGAAGACGGTTCCGAGAGGAGGCGCTATTGGAAGGCATCGCGGGTTGAGCTTGGAGAGGGTAGTGCCAGCAAGAGTGGCTCTGCCCGAGGTGGGAGTGGTCGATCTCATTGCCCTTCGAGCATGATAGCTTCGAGCAGTAGTTTTGCGATGGGACAGTCCTTTACTACTCTAGGTGAGAGGGTCAAGGAGGACGTTGATACGGCTGTCGATCTGAGGACTGGATACAGTATGGCATTTGTTCGCGATATGCGCAAGGATGCCTCTTTTTCGGATGATTAGTTAGTGATTCTGGACGTTCCACCTCTACGAGATTTGGCTTTCCATCCGAGCCTCTATCTGCGTTACGGTCGAATGTCGTCGACCACCCATAGTTCATTTAAAGGGTCCAGTATTTCTGCTTTGAAAACCATGTAGGCATCAGCTTTGTCTTACTAGGATTTCCTCCTTCGGATTGGCTTTGGCGCCTTTATGACTCTACAGACAGACAGGCTCGATCATTGGCTGGCTATTGGGTTACTAAAGAGATGCTTTGAGGAGACCGAGACTTTACAGTTGGTGGGTTTTAAGCTAGGGCCCATGTCATGCCCCATAACTTGGCCTATATGGATTTGGGATACATGACCGACCAATACCAAGGCTACCTAAGGCTGTATTACATAAACTGGTTGATCACTTGCGCATAATCATTTAGAATGATGCATAATTGCAAAAAATAAAACTTTTGATAACTTCAAAATATAATCCGTGTCATACATGGTAGAGCTGTGCCTAATTCAAAACATAATATACATAAGGACCAAATCAAGGTCCACCAAAGTTATAGCATTATATCATTACAAAACATTGGATCCAGCCCTCAAACATTATACAAAACATAGGCCTGTGGGCCGTAACTCAAAATCTACATATGGCCTCGCTCTAGGGCCTCCCGGATTGGCTACCTGAAAATTATTTGAGAATACATAAGCTAATGCTTAGTGAATAACAATGATGCATGAGCGAGAAAATATCATGGGCTAGCAATTATATCCAACTTACAAGGATAGATAATCATTTATGCATAAAGAAATGAGCTTTTGAACGTTTAAAGCGTAGATTTGGAACTCATAGGTAATGTAAACATCATTTGAAACGTTTCAACATTTTAAAGCATAGTATCATAAGAAGAGATGCAACATAACATTATTCTTGATATAACATTTCATAACTTGTCGTAAAACATATGAACATATCATAGTTCTCGGTTCAAAATAAAAGTATGCTACAACTCGATTAATATTTCTATTCAATGTATATGACAATAGCTGAATGTTTATGCATATATATATCATGTATCTAGAAATTTATAAGTGTAAGCTTGAAAGTGTATGGCTTATGCTACTGTATTAACATATCTCGTTATTTCTAAAACATAATGTCGAGAAAGTGAGAGATGTGTTGTAGCGTGACCTTGTAGACTATGGCACGGCATAAAAGGATATCCTAGTTCGTTGCATAACTTTGGACACATCTATGTCATTATTCTCGGAATCATATAAAGTGTAGATATGAAAACATAGATTGCATAAACATCATATTGAAAAATTATATCATTTGAACATAGTATTATAGGCGTGAGTTGTAAATCGAAACATGATCATGTATGGCATAGTGTGGCTTGTCATAAGCATACCATGACATGGTACCGTAGGACATATCATAATATCGTAAGAAGGAGAGGTATATCGTGACCTTATTACTTGTGAAAACATATGCAACTTGTTGCGAATTATTTGAATGAATCATATTTCTCATTCTAGAACATAAGTGTGTGTCATGTCTTTACGTCAAAGTTGGGCACTGCATCAGTAGCCATAAAGGTCACCACATCAGTAACCATAAAGGTCACCATAGGGCTTTTTAGGCCAACATCAGAGTTAGGCTCCGCATCAGTAACCATAAAGGTCACCATAGGGCTCTTTAGGCTAACATCAGAGCTAGGCTTCGCATCAGTAACCATAAAGGTCACATATAAGGCTCCTTAGGCCAACATATCCCTCACTTCACCCTACTTAAGAGGTCTTTCTGGTATCGGCCATCATAGTAACCACAAGGGTCACGCATAAGGCTCTTTAGGCCAACATAGTAACCATGAAGGTCATGCATAGGCTCTTTAGGCCAACCATAAGAGCTAGGCTCAATCATTAAGAGCTACGCTCATTTATTAGCAACATAGTGTACTTTAAGCCAATCATAGGAGCAAGGCTCAATCGTGAGACAAGGCTTAGTCATTAAGAGCTATGCCTAGTCATTAGCACATTGAGTGCTTTAGGCCAATTATAAGAGTTAGGCTCAGTTATAGTAACCATAAAGGTCACACATAGGCTTTTTAAGTCAATCATAAGAGCTATACTCAGTTATAGTAACCATAAGGTCATATCTAGACTTTTAAGTCAAGGGACGTCTCCTAACATGGCGATAGATTATTTTGTGTCCCTTACTATAGGACCATCATTGCTAGTTTAGGGTCTTGCCACGAAAGACCCTACATGACGATGGTTTATTTCATGTCCCCCATCCTAGGACTATCGGACTAGATTAAAGTCTTGCCACAAAAAGACCTTGAGTTAGAGTAGTACATTAGGAATCTTACCTCTACTTTATATGAACGTTCTAGTTCGTAGGTTGTAGTTCATATCATAGGTAAGGTTTGTACATAATTCAAAGCATGGCATTCATACTTGAACGTAATCATTGATACATTAAAATAAATGGAAAGAAATACATGAAACGTAATTGAACTTAAAAGCATTTGGAGGGTAATAGGTCTTAATCATGGCATCTCGTTACTCACCTTTATCCAACTGAACGGGCGTTAAGCAAGGTGCTCCTTCCTCAAGCTTGTCCAAGTCTTCCAATGACCTCTCTTGGTTTGGGTTAAAGCTCTCCACGCTCCCCTTCTCCTTCTTCCTCCTTTTCTTTTCCTCCCTCCCTCCCTCTCTCTACCCGTTGGGTGTGTGTGTATATGAGTGTGTGTGTTTTGTGTATATAAGATGATATACATAGGAAATAATCCCATGTGTCTCACCCTATAGGCTTATGTTACAACATGACTTTTAATTGGTCAACTTGACCTTATGTGGGGGGTGGTTCATGGCTAGGGTGTGTGGATGAAAACCATTTGCAGCTCGAGTGGGCTAATAACAGGAATTGCCTTGCTGTTTAGGAAATTTTGAAATGAAGGCTTCTCTTCTTTTTGAAGGTCTAACTACCGACCGCTTTGTCATGGCATCCTTCAGGTGCTGCCCTTTTTCTATGATCCACTCTTGTAAGCACCCCATTTTTTACCGCTCGGCGGTCTTCACTTCGTCCAGACTTGTGTTCAAGTCATTGTGGGCATATTTAAATCCAAGTTAACTTTCTAAGTCTAGTCCTGTCAATTCATCGCTTCGCGGGCCCCACTGGGCCCAAATAGAGACAAAATGATCGAAATGCCCTTAAGGGGCATTATTCTTTCCAATTCCAAATCAGGCTCGTCTTTTCGAAGATGGTAAGTCCCTTTTTTTAAATCCAAATTAGGCACGTCTTTCCGAAGACGGTAAGCCCCCTTTCCAATTCCAAATCAGGCTCATCTTTCCGAAGACGGTAAGTCCCCTTTTTTAAACCCAAATCAGGCACGTCTTTTCGAAGACGGTAAGTCCTCTTTCCAATTCCAAATCAGGTGCGTCTTTCCGAAGACTGTAGGTCCCCTTTCCAAATCCAACAGGCACGTCTTTCCGAAGACGGTAAGTCCCCTTTCCATTTCCAAATTAGGCGCGTCTTTTCGAAGACGGTAAGTCCTCTTCCAAATCCAACAGGCACGTCTTTCTGAAGACGGTAAGTCCCCTTTCCAATTCCAATTCCAATCCCTCTCTCGAGACAGTTGATTCCTTGAGATGGTCTGGCACATTTTTCAAAAAAAATCTCTTCAAAACGGTAAGTCCCTTTAAACCTGTCGACTGGAACGAGACCCCAAGTCCCCTAGATGGTAGAACGGTCCACCTTTGGCCCCTGCTAGCTCGCCAATGTAGAAATGTCCATTTAGGCATGCCTTCTGAGAAAGTTGATTCTCAAGCGCTAAGTCCCCTTTAGCAGCTTCCTGAGATCAGACAGTCTCGGGAATGATCGCGAACCGTCAAAGTAGCAGAAATACTCGTAAACATTGCAAACCGTCGGAGTAGCGGAAGTACTCATAAACAGGTCGATATAAGGAATTGCCAACAAACCCGTGTATCATGTTACAACCGTCAGAGTGACGGAGACACTCAAAACTCAGGTCAACACTAATGCCTACTAGCCCACTTCGGTGAAAAATGACCAAACTGCCCCTAGGGCTATTTTTCGGCACGTTTCTCAAGAACACACCTAAATCCTTAGAACAGTAAGTCCAACCTTCCAAGATTGTCTTAAAGGCAATCCGGTATGATTAGGTGTCTTTTAGTCAGTTTCGGGCCAATTTCGAGACTTTTCGGTCAAGATGACCATTTTGCCCCTAGGCATTCGAATGCCCCGGGAACCACACCGGCCCTGGGTATCAAGCCGGTAACCTCCTGAGAATGCTTCCTATAGTATTCTTAACCTTTCTTTACTTTTTCGGATTATTCCGAGTCAGTTCCGGCAAACCCGGTGCAAAATGACGGTTTTGCCCTTGGTGGGCCGGTCACCTTTTCCGACTAAACCGGCTCTGGGTATCAAATTGGCAACCTTTTGTGAACATTCTAAATAATGTTTCCAAATCTCAAGTTTTTTTCTGGGACATTCCGAGTCCATCCTGGTAGCTTTTCGATCCAGTTGACCGTTTTGCCCCTGATGGCCGGTCAACCCTTCCGACACATCTTATCCTCATTTTTCAAGTCAAATACCTCCGGGACACTGTTCTAGGCGTTCCTGCCCATTTCCGGCCTTCCGGGCCAATCCCGGTCCCTTAAATCATTCTCAAACTTTTCGGAGTCACTCTTAGTGAAGCCAGGCTAAACATTGCATGGTAGTCACTAGTACAGGCGCTTAAATCTGTCAAAGATACGTTGCTTGCCGACTTAACAAACTTTCCTAACTTGCTAGCGCCACTACAAGCCAAGAAATGGCCTGGTGCCACTCCTAGTGTCGCCAAGAGGAATTTTGCCCTAGTGCCACTGCAACAGGCGCCAGGTCTATCTCATGTCTATAAATACAGAGCCTCCTCCAGTGTGAAAGAGGTCAGCAAACTCAATCTAAAAACCCTAATTCTTGATATACAGAGCTCGTACACTCCCAAAACCCTAGCCACTATACACCAAACCCTAGCCTCCTATACACTCCTATACACTTCTATACACTCTCATACACTTATACACTAGCCTCCAACCCTCCTTTGAAGACTTGAAGGGCAGCAATCTGAAGGTTCGAAGATTGAAGTCGAACACTTGAAGATTAAAGCAAGTCAAGGAAAGCAAAGCGCGCAAAGCTAAGCAAAATAAAGAAGATACAAGGTAGGCTTCCTATTTAAATTTTTGTACTTTTCCCCTCTCTCTTTTCTCTGCTAACCCACTTGGGTTTTCTCTATTTTAATCTCCCATCTCTTTCCCCCCCTTCCTTGCATGCTTGAAACAAGAGGACTCCCAGTCCATGTGTAGGATTAGATTATTGGAGGGTCACCGTGTCGGGGGCTTTCTTTTAGTCTAACCGGAGACCACGTGGGTTCAACTCCCTTGATTATGTGGTGAAGCCTTAACCTTGTATGTTCACAACCCCAAATTTGCATTGTGCATATCATGATTCTTGCATTCTTCTGAAATTTGTTTTCAAAGTCGTTTTCAAAATCGTTTTCAAACTTGTTTTCAAAATTGTGTCAAAATTTTCTTTTACAAAACTTATTTTCAAAATCACAATCCTATGGTGATTCTAGCATTTCCGTGGCTAGGGTTGCTTTAGGAAAGTGTTATATTTAAAGTGACCAACATGGTCTATATTTTCAACTCCTTGTTGTTTTCAAAACCACTTTTTTAAAGTGATTCTAATCTTCTTATGGTTAGAATCGTTTTGGGAAAGTGAGACGTTTTTATACTGTTCAAAAAACTCTATTTTCAAAAATCTCTTTTCCTAAAACCTCAATTTTCAACGTGCTTTCCAAAAACTCTTCTTTCCAAAATTATTTTCTAAAAGCTCCCTTCAAAAATCTGTTTTTTCTAAAACTTCTTAAACTCCTTTCCAAAACGCTCTCCTCAAAATTCTTTTTCTAAAAACACTCCCTAGGTTTCCTTCCTAGAAAACTCTTTCCTCAAAATTCACTTTCCTAAAAACTCTTTCCAAAAAGCTTCTTCCAAAATCTCTTTCTAAAAACTCTCTCTTTTCAAAATTCACTTTCTAGAAACTCCTTTTTAGGATTTTCTTTCCAAAATCTTCGTTTCCAAAAACGCACTTTCCAAAAATCCCTTTTCTTGACGCCCAAGTTAAGCCCTAGAACCCACAATTAGGAAACCCTAATTTTCTTTCCAAAAAATGTGATTTTCAACCTTGCCCCAAACCTAGATTTCCAAAATCTCTTGTTTTTTACATTGAAACTGTACATATTTCCAAAACTTATTTTCTACGTCAAAACTATATTCTTCCAAATCTAGGGTTTCTAAGACTTCCTCTTCCAAATCCTTGTCAAATCAAATGTTCCCTTTAGGAAACCAAAACTAATCTCCCCGTTTAGGAAACTAGATCTAATTTTCCGTTTTTGGAAACAAAATCAAAGCACTTCTTCTTAGAAACAAAATCCAAATATTTCCTAGTTCAACTCTTTCTTAATCTTCTACTTTCCTAAATCTTAAGTTTCCAAAACTTGAACATAACAATCTTTCCAAAATTTTGAAACTCAAAATCTAAATCTTTCCTAATTCAACTCTCTCCTAATTCCCTACCTTCCTAAACCATAAGTTTCCTAAAACTTTCAAATCTTTCCTTAAACATTAAGCTTTCAAATTTTTCTTAATTCAACCCTTTTCTTAATTCTAACCCTTTTCAAATCTCTCCTAAACTCAAACCTTTCCTAATTTCAAGATTTTCTAAAATTCAAATTTTAAAACTTTCTAAATCTTAAATTTTCTAAATTTCAAATCTTTCTAAATTCCAAATCTTTCTAAATTCAAAACTTTCTTAAATTAAGACTTTCTAAATCCCAAACCTTCTAATTTTTAAACCTTTCTTATTTTAAAATTTCCCAATTCAAATCTTCCTTAAATCTTAAACTTTCTTAATTGAAAACTTTCTTAATTCAAAACTTTCCTAAGTTAAAACCTTTCTTAAACTAAACTTTTCTGAATTCAAAACATTTCCAAATTCAAAATTTCTTTATTTCAAAACATTTCAAATTCAAAACTTTCCTAAGTGAAAACTTTCCTAATTTTGAAACTTTCCTAATTCGAAAACTTTTCTAAAATGAAACTTTCTTAAAATGAAACTTTTCTAAAACGGAACTTTCCTAATTCGAACCTTTCCTAAATCTAATCTTTTCTAAAATTCTTTCAAGTCAAATCTTTCCTAAACCCTTCCAAGTCAAATTTTTCTTAAGTCTCCTCTATTTCCTAAGTCTAGGTTTCTTAAGCCTCCATCTTTCCAAAACAAGTCTAAATCTTTCTTCCAAGTTCTATCTTTCCAAATCAAAATCCAATCTTTTCAATTCCAAAATTCTAAATTCCAATCTTCAATTCTCTATTCTAAGTTCAAATCAAATCTTTTTTCCAATCCTTTTCTCTTTCTTCCAATCCAACCTTCTATTTTCTGTCGGACTCTTGTCCAAACTACGACTGACCTGATTCCTCCAAAAGGACACGTAGGCAATCCTTATGGGTGTGGTCACAACATATTTCAAATTTCTATTTCTTCAACTTATTTCCAATCCCCAATCCTATAATTTTCTTCAAGTTTCCACTTCCATGATCTATTTCTATTTTCAATCTTCAATTTTAATTTCCAAAACTTTTTTTTTCCAAATTCAAGCTTCTATCTCTTTCTTTTCAAATCAAATCAAATTCTTTTCAAATCTATTTCCAAATCATGTCTCTTTTCTTTTCTTGCATATCATGCATCATGTTAGTTTCTTTTCAAACATTGTTTTTCAAAGTGGATAGGATTGAACCACTTGTTAGTTAAAGACTCTCATAGGTGAATCTAGGGTAGATTGACATGTAGGTACCGAAAGGGCGGGGTAGGGTGATGGCTTAGTGCATCTTCCCTGCACGTAACCAACCTCTGAACCTAGATAACTGTTTTCGAAAGACCAAAAGGAGTTAATTTTTAAAAAAAAAGAGCTAAATATTTTCTAAAGGTTGCCAAACAACCTGTTTTTCTTAAAAACCCTCTCTTGAGAGGATATTTTCAAAATTATTTTCCAAAACTCTAAGTGTAGTTTTCGGATTATGCTTAACTTTTAGGTGACCTAACTCACCTTAATCAAGTTAGGTGGCGACTCCAAATGTTTTTCAACAGCCCTTTATTCAAATCTATTTTCAATTCAAACATAGTCGCACTCAATCTTCTAGGAGGGTGAGTTCTAACGAGAGAGTACAGTATTTTTTCCGTTTGTGTGTGTATTCCTTGAGTGCGAAAAATCTGGGTGCGACAGCTGGCGACTCCATTGGGTATACTTCGAGGGTTAGGCCATAGTCATGTCTTTTTACCCTTCACCCATGTAGAGTCTTCAATTAAGTTGTTCAATCCTATTAACTTTAAATTTTTAAAACCAAAATTTCAAAATTGTTTAAAAAAAAAAAAACATGCATACATTCATATTATCTTGTATTAAGTTTTCCATCCACATACTAACTCTTGCATCTTTGTTTTGTAGGTGCACTTTTTGTTTAATTTTTATGCATGAATGTGATGAACAGGATGGATGGGAGTTGTTGGGCTCTTTTCTCCGCTTTCAAAAATCACACACACTGCACGTGCACTTGCATTCTGCATACTTGCATTATTACCCTGATATATCCTTTCTAGTTAGAAAGGGGGAACGATATATTGGTTGTGGGTTAGATGCTATGTCAGTTTCTTCGCCTACGGCCTATTGATAGTTCCCCCGCTCGAATCACCAACTGATCATGGCACCACCTCGGGGAGTGGGCCTAGGTTTGAAGATCGCGGGACCGAGCCTTTTTAGGACGCCTTTTTAGGACGCATTAGTCAACCTTCAACCTCATATTCATATAGACACCATGTATAGCCGAACCTCTGCCGGATTTAAGACGCGCACCATTATCCAAAACCATGGAGGAAAGGGCGATTGCTCTTATTTTCATTTATACCTGCCTATTCCTGTTATTATAATGTCAGTTTTCATATTGTTATAATGTCTGTCTAACTGTTCATGCATGCATGTTTACCTTGCTCTTGCACTTTCTTTCCTTATACTCTTTGTATATCCATGTTCATACATTCAATATCCCATATCAAGACAAGAGTTCCAAGTAACTCAAGTCACTGCATTCTCATGCATATGATCAACCCATTGAGAGTGACACCAAAGTCACTCTCCCTTGTATTAGACCTACCCAAACCCTAAGGGTTCCCACGTTAACCCTAAGGACTCATTGCATGCATTTTTAAGACATCTCATAAGAGGGGCCCCAATCCCTCTATGCTCACGAAGATAGGATTGTCAAGAAGACAAGGGGCAATTGATCAACAAGGTCTCTCAGCGACCTCCTCAACATCAAATCCAACGAAGGCAAATCCAAAGACTCAAGAGTAGTTTAGGTTTACCCTTTGTAAAACTAGATAAGTGGAAGTCCCAAGGAGAATGCCCCTTTCCCCCTGTTAAAATGTATTTCAACTCTTTTGTTTCTTAAACCTAAAATTCAATGTACCTTTCTTTAGTTTTGCGAATGAATGCATGGATGGCTGAAGATTCCCACTTGACGGTAAGGTATCTGCATGCAGGGGCACATCTCCTATCTCCAAAAGTGCGCCAATACATCATGCTTAGTTTCCCTCCCAAAAAAAGGGCACCCTAGAGCATGCATTGCATAAAGACTTGTCAAGATAAAACACTGACTCTTTTCTTTTGTTGGTTTTAGGTACCTCCCCTCGTTCCCCCTGTCATTACAGGCCCAAAGCTCGGAAACGTTCATGGAGTTACTCACACTTGACACCTTAACTCTACTATTAGTAGAGGCAAAAGGAGTTAGACATAGGATGACCAAGATGGAAGGCATACTCTTTTCACTCTTATCGCATGCAACCCATGAGCAATCAGAGTCCTCACAGGCCCAAACCCATGATGGACGAAAAAGGATGAAGAAGGAAGACCAAGACTATGCCTCGACCATTGTATGCCAACAACCTCCCCAGGTCGAGGGCCCTGCTCGGATGCCTTCCAAACCAACCTCTAACCAAACTTATGGATTATATAATCTCTCCTACGAATACCAGCCCAACCCATTTGGCCCTGACACCGAAAATTATCCTATGTTGAGACATAAAACCCGAAACCCTTTTAATTCCCGAACCATCAACCCAGTTGTGATGTCACCAAAGCTCGGTCCCCAATCATAAAAAACATCTGCAACATCTCCTTGGCCTAGGCGAACAAGTAGAAAAAAGCGGACATTTACTAAACTCGCATGCTCACAGATCACGGTCTATTTTGGTCTTTTAGCAGCTGGGTACCTGAAGCCTATACCTGCCCGACCCCAGCCCAATCCTCTACCTCATTACTTCAAATCTGCAGCAAGCTGTAAGTATCATTCGGGTAGCCAAGGACATGACATTGAAGACTGTTTGACCCTCAGGCATAAGATTCAAGACCTGATAGATAACAAAATCATTGGCGTACGACCAACAAATCCTTCTCCGAACGGCCCTACAGACCCTCCGCCGGACCGTACGTCAACATTGTTACAAAATTTGGTAACAACAAGGTTTGTTTTGCTGCATGCCAAGAGATATATTACAAGGATTGGGAGGAAATGGAATGCGACGATATGGAACAGAGTCATACTTGGTTATGGTGCAACCCCGATAAAATGCCGACCCCTGAAGACGAACTCGCATATGAATCTGTGAAGAAAATTGACTAGGAGCTGTCCAAACTCGGTAATAAGAATCCCCTATTGTGTACACCTGAGGAACACCGAGCCACGGCTGGACACCAGAGTAGAAAATCCCGGGCTCGACCTATCAAGCTAGAAGAAGACGAGTTGCCCTAGTGGTTTGTTAGAGAAACCACGAAGCAAACAAATAAAGGTAAGGCGGTCAAAAATGCTGACAATTACGTCATCACCACCAACTCACTTGGAATTCCAAGAGAAGCATCCACTTGTCCTACACTGGCTGATAATCTCAACCGTGGATGGAACGAGGATAGGGGCATTGTCCTGAGGCGTTACTAAAACAGGGTTCCCCTCAAAAGCGTACAAGAGAGGGGTGTTTACACTCACTTTCTTTCTATCCCTTTTACTTCCTGTCTTTAAATTGATGTTTACATTTCGTTTTTATTTAAGAACTCTATGCTTTCCATAAAAATGATAATAATAATCAAATGATAGTCTTTTGTTCACTGCTGTTATCTTATATGTCTCTCGTGAATAGTAACTACTTCCTCCGCAAGGGGCATGGTGTATCTTATGGAATGATCCAACTTGAAAGGATGATAGCATGAGTTAACAACTCACCAAATGATCAGCTTTCCAGAGAGAGATGATAAGGATGAGTGAGGATATTACCCAAAGGCAGCAATTGCAAGACTCTGAAGCTAAGCGATGTGTGGTCAGTTTATCAAAGTGAGAAGGAGCCATTTTTCACTTCCCCATATATAAATAAAAGAATTAAATAACTAAATAAATAAACAAATATGCTCATATTCCTTTTGCTTAACCCCTAGAGTCTCGCAACAAACGAAGTTTTCTTTGTAAACCCCGATCCAAGGCTGTCCTCCCCACACTGGGGCAGACAATATTTGAGAACTCTAGGAATGGTATCCACCCCCACTGTGCTAAGGTAGCAATGAAAGCTCTATAGATCAAGCAATCTAATTCAAAGTAAAGAGAGGCCCTCATTTCACTTCCCATACAGTCAAAAGTAACCCCTTGCCAAACTTGTTGAGCCATCTATCCTTTTTTCGAGAAAACCCCAACCTAGGGATCACCGCCCACATTGGGTAGATTGAACCGCTAAGGAAAAGGTCTAAAAAAAAGATGGTAGAATTATTCGTTCCATGTAAAGAAAAGAAAGGATAAAGTGAAGGAAAGGAATTGCCAAAGGGCAAGAGGCCAAAAAAAAAAAAAAAAAAAATCCTTTAGGGAAAGGCCTGCAGAAAACCATGATTGAGTCATCTTCAAAATCATGATAAGAAGATCGAAAAAAAAATAGTCATGTTTATCTCAGAAGGCATATAGAAAGGGGTAAAAGGAAAGGATCGTTTTCACCTTGAAAAGTTATGCAAAAGCAAGAAAGAAATTTAAAGGTGATCCTAGGCTACAAAGAAACCCGATAGAAGTAATAGGTTCGAGCCTTTACCCTTTCTTGCTAAACCCCAAAACCATAGCCTACATTACAACTCTAGTAAAGTCCACTCTGATTGAAAATAGATTGCTTGATCTAAATGAGCTGGATACGATGCCGAAGCTAAAGAAGGACATTAACCCTACTGAAAATTAGTCAAGGATAGTATGGATCTAAACCCTCTTGAAAACAACATTGAATTTGAGCCTACATATCCCATCAAATAAAGCTCCAAGATCGACTACTATACTTACCAACCGACATGGCACGAGCGACTTGTTGCTGTTGCAAAAGCAGCTAAAGATGATATACAAAACAAGTTGCCATCTCATAATGTCCCGCCTAGCAGGCGATGGCTCAGCTGCAAAGGTACGGTCATCTTGACTGATCTAAGAGATTGGGAAAATAGAACGCTCAGGAGGAGGCAAGTCCAACAGCAAATAGGCCTCGTCCTTACTGATTGACTGCAGGGTGATCTGTCGGCCGACAAAGGAAAGCCCTGTGATGATTGCCTAGTCTAAGGGAGTGGGGCCTAACTCAAAACCGACAAAATGGAAGGTCTCGGTCTCTCCAAACCATCGCTCAACCAATGCCATTACCAAATGCTAGTTCAGGCGGTTAGCCTGTAATCCTATGAAGGTGCCGAATCCAATCTCCGCCAAGAAGGCGCGATATGATGGGGTAGCTCATTGCATAGTCACGAAGACCTGATGAACAGCCCCTCTAAAAGCTGTGTGTACTCGAGGAGGGGGCAAATGTTGTCTGGAGTATGCGCTGGGGTGATAAGCAAAATCCCCGAGTGGGCGAATATCTGGTACCTGCAAATTTGCCAAGTCAGCGTCCGTCTGCCTATGCCTGGAGTAAGCTCTCCCATAACCGGTCACCTGATCCCCAAGGCCCGGTACCTCCTCCTCAGCGCCAATCTCCTCTACGAAAGCCTGCTCAACTGGGGGAAAGGGGTCAACGGGTGGCCTACTCCCTCGACCACTCTGACTAGATGTTGCCTGCCCAGTAGACCGTCGGCTGCCCCTAGACTGACTAGAGCCGCTAGTGGAATCTGTTCGAGCCGCCTTCCCCGAGCGGCGTCTCCTCTCAAAGCCGTTATCACCCGCATCTGCCATACTAAAAAGGTAAGCCAAGGTAAGAGGTGTTAATATATCAAGTAGGCAGTTGACATAATAAAGTAAAATGAAATAAACAACTAACACAAACAAAACAAATAAAAGATTTCGAATGGTAAGTCAAAACAAATTTCCTATGCACACCTTTTGATTTTCTAACTTCAAATCATATCTCAAGGGTTTTCGGTCTTTTTCCTTCAAAAAGATTTTATTTCTAAAAACCTTTTCTAACTCTTTCCGTAATTTCTAAAATTTCGGTAGAGTTTTGTTTAAAAATGGTCCCTACAACACCCATGACATCAACACAAAATACAAAATGTGCACTCCACAACGTTACAATCACATAACATCCGCACTCGCGCACATTTTTCAATTTTTTGAAAATTTCAAAACATATGTTTTATTTTTCCAATAAATCAATGGTTTTCAAAGTTATCCTAAATTTTCTCAAAATCATCTCAAATGTTTTCTAAAATATTCCAATATTTTTCCAAATTCCAAACTCTAAAAATTTCATCAATCTCTCAAGTTTTCTTAATTTTCCTAATTTTCTAAATATTTTTCTATTTTTCAAAAAATAAAAAATTTACCAAGTTTTCAAAAAATCACGAAATTTCACACGATTGTTAAACACATTTTTCTAAGGCACATTGCACAAAAATCTAGCCAAAAAGCGCAATGCCCAAGTCTGTAGGAACAAATTCACTATTCCTGCAGAAAACTCTCTTCACATAATCACGTAAAATCACTCAAATTCAATCATACAAGCACCAATATGCAAAAATAACATCACCATAATGTTCAAAACATGTCAAAACATCAAATTTCACTATTCACATGATTCAAACGAAGTTCTACACATCAAAATCAACAAAATTTAAAAACTCACTTTTTTGGAGTTCTCCGGCCAAATCTTCTCTTCTGGCGACTTTTCCGGCAACTTGGACTCCTTCCGGAAATCACCCGTGGTCTCCAAGAAGTGCTCCTTCAATGTCCAAGTCAGTTTCCTTACAATGTCTCTTGGATTTGCAGAAAACTCTTCAAATACCGCAAATGTTTGAACCAGAATTTTTCTAGTTTTAACTCTAAGCCTTGCACCACTAGCAGAGGCGCCAAGCTTCTTCTACCAAAGGCGCCACTCCTAGTGGCGCCAGTTTCCAATTCTAGGCAGCTTTGCCCTTTTTCCCGCCAAAACTCATTTTCAAAGGCCTTTTGGGCCCAATATCCATTTCCAAACCTCCGTTTTCCAAATCTGTCCCTCTGACCACCTCACGGTCAACATGGGGCTCTTACTTTATCGTTTTTCTGTCTTTGACAAGCAAAGACAGAAAAAGAGCGGCAGCTGTAAGCACCCCATTTTTGACCGCTCGGCAGTCTTCACTCCATCCAGACTTGTGTTCAAGTCATTGTGGGCATATTTCAATCCAAGTTAACTTTCTAAGTCTAGTCTCGTCAATTCATCGCTTCGCGGGCCCCACTGGGCCCAAATAGAGGCAAAATGACCTAAATGCCCTTAAGGGGCATTATCCTTTTCAATTCCAAATCAGGCTCACCTTTCTGAAGACGGTAAGTCCCCTTTTTTTAAATCCAAATCAGGCACGTCTTTCCGAAGATGGTAAGTCCCCTTTCCAATTTCAAATCAGGCTCATCTTTCCGAAGATGGTAAGTCTCCTTTTTTAAATCCAAATTAGGCACGTCCTTCTGAAGATGGTAAGTCCCCTTTCCAATTCCAAATCAGGCGCGTCCTTCTGAAGACTGTAAGTTCTCTTTCCAAATCCAACAGGCACGTCTTTCCGAAGATTGTAAGTCCCCTTTCCAATTCCAAATCAAGCACGCCTTTCCGAAGACGGTAAGTCCCCTTTCCAATTCCAAGTCTGGCACGTCTTTCCGAAGACGGTAAGTCCCTTTTCTAATTTCAATTCCAATCCCTCTCTCGAGACAGTTGATTCCTCGAGATGGTTCAACACGTTTTTCGAAGAAAATCTCTTCAAAACGGTAAGTCCCTTTAAACCTGTCGACCGAGACGAGACCCCAAGTCCCCTAGATGGTAGAACGGTCCACCTTTGGCGCTTGCTAGCCCGCTAATGCAGAAATGTCCGTTTAGGCATGCCTTCCGAGAAAGTTGATTCTCAGGCGCTAAGTCCCCTTTAGTAGCTTCCCGAGATCAGGTAGTCTCGGGAATGATCGCGAACCGTCAGAGTAGCGAATATTCGCAAACATCGCAAACCATCGGAGTAGCGGAAGTACTCGTAAACTGGTCGACATAGGAAATTGCCAACAAACCCCTGTATCACGCGACCGTCATCAGAGTGACGGAAACACTCAAAACCCAGGTCAATAACAGTGCCTGCTAGCCTACTTCGGTAAAAAATGACCAAACTGCCCCTAGGGCCATTTTCTGGCACGTTTCTTGAGAACACACCTAAATCCTTAGAACGGTAAGTCCAACCTTTCAAGTTTATCTTAAAGGCAATCCGGCATGATTAGGTGCCTTCTACTTAGTTTCGGGCCAATTCCGAGACTTTTCGATCAAGATGACCATTTTGTCCCTAAGCATTCGAATGCCCAGGAACCACACCGGCCCCGGGTATCAAACTGGTAACCTCCCAAGAATGCTTCCTACAATATTCTCAACCTTTCTTTACTTTTTCGGATCATTCCGAGTCAGTTCTGACAAACCCGGTGCAAATTGACTGTTTTGCCCTTGGTGGGCGGGTCACCTTTTCTGACTACACTGGCTTTGGGTATCAAACCGGCAACCTTTCTGGAACATTCTAAATAATGTTTCCAAATCTTGAGTCTTTTTCTGGGACATTTCGAGTCCATCCCGACAACTTTCTGATCCAGTTAGCCGTTTTGTCCCTGATGGTCGGTCAACCCTTCCGACACATCCTATCCTCATTTTTTAAGTCAAATACCTCCGGGACACTATTCTAAGCGTTCCTGCCCTTTTTCAGCCTTCCGGGCCAATCCCGGTCCCTTAAATCATTCCCGGACTTTTCGGAGCCACTCCTAGTGAAGCCAGGCTAAATATTACATGGTAGTCATTAGTACAGGCGCCCAAATTTGTCAAAGATACGTTGCTTGCCGACTTAACACACTTTCCTAACTTGCTGGCGCCACTCCTAGTGGCGCCAAGAGGAATTTTGCCTTGGCGCCACTGCAATAGGCGCCAGGTCTATCTTATGTTTATAAATACAGAGCCTCCTCTAGTGTGAAAGAGGTCGGCAAACTCAATCTAAAAACCCTAATTCTTGATATACAGAGCTCATACACTCCCAAAACCCTAGCTTCTCTAGGTTTTCCAAACCCTAGCCACCATGCACCAAACCTTAGCCTCCTTTACACTCCTATACACTCCCGTACACTCTCATACACTTATACACTAGCCTCCAACCCTCCTTTGAAGACTTGAAGGGCTACAATCTGAAGGTTTGAAGATTGAAGACGAACATCTGAAGATTGAAGCAATTCAAGCAAAGCAAAGTGCGCAAAGCTAAGCAAAATAAAGAAGATACAAGGTAGGCTTCCTATTTAAATTTTTGTACTTCCCCCCTCTCTCTTCTCTCTCCTAACCCACTTAGGTATTTTCTATTTTAATCCCCCATCTCTTTCCCCCCCTTTCTTTGCATGCTTGAAACAAGGGGACTCCCGGTCTATGTGTAGGATTAGACTATTGGAGGATCACCGTGTCAGGGGCTTTCTTTTAGTCTAACCGGAGACCAGGTGGGTTTGGCCCCCTTGATTTTGTGGTGAAGCCTTAACCTTGTATGTTCACGACCCCAAATTTGCATTGTGCATATCATAATTCTTGCATTATTTCAAAAGTCATTTTCAAAGTCGTTTTCAAAATCGTTTTCAAACTTGTTTTCAAAATTGTGTCAAAATTTTCTTTTTCAAACCTTGTTTTCAAAATCACAATCGTAGGGTGATTCTAGCCTTTCCATGGCTAGGGTTGCTTTAGGAAAGTGTTATATTTAAAGTGACCAACATGATCTATATTTTCAACTCCTTGTTGTTTTGAAAATCACTTTCTTAAAGTGGTTCTAGCCTTCTTATGGTTAAATCGCTTTAAGAAAGTGAGACGTTTTCATACTTTCCAAAAAACTCTATTTTAAAAAATCTCTTTTCCTAAAACCTCATTTTTCAACGTGCTTTCCAAAAACTCTTCTTTCCAAAATTGTTTTCTAAAAACTCCCTCCAAAAGTCCATTTTTTCCAAAACTTCTTAAACTCCTTTCCAAAACACTCTCTTCAAAATTCCTTTCCTAAAAACACTCCCTAAGCTTCTTTCCTAGAAAACGCTTTCCTCAAAATTCACTTTCCTAAAAACTCTTTCCAAAAAGCTTCTTCCAAAATCTTTTTCTAAAAACTCTCTCTTTTCAAAATTCACTTTCTAGAAACTCCTTTTTAGGATTTCCTTTCCAAAATCTTCGTTTTCAAAATCACAATTTCCAAAAATCCCTTTTCTTGGCGCCCAAGTTAAGCCCTAGAACCCACAATTAGGAAACCCTAATTTTCTTTCCAAAAATGTGATTTTCAACTTTGCCCCAAACGTAGGTTTCCAAAATCTTTTGTTTTCTACATTGAAACTATACATATTTTCAAAACTTATTTTCTACGTCAAAACTATATTCTTCCAAATCTAAGGTTTCTAAGGCTTCCTCTTCCAAATCCTTGTCAAATCAAATGTTCCCTTTAGAAAACCAAGTTCAATCTCCCCGTTTAGGAAACTAGATCCAATTCTTCGTTTTTGGAAACAAAATCAAAACACTTCTTCTTAGAAACAAAATCCAAATATTTCCTAGTTCAACTCCTTCCTAATCTTCTACTTTCCTAAATCTTAAGTTTCCAAAACTTGAACATAACAATCTTTCCTAAATTTTAAAACTCAAAATCTAAATCTTTCCTAATTCAACTCTCTCCTAATTTCCTACCTTCCTAAACCATAAGTTTCTTAAAACTTTCAAATCTTTCCTTAAACATTAAGCTTTTAAATTTTTCCTAATTCAACCCTTTTCTTAATTCTACCCCCTTTCAAATCTTAACTTTCAAAATCTAAGTTTTCAAATCTCTCATAAACTCAAACCTTTCCTAATTTCAAGATTTTCTAAAATTCAAATTCTAAAACTTTCTAAATCTTAAATTTTCTAAATTTCAAATCTTTCTAAATTCCAAAGCTTTCTAAATTCAAAACTTTCTTAAGTTAAGACTTTCTAAATCCCAAATCTTCTAATTTTTAAACCTTTCTTATTTTAAAATTTCCCAATTCAAATCTTCCTTAAATCTTAAACTTTCTTAATTGAAAACTTTCTTAATTCAAAACTTTCCTAAGTTAAAACCTTTCTTAAACTAAACTTTTCTGAATTCAAAACATTTCCAAATTCAAAATTTCTTTATTTCAAAACATTTCAAATTCAAAACTTTCCTAAGTGAAAACTTTCCTAATTTTGAAACTTTCCTAATTCGAAAACTTTCCTAAAATGAAACTTTCCTAAAACGGAACTTTCCTAATTCGAACATTTCCTAAATCTAATCTTTTCTAAAACTCTTTCAAGTCAAATCTTTCCTAAGCCCTTCCAAGTCAAATTTTTCTTAAGTCTCCTCTCTTTCCTAAGTTTAGGTTTCTTAAGCCTCCATCTTTCCAAAACAAGTCTAAATCTTTCTTCCAAGTTCTATCTTTCCAAATCAAAATCCAATCTTTTCAATTCCAAAATTCTAAATTCTAATCTTCAATTCTCTATTCTAAGTTCAAATCAAATCCTTTTTCCAATCCTTTTCTCATTCTTCCAATCCAACCTTCTATTTTCTGTCAGACTCTTATCCGAACTATGATTAACCTGATTCCTTCAAAAGTATATGTAGGCAACTCTCATGGGTGCTGTCACAACATATGTCAAATTTTTATTTCTACAACTTCTTTCCAATCCCCAATCCTACAATTTTGTTCAAGTTTCCAATTCCATGATCTATTTCAATTTTCAATCTTTAATTTCAATTTCTAAAACATTTTTTTTTTTCAAATTCAAGCTTCTATCTCTTTCTTTTCAAATCAAATCAAATTCTTTTCAAATCTATTTCCAAATCACGTCTCTTTTCTTGCACTTGCACATCATGCATCATGTTAGTTTCTTTTCAAATATTGTTTTTCAAAGTGGATAGGATTGAACCACTTGTTAGTTAAAGACTCCCATAGGTGAATCTAGGGTAGATTGACATGTAGGTACCGAAAGGGCGGGGTAGGGTGATGGCTTAGTGCGTCTTTCCTATACGTAACCAACCTTTGAACCTAGATAACTGTTTTCCAAAGACCAAAAGGAGTTATTTTTCAAAAAAAAGGGGCTAAATATTTTCTAAAGATAGCCAAACAATCTGTTTTTCTTAAAAACCCTCTCTTGAGAGGATATTTTCAAAATTGTTTTCTAAAACCCTAAGTATAATTTTCGGATTATGCTTAACTTTTAGGTGACCTAACTCACCTTAATCAAGTTAGGTGGCGACTCCAAATGTTTTTCAATAGCCCTTTATTCAAATCTATTTTCAATTCAAACATAGTCGCACTCATTCTTCTAGGAGGGTGAGTTCTAACGAGAGAGTACAATATTTTTTCCGCTTGTGTATGTATTCCTCGAGTGAAAAAAATCTGGGTGCGACAACTCTCTCACTTTTCTTTCTTTAGTGCTTCCGCTCTTTGGATCAGAAATGGTCTCCACTAATGAGGATGCGCGTACTATCCCTTCTTTCAAGGCAAAGCATGACAACAAAAAAGAGAAGGGGAAAACTTCTAAAGAAAAAGACATTCACAGAGGATGATAAACATAAACTTCAAACTCCTTTTCATTTCAAGGATTTTATGTATATGCCAGGCTGTTAATTTTTAAAGCAAAAAGGCAGAATTAACAATAGTAGAAATAACACAAAGTAACGGTAGGGTTTGAAAAAAGAACATCCCTTTTGGTGGCCATCTCTTTAGGTAGGTTTTGGGACCCGCTTCTTCCATTCCTTTTTGGTATTCTGTAGCTATGATGCCATCCAGATCTGCTTCCCCTTCCATAACTATGTTGACAGTGTGATTTGGTAGGGGATTGGCTGTAACATTAGGTACAGGGGTCGGCTTTGTTTCCTGAGTGTTGATGACTTTGCTGTCAATGAGGTCTTGGATCTTGTGCTTCAAAGAGAAACAAGACTCTGTGTCATGCCCCTATCCTCCGGAGTGATACTCGCAGGTAAGGGCCAGATTGAAAGTTGGAGGCAGTAGACTTGGTAGAGGCCACAAGGGTATAGGGTTTAGGTACTTGGCTTTGAGGAGCTCATGGTAGGCCTCTATTTGAGTGCATGCTAGGTGAGTGAATTCTCAGTTCCGTCAGTTATTTCTGTTGAAGTTGAAATATGGTTGGGCTACGACGGGTCCAGGAATAGGTGTTTGGAGATTGGTGATAAGGATGTTGACAATAGGAGCAGGTGGTTGCGGTTGAGCTTGATATTGGGGGTAGTATAGCTGCTGCTGAATTGGCAAGATAGCAGATACTTCTCCCTCCTTCCTACCAGTTCCTCGAGTGGTTGCTACCTTCTTTGCAGCATTTGTGAATCCTTCACCTGTCTTGGAATAAGGGTCTGTGATTTTGCCAGTTTTCAACCCATTCTCGATCATTTCCCCTTGCATTATCAACTCAAAGAAACTCTTCCCAATGCTTAGGCATAAGTGTTCATAATACATGCCCTGGAAGGTATTCACAAATAGTTGCACATGTTCTTTTTCCACTAATAGGGGGTTGACTTGGGTGGCTACCTCTCTCCACCTTAGAGTATAGTTTTTGAAACTCTCTTTCTCCCCTCGGGTCATCATTATTAGGGCACACCTATCTAAGGTGAGGTCACTATTGTGTTGGTACTACGATTGGAAGGCCTTGACTAGCTCGTTCTAGGTTGATGTTTTCCTCAAATCTAAGCGGGTAAACCATTGCAAGGCAGACTCAGACATGTTATACTGAAATAGTTGCATCAAAAGTTTGGGATCATTTCCATGACCATTTAAAGCGCACCCGCATACAATCTCAGATGAGCCATAGGATCTCCACTTCCATTATATTTCTAGAAATTAGGCATCTTGAATTTGGGCAACCTCGGATGATCAGGGAAGAAATATAGTTCATCATAGGATGTCCCACCAAAGGTATCATGACCTTGTAAGTTGCGCAGGGACTCTTCTAAACCTTGTATCTTCACATCGAGAGGATTCGGGCTTTCCTTTTTTGGTGTAGCTGTCAACAGGATAGTTTTAAGGTTATCTTCTTCTCCTTCCCCAATGTGCACCACTTTAGGGATTTTCTTGGTCTTACTTGTATTGTCAGTACACAGGGTGACCCTTGGCGGGATGACCTTAGTTTCTTTGAGGAGAGACGTTGAGGCTGAAGAATCCATGGTAAGTTCCTTGAAGGCCATCATTTGTACGAGCTTGAATATCTTGTTTATCTTTTCTTCATTTCATTCACTTCCTCTCGTGTTATTGGGCTATTATGTTGATTGGAAGTATCGCCCTCGCTCGTCATTTGTGCTACTCGATGTCGGGTAAAGATTGGTGTTCGGAGTACGAAAGGTACTCGTGTTCCTCTCTTTCCTTTTTTAGGAGCAATGATGACTTGGGATGTAAGCAAATCTCACTAAAAACTATTTCTAGCCTTTGATGAGACAGGGGAGAATAGAAAATAAGAAAAAACAAGAAAGAGATCATATGTCAGTTTTTGGATCGAGAAAAGTTTTATGCAATGCATGACTTAAGGATGCCCTTGCCTTTTGAGGGGGACTAATCATGATGCTTTGACTCAGGCTTCGGAGATAGGGCATTGCCCCTATTATGCAATACTATACCTATACCTGTAATCATTCATTTGTACATTCATTCATTCAAAAAGGAAAATAATTTTATTGAGATAAACTTCCTTTGTACATATAATTTTTAGAAGCACATTGAAACAGGGAGAGGGAACATTTTCTTTAGGATTTTCACCTTTTCTATTTTTACATTTGAAATCCTAGACTACTATTAAGTCTTTAGATTCGCCTTCTTTGATGGAGGTCGGTGAGAGACCTTGATTCTGGATTGGCCCTTGCCTTCTTGGCAGCCCTGTCTCCGCAAGTGAAGAGGGATTAGGGCCCCTCTTTATGAGATGACTTTGATGCATGCCATGAACCCTTAGGGTCACTTGGTACCCTTAGGAGTTTTGGTTAGCTTGATTTAAGCGAGAAGGTCTTTAGGCCATTCTCTAGGGTTTAATCAAAGGCATTTAGATACAATGACTTGAGTTACTTTAGGAACTCTTATCTTGAAATGAGTTTCATGAGTAGTTATGATGTGTAAAGATGTATAAATAGCATAATGAAAGAAATCAAGCAACATAACAGCTTGAATTGGACAGCATGTAAGGGAAAGTAAAGCGGTCGCCCTTTCCTCCTTGGTTTTGAAATTGATGCGCGTGTCTTAAATCTAGCAGAGGTTTAGCTATGCATGGGGTGCTACATGAGCAAGAGGTTGGAAGTTTACTAATGCTTCCTAAAAGGCTCGATTCCTGAATCTTCAAACCTTCGGCGTCCACCCCTGAACGGGTGAACTTCATTTTTAGTTGGTGGTTTGAGCAGTGGAACTATCAAGAAACTGTAGGCTGAGAAACTAATACAGCATCTGGCTACAGTTAATATACTGTTCTCCCTTCTATCTAGAAGAATGGTAACCATGTAATTTATGCAAAATGCAAATACAAGTGAGGGCACCAAATATGTGTGAAATTTTCAAAAATGAAGGAAAAGACCCAACAATACACATCTCATCCTGTTCATTCATCACATACATGGTAGTTAATATGACATACAAATGAAATGTGAACAAAGATCCACTTATAAAAGAAAATGCAAGGAGTTAGTAACTTTTTGAAAAACTCAATTCAAGATAAAATGGATGGTCAATGCAAGAGCATGAATGTAAGCAATGACACTTGTTTGAAAATTGCTTTTGGAACATAATGTTTGTTTTTACAAACTTAAGATTTTGAAAAACTTTTTTTTTTTTTGTTGGGAACTTAGAAAAATTTTAAAAAGTAGATAAAACTGGACAAAGTAACTGGAGATCTTGGGCGAGTGAAGGGTGAAGAGACATGACAATGGCCTAACTCTCTAAGTTTCCCCAGTGGAGTCGCCAGCTGTTGAGCCCCTGTTTTTGGACCTCAGAGCCCTCTAGGCTTGGGAGAAAGCACGATGCTCTCTCGTTAGAACTCATCCTCTTAGAAAGAGAAGTGCGACTAGGTTTGATGTTGAAATTGACTTAAACAAAGGCTTTTGAAAAAAGTTTGGAGTTGCCACCTAACATAGATGAAGATTGTTAGGTCACCTTAAACTAAGTATAATTTGAAAACTAAATTAGGTTTTTCGAAATCATTTTTAAAGATGTCCTTCTTAAGAAGGTTTTTGAAAAAGAGGTCTTAACAACCTTTGGAAAGCCCTTTTGAAAACATGACTCTGATTTTGGTCTTCAAAATAGAAATTTGTGGTTCGGGGGTTAGTTACGTGTACGGAAGATATCCTAAGCTCATCAGCTTACCCTGCCCTTTTGGTACCTACATGTCTAATCACTTTTAATTCACTCACTTGAATAACCGGTTACTATTATCTACTTAATATCCACTTTAGAATCTTGAAAATGGAGTTTGGTCATCACTTTTTGGATGAATGATTGTAAGCACCCCATTTTTGCCCGCTCGGCAGTCTCCAGTTTGTCCGGACTTGTATTCAAGTCGATATGGACGCATGCTAGTTCAAACCAGTTTTCCAAACATAATCCAGTCAATTGATCATTGTTGCGCCCAGATTTTTCGCACTCGAGGAATACTCACACAAGCGGGAAAAATGTTGTACTCTCTCGCTAGAAATCACCCTCCTAGAAGAATGAGTGCGACTAGGTTTGAATTGAAAATTAATTTGAATAAAGGGCTTTTGAAAAAAGTTTGGAGTCGCCACCTAACTTGATTAAGGTGAGTTAGGTCACCTAAAAACTAAGGATAATCCGAAGACTACAGTTAGGGTTTTTGGAAAACGATTTTGAAAATATCTCCTTAAGAGAGGGTTTTTAAGAAAAATAGGTTGTTTGGCAACCTTTGGAAAAATTTAGCCCTTTTTAGAAAAATAACTCCTTTTGGTTTTTTAAAATAGTGATCTAGGTTCAGAGATTGGTTACGTGTAGGGAAGACACACTAAGCCATCACCCTACCCCGCCTTTCGGTACCTACATGTCAATCTACCCTAGATTCACCTATGAGAGTCTTTAACTAACTAGTGTTCAATCTTATCCACTTTGAAAAAGAATGTTTGAAAAGAAGCTAACACGATGCATGATATGCAAGTGCAAGAGAAGATAGTTGATTTAGAAAATAGATTTGAAAAGGAAGAGATAGAAGTTTGAATTTGGAAAAAAGATTTTGGGAATTGAAATTGAAGATTGAAAATAGAAATAGATCATGAAATTGGAAACTTGAAGAAAATTGTAGGATTGGAGATTGGAAAGAAGTTGTAGAAATAGAAATTTGAAAAATGTTATGAAATTTGAGATTTGAAAAATGTGGAGGAATTTGAAATTTAAAAGGATATGTAACCGCACCTATGAAGGTTGCCTACGTATCCTTTTGGAGGAATCAGGTCAGTCGTAGTTCGGACAAGAGTCCGATTGAAAATAGAAGAATTGATTAGGAAAGGAGATTGAATTGAAAAATTGAGAGATTGAACTTTGATTGGAAGATTTGAAAATATTTGATTTTGAAAGACTTGGTTTTAGAAAACCTAGAAAGACTTAGAAAAAAAAGATTGGATTTGACTTGGAAAGATTTTGAAAAAGAATTGACTTGAATATTTGGACTTGGAAGATTAGGGAAGCTTGGAATTTTGGAAAGATTCGGATTAGGAAAATTTCAATATAGGAAAGTGTCATTTTAGGAAAGTTTTGTTTTAGAAAAGTTTCGAATTAAGAAACATTCATTTTAAGGAAGTTTTAAGTTTAGGAAAGTTTCAACTTAGGAAAGTTTTGAACTTGGAATGTTTTGAAATAGGGAAGTTTTGAAAATTAGAAAGTTTCGTTTTAAGAAAGGTTTTGAAATAGGAAAGTGTTGAGTTAAGAAATGTTTTGAATTAAGAAAGTTTAGTTTAAGAAAGGTTTAGAATTTGAAAAGTTTCAAGTTAAGAAAGTTTTGAATTTGGAAAGCTTAGAATTTTAGAAAGATTTTAAATTAGGAAAGATTTGAATTTAGAAAGCTTCTAGAATTTTTGAAAGATTCAAAATTTTGAGTTTTAGAAAGATTTGAAAATCTAGATTTGGGAGTTAAAGTTTGGAAAGGATGTGAAATTAAGAAAGGTTGGAATGAAGAAAGGTTTAGACTTTGAAAGATTTGAAGTTTAGGAAAGTTTAGAACTTAGAAAATTTTAGAGTTTGAAAGTTTCGAGTTTAGAAAGTTTAGGATTTAGAAAGTTTTAAAGTTTGAGTTTTAGAAAATCTTAAAATTAGGAAAGGTTTGAATTTAGGAAAGGTCTGAAAGCTTAGATTTGGCAAGTTGAGATTTGGAAAGGGATAGAGTTAAGAAAGGGTTGAATTAGGAAAGATTTGGAAGCTTAATGCTTAAGGAAAGATTTGAAAGCTTTAGGAAACTTATGATTTAGAAAGGTAGGAAATTAGGAAAGAGGGGAATTAGAAAAGATTTGGATTAGGAAGGGAATAGATTTTGTTTCTAAGAAGAAGTGTTTGATTTTGTTTCAAAAAATGGAGGATAGGATCTAGTTTACCTAAACGGGAGATTAGATTTGGCAAGGATTTAGAAAGGGGAAGTTTTAGAAACCCTAGATTTGAAAAACTATAGTTTTGACGTAGAAAAGAGGTTTTGGAAATGTGTATAGCTTTGATGTGAAAACAAGAGATTTTGGAAACTTAGGTTTTAAGGCAAGTTTGAAAACCACGTTTTTGGAAAGAAAATTAGGGTTTCCTAGTCGTGAGTTCTAGGGCTTGACTTGGGCTCTAAGGAAAGAGATTTTTGGAAAGTGTGTTTTTGGAAACAAGTTTTTTAGAAGGAAAATCCTAGAGGGGAGTTCCTAGAAGAAAGATTTTGGGAAGAAAGTTTTTTAGAATGATTTTTGGAAGGAGGTTATTGGAGAGAGTTTTTAGGAAACTGAATTTAGGGAGTGTTTTTAGAAAGTGAATTTTGAGGAGAAAGAGTTTTTGGAAAGAGATCCTAGTAAGGAGTTTTTAGAAAGAGATTTTTAAGAAAGAGATTTAGGAAGTGGTTTTTCTAAGAAGGAAATCTAGGGAACGTTTTTGGAAAGTGGACCTTGAAAAGAGCGTTTTGGAAAGGAGTTTAAAAAGAGAAGTTTTGAAAAATAGATTTTTGGAAGGAGTTTTTGAAACAACTTTGGAAAGGAGAGTTTTTTGGGGAAGCATGTTGAAAAAGAGGGTTTTAGAAAGAGAGACTTTTGAAAAGAGAGTTTTTAGGTGTAAAAACATCTCACTTTCCTAAAGCAATTCTAACCATAAGAAGGCGAGAACCACTTTAGGAAAGTGGTTTTGAAAACAACAAGATTTGAAAATATAGATCATATTGGTCACTTTAAATGTAACACTTTCCTAAAGCAACCATAGCTATGGAAAAGCTAGAATCACCCTAGGATTGTGATTTTGAAAACATATTTTGAAAAAAAAAAAAAAGATTTTGATGCAATTTTGAAAACAAGTTTAATGCAAATTTTGAAAACGAGTTTGAAAATGATTTTTGGAAAATGCAAGATAATGATATGCATAATGCAAGTTTGGGGTCGTGAACATACAAGGTTAAGGCTTCACCACATAATCAAGGGGGCTGAACCCACGTGGTCTCCGGTTAGCCTAAAGGAAAGCCCCCGACACGGTAACCCTCCGATAGTCTAATCGTACACATGGACCGGGAGTCCCCTTGTTTCAAGCATGCAAAGAAAGGGGGGGAAAGAGATGAGGGATTAAAATAGAGAAAACCCAAGTGGGTTAGGAGAGAGAAGAGAGAGGGGGAAAGTACGAAAATTTAAATAGAAAACCTACCTTGTGTCTTGTTTATTTTGTGCGCCTTGCTTTCTTTAGTCTTCGCTTCACTTCAGTCTTGATCTTCGAGGGCTCGTCTTTAATCTTCAAGGCTTCGGTTTGTAGCTCTTCAAGTCTTCAAAGGAGGGTTGGAGGCTAATGTATAAGTGTGTGAGGGTGTGTAGGAGTGCATACGAGGCTAGAGTTTAGTGTATGGTGGCTAGGGTTTGGAAAACCTAGGGAAGCTAGGGTTTAGGGATTGTTTGAACTCTGTATATCGAATATTGGTGTTTTTAGACTGAGTTTGTGGACCCCTTTCACGCTGAAAGAGGCTCTGTATTTATAGAGAGAGGAACGCACTGGCGCTTGTTGCAGTGGCGTGAGGCCAAAAATTACACTGGTGCCACTAGGAATGGCGCCAGGCCATTTTTTGGCTTGGCGCCACTACTAGTGGCACCATCCATTTAGGAAATGTTTAAGGTCGGCAAGCAACGTATCTTTGATTAGATTTGGGCGCTTGTACTAGTGACTACTATGTAATTTTTAGCCTGGCTTCACTAGGAGTGACTCCGAAAAGTCCGAGAATGATTTAAAGGATCGGGAATGGCCCGGAAGGCTAGAAAAGAGCAGGAACACTTAAAACAGTGTTTCAGAGGTAGTTGACTTGAAAAATGAAGATAGGATGTGTCGGAAGGGTTGACCGGGCCTTTAGGGGAAAACAGTTAATCGAATCGGGAAGTTGTTGGGATGGACTTGGACTGTCCTGGAAGAAGACTTAAGATTTGGAAACATTATTCAAAATGTTCCAAAGGTTGCCGGTTTGATATCCAGAGCTGGTGTGGTCAGAAAAGGTGACTGGCCGACTAGGGCAAACGGTCATTTCCCACCGGGTTGGCCGGAATTGACTCGGAATGATCTGAAAAGGTAGAGGAAGGTTTAGAATACTATAAGAAGTATTGTCAGAAGGTTACCGGTTTGATTACCCAGAGCTGGTGTGGTCGGAAAAGGAGACCGGCCCACCAGGGGTAAAACGGTCATTTTGTACCAAGTTGGCTGGAACTGACTCGGAATGATCCGGAAAGGTAGAGGAAGGTTGATAATACTATAAGAAGTATTCTCAGAAGGTTACCGGTTTGATACCCAGAGCCGGTGTGGTTTTTGGGGCGTTTGGATGCCTAGGGGCAGAATGGTTATCTTGACTGGAAAGTTTTAGAAAAGGTCTAAGGGGCAGTTTGGTCATTTTTCACTGAAGTGGGCTAGCAAGCACTGGTGTTGACCTGGGTTTTGAGTGTTTCCGCCACTCTAACGGCGGTCGTCGTGACACAGGAGCTTGTTAGCAATTCCCTATATCGACCTGTTTATGAGTATTTTCGCTACTCGGACGGTTGTGATGTTTGCTAGCATTTCTGCTATTCGGACCCTCTCGAGGAATAAACTGTCTCGAGAGAGGGATTGGAAAGGAGTCTTATCATCTTCAGAAAGACGTGCCTGATTTGGAACTGTCTTGAGGAATAAACTGTCTCGAAAGAGGGATTGGAAAGAGGACTTACCATCTTCGGAAAGACGTGCTGGATTTAGAACTATCTCGACGAATAAACTGTCTCGAGAGAGGGATTAGAAATGGGTCTTATCGTCTTCAGAAAGACGTGCCTGATTTGGAACCGTCTCGAGGAATAAACTGTCTCGAGAGAGGGATTGGAAAGAGGACTTACTGTCTTCGAAAAGATGTGCCTGATTTGGAACCGTCTCGAGGAATAAACTGTCTCGAGATAGGGATTGGAAAGGGGACTTACCGTCTTCGGAAAGACGTGCCTGATTTGGAACCGTCTTGAAGAATAAATTGTCTTGAGAGAGGGATTTGAATTGGAATTAGAAAGAACAATGCCCCTAAGGGCATTTTGGTCATTTTGCCTCTATTTGGGCTTGGCGAGCCCGCGAAGCGATGGACAGACAGGATTTAGACTTAGAGAGTCGGTTTCGATTGGGATATATCCATATTGATTTGAGTATAAGTCTGGACGGAGCATAGACTGCCGAGCGGTCAAGAATGGGATGGTTACAGGTGGCCCTCTTTTTTTGTCTTTGCTTGTCAAAGACAGAAAACGATAAAAGTAAGAATCCCATGTTGACCGCGAGGTAGTCGGAGGGATGGACATTGGAAATCTTTCCACCACGGGGGTTGAAAATGGATAACGGGCCAAAAAGGCCTTCGAAAACGGGTTTTGGCGGGAAAGGGGGCAAAGCTGCCCAGAAGTTACAACTGGCGCCACTGCTTTGGCAGAAAATGCCTGGCGCATCTGGTAGTGGCGCCAAGCTTAGAATTAAAACTAGAAAATTTCTGGTTCGAACAGCCATGGCATTTTGGAGAGATTTTGCAAATCCGAGAGACTTCGCGTGAAAATTAACTTGAACCTTGAAGGGGCACTTCTTGGAGACCACGGGTGATTTCCGGAAGGAAACCACATCGCCGGAAATGTTGCCGAAAGAGAAGATTTTGCCGAAGAACTTCCAAAAAGTGAGTTTTTAAATTTTGTTGATTTTGATGTGTAGAGCTTCGTTTGAATCATGTGAATAGTGAAACTTGATATTTTGATGTGTTTTGGACATGATGGTGATGTTATTTTTGCATTTCGGTGCTTGTTTGATTGAATTTGAGTGATTATATGTGAATATGTGAAGAGAATTTTCTGCAGGAATAGTGAATTTGTTCCTACAGACTTGGGTATTGGGTTTTCTGGCTATATTTTTGTGCAATGTGTCTTAGAAAATTGTGTTCAACAACCATATGAAGTTTCGTGACTTTTTGAAAACTCGGTGAATTTTTGATTTTTTGAAAAATAGGAAAATATTTAGAAAATTTAGAAAAATGAGGAAACTCAGGAAATCGATGAAATTTTTAGAGTTTAAAATTTGAAAAAGGTAGGAATATTTTGGAAAAACATTTAAAATGATTTTGAAGAAATTTAAGGCATTTTTTTTGAAAACCATGGATTTATTGGATAAATAAATCATATGTTTTGAAAATTTTGAAAAATTGAAAAGTGTGCACGGGTGCTGATGTTATGTGATTGTGACAATGTGAAGTGCACGCTTTGTGTTTTGTGTTGATGTCATGGGTGTTGTAGAGGCCATTTTTGAATGGGACTCTGCCGAAATTTTTAGAAATTAGGGGAAGAGTTGGTTAAAGTTTTAGAAATAAAATCTTTTCGAAAGAAAAAGACAGAAAACCCTTGAGATATGATTTGAAGTTGGAAAATCAAGATGTGCATGTAGGAAATTTGTTTTATCATTTGAAAAGGCCCAAGGGGCAGTTTGGTCATTTTTCACCGAAGTGGGCTAGTAGGTACTGGTGTTGACCTGAGTTTTGAGTGTTTCCGCCACTCTGACGGTGGTCGTCGTGACACAGGGGCTTGTTGGCAATTCCCTATATCGACCTGTTTATGAGTATTTCCGCTACTTGGACGGTTGTGATGTTTGCGAGCATTTCTGCTATTCGGATCGTCTCGAGGAATAAACTGTCTTGAGAGAGGGATTGGAAATGGGTCTTATCGTTTTCGGAAAGACATGCCTGATTTGAAACCGTCTCGAGGAATAAACTATCTCAAGAGAGGGATTGGAAAGGGGACTTATCGTCTTCAGAAAGACGTACCTGATTTGGAACCGTCTCGAGAAATAAACTGTCTCGAGAGAGGGATTGAAATTGGAATTAGAAAGAAAAATGCCCCTAAGGGTAGTATTTTGGTCATTTTGCCTCTATTTGGGCCTGGCGGGCCCACGAAGCGATGGACAGACGGGATTTAGATTTAGAGAGTCAGTTTCGATTGGGATACGTCCATAGTGCCATCTGTGGGAAGGCTTAGAAAAATCAAGAGTCTAAAAAACTGGAGACATAGGAGAGAGAACCACAACGGGAGAGGCATCGGAGCCTCCTCCAGTAAAGATCAGACCAACTCGGCGCACTGCCAGTCTACACTAGTAGATCGGCAGAGAAGGAGAACACTAAGGTCGGAGATATGGACATGTGCTGAAAGCCACCAGGGAGCACCGGATGAAATGCGGAGGGATACGGGCTACGTTAGGGACAGAAACTTCCGCAGAAACCACCATCGGAACCTTGCCCCGTCCCCCTCCAGTGGGCGAATCCCGAGTGAAGATACACTCCGTGCGGCGGAGAGGGAAATTCGGCAGCGCGGAGAAGAGATAACCTACCTCACCTCCCAAGTTCGGGTCATGAGGGAGGCATTCTCTGGAAGAAATAAGCATGGGAGAGAAAGGTCCCCTAATCACGAGCAGATTACTGGCGACAGGAAAGATCCAGCGTCGCGGGTAAGAGGGAGTTACACCCTTAGTACCGGGCGTTGCGACAACAGGCGCACAGATCGGCGAAGGGGAAGGAGCGAAACCCCGCCAAATAATGACCCTGCTGAAGGAGATCGACGGAGAGAGGACTGGGAGAAATGGTATAACGAAAAGTAGGAGGATAGGAAGCAGCAAACTAAGGAGCGCACGACCCACGACCTGATGAAAAAGGCCCTGGATCAAATTGCATCCTCACCATTCACAGAGGAGATCGAGTCCCACCCAATTCCTCAAAAATTCACCCCACTAAAGTTCACCCTCTATGACAGGAAGACCGACCTGATTAACCATGTTCAGCATTACAAACAGCTCATGGTAGTGTGGTGCGATGACCAGATGCTGATGTGTCGAATCTTTCCTTCCAGCCTAGGAAGTGTGGCATTACGGTGGTTTAACAAGTTGCCACTTAAGTCCGTTTCCAGCTAGAGGCAACTTGCCGAGCTGTTTACAGCTCATTTCATAGAAAACAGCCTGCAGCCGAAGGAGGTTGATTTCTTGCTGACATTGCGAAAAGAGGAAGGGGAAGGATTGCGAGCGTACGCTCGACGATACTAGGAGGCTTACAACGAAATTGACGAGTGCAGCAAGCAATTGGCTGTAACCCAATTCAAGATTGGCCTTCCCAGGGAGCACCGTTTGCGACAATCCTTGATGAAAAAACCAGCCCTCACCATACATGAACTGATGCTGAGGATCGAGTGCTATGCGCGGTTGGATGAAGATGTGCCCCAGCCAGCATCGACCAAGGTCGGTGTTGCTGCAGAGAAGGCAAATAAGAAAGATGCCAAGAAACCCCGATCAGAAGATAGCAACCGGGGAAAAAGGGTAACAGAGGGGGTCTATACAGTCTTTAAAGATCCCATTTATAAGATATTGCCCCAGATCCACGACAAGCCATTTTTTAAGTGGCCACCAAAGTTAGGAGGAGACCCAGCAACCTGAGACCAGAAGAGGTTTTGTTCATACCACCACGAGAAGGGGCATAAAATGGAGCAATGTTGGCATCTCAAAACCCATTTGGAAGATTTGGCCAAGGCTGGCCATCTCGACCAGGTTATTGATTAGGAAAAGACGAAGAAGGAGGCCGAGCAACCGTGGGTGGAAGACACGACCCAGAAGGAGACAGAGGTGAGGCCTGTCCGGGTAATCAATGTGTTACACGGTTCGGCTGAGACAAAAACCATCGACCCACATAGATACCGGGCCGAGATGCAAAAGGCTGCACACTTAAGGGAAGTAATGCACATACAACCGCCCAGCAAGAAAACCAAGATCGGCAACGGCTATACGCGCATTGCCTTCACTAATGAGGATCTCGTGGGAGTGCAAGTTCCCCATAATGACGCACTGGTGGTAACACTAAGAGTGGCAGACTGTGACGTCAAAAGATTGCTCATCGACCAAGGGAGTTCATCCGAAGTTATGTACTACAGCCTGTTCAAAAAATTGAAACTCAAAGAGTCCGACCTTCAACCATCGCTCAACCCATTGGTCGGATTCAGTTCGGATCCGGTTTGGCCCATGGGGAAGGTGACGGTTCCGGTCACAGCCGGTGGAATCACATTGCAAACCGAGTTCTTGGTAGTCAACGTGCCCTCTCCCTACAATGCCATCATGGGACAGACTTGGTTACACCTTATGAAGGCCGTTCCCTCATCCTACCACCAATTAATCCGATTTCCAACCCCCGGTGGAGTAGGGGAAATAAGAGGAGACTAAGTGGCTGCCAAGCAGTGTTCTTAACAGCATGCGCAACCAAGACGAAAGCTGAGAATGTGCAAATGATGGAGCTGCACGAGGACTCTCCTACCATTGAGGATGTGGGGGTGATTCCTGAGAATAAAGCCCTGGAGGATCTGAAGAAGATATACATTGATCGGCAGCGAGACAAGTACTTTATCATTGGTTCCTCCTTGTCCAAACAAAAGGAAAAATCCCTGATGGAGTTGTTGACGAACTTCCTGGAAGTGTTCGCCTGGACCCCTTATGACATGCTTGGGATTAGTGTTGATGTTGCTTGCCATCGACTGAATGTTGACCCAAATTGCCGACTTGTTGTCCAGAATGGAAAAAGGGCAGCTACCTAGCATGTGGACGCTGTTCTGGAAGAAACAAAAAAACTTTTGGAAGCTGGGGCAATTCGGGAGATCAACTACCCAAGCTGGTTATCAAATACAATGGTTGTGAAAAAGAAGGACGGCAAGTGGAGGGTCTGTGTGGACTTCACTGATTTCAACAAAGCATGCCCTAAGGATCCATTCCCCCTCCCCAAAATTGACCAGCTTGTGGATGCAACCACTGGCTTCGGGAGGATGAGTTTCTTGGATGCTTACCGAGGATACCACCAGATTTCCCTCCACCCCGACAACCAAGAGAAGACGACCTTCATCACTCCAAGGGGTATATACTGCTACAAGGTTATGCCCTTTGGTCTAAAGAACGCCGGAGCCACGTATCAGCGATTGGTCGCAAAGATGTTCAAGATACAGCTCGGCAGAACTGTCGAGGTCTACATCGATGACATGGTGGTAAAAAGCAAACTGAGCGACTCCCACTTGGCAGATCTAAAAGTGGTGCTCTGCATCTTGAACGAGTACAAAATGAGGCTAAATGCTTCAAAATGCGTCTTCGGTGTTAACTCGGGCAAATTTCTTGGGTTCTTGGTCACGCATCGGGGCATTGAAGTAGATCCACGGCAGATCAGTGCAATCCAAAGCATCAAAGCCCCAAAGAATGCCAAAGAAGTGCAGAAACTGACAGGAATGGCCGTAACACTCAACAGGTTCATTAACCATTCATCGGATAGGTGCTGACCGTTCTTCCAGCTTCTCAAAAAATAGGAACGGTTCGAATGGACCCCAGAATGTGACTCTGCCCTTGCCGATCTGAAGGAAGACTTGACCCGACCACCCTTGCTTTCCATCCCCCTTCAGCACGAGGAACTCTTCCTCTACCTTGCAGTATCGGACCATGCGGTCAGTGCCGTCCTACTCAGGCAAGAAAACCGCCAACAGTTGCCAGTCTACTATGTTAGCAAAACCCTTCTCAGAGCAAAAAGCAGGTACCTAGCCCTTGAAAAGTTGGCGCTAGCACTGGTAGTAGCACCCCGCAAGTTGGTGCACTACTTCAGAACTCACACCATCAACGTCTTTATTAACCACCAGCTCAAACCTCTTCTAAGAAAGGTCGACTTCTCTGGAAGATTGGCAAAATGGGTCGTGGAATTAGGGGAGTTCGACATCAAGTTTCAGCCCAGATCGGTAGTAAAGGGGCAGGTTCTTGCAGATTTTGTTGCTGAATTCTCTGTCGAGTTACCAACAGAGGAAGAACAAACCCTAGCAACTATCCAAACACACAACGAATTCCCCCTGGATCTTTGGGAAACAACTGATCATTGGCGACTATACGTTGACGGAGCTTCCAATGACCGGGGGGTAGGATCAGGCATTGTACTCATCACACCAGGCGGTCTAACCATCAATCAAGCCATTAAGCTCGAGTTCACTGCCTTCAACAATGAGTCTGAATACGAGGCCTTGCTCGCCAGAATATGCCGAGCCATTGAACTTCGAATTCTTGAGATCGTCATCTATTCGGACTCTCTGCTTGTTGTCAACCAAATTACAGGAGAATACGCAGCAAAGAATGATAGAATGACGCAGTACCTAGCTAAAGCCAAGGAACTGCTTGGCTAATTCAAAAGCTACAAGCTTCGACAGATCAGCCGAGACAATAACTCAAATGCGGATGCTTTGGTAACCTTGGCCACAGCTCTGAAGTCTGGGTCAAGAAGGACGATCATTGTAGAAACTCTTGCCAAGCCCAACATCTTCCAGGAGGAAGAGGAAGCCCTAACAACCGAATAGCTGGGACCATCATGGATAGACCCAATTATCTCCTACCTCAACAAAGACGAACTACCAGAAGATAAGGCTAAAGCTCGGCGAATCAAACATACATCTCTCAGATATTGGCTGTCACCGAGTAAGGAGCTTTACAGACATTCCTTTACAGGTCCATATTTGCACTGCATCCATTCGAACCAAGTACAGGGCATCTTGTTCGAAATCCACGAGGGGATATGGGAAAGCCATGTTGGCGGAAGATCGATAGCACACCGAGCCATTTCACAGGGATACTAGTGGCCTTACATGTAGAAAGATGCAGCCCAGTACATCCTAAAATGTGACAAGTGTCAGAGGTTTTCCCCCATCATCCACCCACCGGCCGAAGATCTCGCAACCATTACTAATCCGTGGCCTTTCGCTCAGTGGGGACTGGACATTGTCGGACCTCTGCCCCGAGCTTCGGGTAACAAAAGGTTCCTCATCGTAGCGACTGACTACTTTACCAAATGGGTAGAAGCAGAACCTTTGTCAACCATTAGGGAAATCGACGCCAAAAGGTTCGCATGGAAGAGCATAGTCACGAGATTCGGATTACCCCGTGCCGTTGTTTCGGATAACGGCACCCAATTCGATGGTAATATGTTCAGATCATTTTGCGAAGGATTGGGGATCAGAAACTATTACTCGATGCCGGCCTATCTCCAATGCAACGGGCAAGCCGAGATTTCAAACAAAACCATGCTTAATGGAGTCAAAAAACGACTGGAGAAGGCCAAAGGGAAGTGGACGGAGGAGCTACCCAACGTTCTGTGATCCTATAGAACAACCCCAAGGAGGTCTACCAGCTAAACCTCGTTCTCCTTGGCATACGGGGTGGAAGCAGTCATCCCTTTGGAGGTTGGACTACCAACTATCAGATCGGCGGTTTTCAATTCGGGTCTCAATAACCAGACGATTGCAAAAGACCTGGATCTCGTCGAAGAAAGAAGGGAAGCCGCCTTGATCAGGCTCACGAAGTATCAACGACAGCTAAGACGTTCCTACAATAAACGGGTCCACCCAAGAAACCTTGCTCCGGGCGACCTAGTCTTACGAAAAGTATTAGGGGCAACCAAGGACATGGCAGATGGCAAGCTCAGCCCAAACTGGGAAGGTCCTTACAGAGTAACATCCTAGGTCGGCATTGGCGCATACAGATTAGAGACTATTGAAGAAGGAAGACAATTGCTGCGACCTTGGAATGCAAGCAACTTGAAGAAATTCTACCAGTAGTGCGAAGCCTCGTGCGATGTACCAATTCATCAAATGTGTAAAGCTTTCTTTGAAGAATCAATGAAAATGAAGTTGTTCAAACAACCCTACTCTGAGCACTCTGTGAACCCACAAAAACCAAGTGTAAAAACTTGGTCCTGTCCAAGTTGGGTAGGTCGGCCAAAGAAGGCCACAAAAACTAAGTGTAGAAATTTGGTCCTGTCCAAGTTAGGCAGGTCAGCCAAAGAAGGCCACAAAAACCAAGTGTAAAAACTTGGTCCTGTCCAAGTTGGGCAGGTCGGCCAAAGAAGACCACAAAAACCAAGTGTAAAAACTTGGTCCCTTCCAAGTTGGGTAGGTCGGCCAAAGAAGGCCACAAAAACCAAGTCGTAAAAACTTGGCCCATGAATTCCACGAAGAACAAAGGTAAAATTTGGTGCTGACCGAATTAGACAGTTTGACCAAAAAGGGGAAGTCATACAAACTTAAATCAAACAGTGGATAATGAGGCAAAACCAAACTTTCATTTGCAAATGGCGGTAAATGCAAAACATATTCCAGAAAAAAGGAAAGACTACAAAAGATTATGCCGACTTGTCCTCTGGCAATACAGATGGCTCTGTCGTGTAATCTAAAGAATGTTCGGTAGACTTCGATTGCTCGGCCGCCGCTTTTTCCTTTTTTGCCTTATCTTTTTCAGCAGCGATCTCCAGAGCAATCTGTCTCTGATGCTCAACATTGGCAATTAGCTTCTTCGGGTCCACGACGCCGTTCTCAGTTGTGTTAAAATAGTCAGGGCATAAACGCCAAATGTCGGCAGTATTGTCGGTGCTGAGGACATGGAGAGCTCCACTCCAGCCTTGCCGAAATATGGTACGGCTCAAATCCGCCATCTCAATGGCCAATTCATTGGCCACTCTGTCCTTGCCCCTTTCAGCAACACCTCCTCATCAACCTTCAGTTTGGCCACTTCAGTTTTGAGCGCCTTGACCTCAGAATTGGCCTTGTGCAGATCCACAGATTGTACGTCGAATTTCTTTTCGAGATCAGTCAATTCCTGATCCCTCCTTTTGAAATTAGCCTTCATCAACAGCAGCTCGGCAGACGACTGCTTGACCTACTTCTTGAAAGTGATCCGATCCTTATTGGCATCGATCCACTCAACCTTTAAGTGGCCATGTTCTTCAATGAGCTCCTGATGAACCTCGGCAAGCTTCTGGAAGCGCGTTATCACCTCCAAGGAATTCAGACAACCCTACACCGAAAAGAGAAGGTCATGACAAGAGCGAGTGTCCAAAAGAATCTGTAATCAGTTAAAAGTCAATGCCGACTTACCAGCAGTGAGTCATGGAAGGCACCCATAAAGACGGCCAAGTCATTTGCTTTGCCCTGCTTGGCCACGTCTTTTTTCTGAAGGATGCTCTTGATGACGCTGAATGCCACCTCGGTCTGGCCAATCATCGAGTCTGCCGTCGTCATAGGATGGCCTAGAATGTCTGGCGTGATGGTCACAGTCTCGTCGACCTCGTCCACTGCGCCCTTCCCCTTTTGCTTTTTGGGCGATGGGGGCTGCGCGGTTATCTCGGTCCCCCTTTTGTTTTGTTGACGAGTTTTCGGCCTCTGTTGCACGGGAGGGGCTTCCTCCACAGGAGTTATCACCAGCTCGGCTGGCAGAGTGTCGGTGGAAGTGGTGGCGGCCGACCTCAGCGGCTGGCCGGCAGCGGCAAACATTCTCTCCCTCAGACTCATGCTGACCTCTGTGTCGGGGGATGGGGTGGAATCCTGTGTTCTTGCTGGAATCTTAACTCGGCAGTCGGGAACAGTGTACGGCGATGAACTGGATGCTGAGTGTGGGACTTGGATCGCGCTTCATGTTGTCCTTCACCAACCGGCTCCGATGGAGGAGCAACTGCGACTGTCACACCAGTAGGACTGTGCGCCCTTTCAATTGCAATGCCGATGGGGATCTCCTTGAAATCTCCCTCGACACTTTCCTTAGCCAACCTCGCAAGAGTACTCTGGGGAACACCCGTATCGGCAGTGAAGGTCGAATATCGCAGTGGGTAGCAGAGCAAAATGTGCGCAGCCTGAGCAACGTATCTTAATCTGCCCTCGCCGACGTAGTTCAGAACCTTGTTGAGGTCGTCAGAATTGACTAACCAGTCACGTGCTTTTGACCTCTTCCCCTTCTTGTCTGCAAAAATGTGAGAGTCAGATTTGATGCACCTCAAAATTTAAAATGATGCATAGTATGAGAGATTGGCATCAAACCTAGTTCAACGGGCTCTCTAGGGCATCGAATCGCTGGTCTATCCTTCTCAGGAACGTCGCCAAACTCCAAGGGACCGGCTACCCAAACCCTAATGTCGTCGATGCCCTTCTCCGAGGAAGGCAAACACTTCACTAACTCTAAGGACTTCTTTACGGCCCGGAGGTAGACTTTGTAACTACCTTTGACTTTACAAAGCATGTAGCAGTAGTCCAGTCCGGTGAGGCCCAGGTTCACACCCAGGCGCCGATTTATTTCAAGCATGCCAAAAAAGATCCTATACACGTTCGACGCTAACTAGGAGGGCGACACTTTATTTTTTACTATGAACTTATGAAGAAGAGGGTGAAGGGGAAATTTGAGTTCCCCTTCTACGATGGCAATGACTGGGAATGGCATCCCCTTTCGGTCTCGCCCATACGAAAGTCGTTGGGATCGACTAACTCTAAGTCGATCTCATTTGGGATGTCAAACCTCGCCCTAAACGAAGCAAGGGCCGACGGGCCATCTAGCATTTTACGGAGACGGGATGCTATTAGGGGGCAACCATCAAAACGCAGAAAATACAGTGAAGAGCAAAAGAGTTGCTGGCTCGAAGGACATTTACAGTGGCAGGTGCCGAAACAGCCAACGCACATGCTATTCAAGAGGCAAGGAAAAAAGACCAAGTATTTTTCAACTAAGCAGGGCGTCGCTCTTTTATACGCATCAGTGTCGTCGGTTCGTGCACGGGAAAACGGCAGTAATCATGACGCTTTGCCGAAACGTCGCATCTGCCGTCGATTTGATGATTCCCCACAGTAAACCTTTTAAAATCCTCACCATTTATATGGCCGGGTGATCGTTACAGTCCTTGGCTGTTTCAGAAGCCAAAATGACACAAAGGCTGGGGGGCAATTGTGGGGGAATAACCCCCGGCCCAACCCAATGGGTGAGGCCCAATCTACGCAAATTAAAGTTGGGGCTGCTTGGCGGCCCAGATCAGAAATAGAGGGAGGGCCGGCCTTAACTGCCGACCTCCTTTCCACCGTAGCCCAAACCGCTAGCGGTCTTTGAGCATTAAATGCAGAGTTGACTTGTATTAAATGCACAAGTAGCTGCCCATGTGACGTCGACGTGCACGTCTGGTCAGCCGGAATCCCCCGCGATGGTGCGCTAGACCCTATAAGTAATTAGGCGGCGTCAATGATGATGCCTACCCAGCAGGCCATGAGAGCCTGCTGACAGGCCAAGACAAAACACACTCCCTCCACGACTCTATAAATACCCAAGGCATCGAGAGCCAGGTATGGAGAGTTAACCCCAAGTATTCACTATCTTCATTCATTTTTATCTCGATTAAGCTTGCTGACTTAATCTTCGGAGTGTGATTGGCCCCCTGAGGGTCGACCCATTCTAACCTTCTTGTCTTGCAGAAAGAGTTTGGGCTCATCCATTTGGGGCTTGAGAGTTCGGCCCAGCCTTCCCGTAAAATCCCACTTATAGCTTATGTTAATCATGATTAATTATCATGGGTATGATTAATTATGTTAATTATGTGGATTAAAGGTAAATAAAGGAAGCAAGGAGGTGCTAGGTGGGGGTTTAACCCTAAGACACCTAGGTGTGTGCTTCATATGTGAGAGGTGTGTGTTTCACTAATTTTGCTAGCAAGGGTGTGTGTGTGACATGTGTGGATAATAGATACATATTGTATCTATTTTGTGTCTTGCAAGACAAGAGAGAGAACCTTGGTTCTACAATGGTTGGGAGAGAAAGAAGAAGAAAAAAAAAAAGAAAAGGAAGAAGAAGAATTCAAGAGAGAAAGTTTTGTGTTTGTTCCTTGAGGTGAGAACTATATATTGATACCTGTTGTGGTTTTGGAATGGTGAAAGTGGTTTCATGTCTTTGGTTACATTAGGGAAGGGTTTAACATCCTATTGGGTTCTAATGCATTATGATGTTCTCAATCATATATTTAAAGAGTATAAGCTATAATTATGCATTGGTTATGAATTATAGCATTTATTTCATCATGTTTAATGTGGTGGTGTTTAGTAGGTTCGGAAGTGGATCATACTATTCCGATTCAGCCGAAAGAGTAGCTCAATTTGAGAGTAAGCGATATCAGGTGGGGATATTGATGATCTTATTCATATTGAACTGCATGCTTTGTTATGAATGGTGGCGATTGCTTGATTATGAGGTGATAATTGTATACATACATTGTGTGCATACTTTGCATTGTATAAAGGAGGTTCAACCGAGTGGGGGCTAACCTAAGGTTTGGCCGATGTGGGGCTAACCTAAAGAGTGTCGATGTGGGACATCCTTAATAACAAGCCATCGATATATTGGGCTAATGTTATCAATATAGCGCGCACATATGTGGTGTATCATACATTGCATCACAAGATGCATTTTGTTTATTGTTGATGGTGTATTATCTATTGATGATTAATTCAGTGGATATTTATCATTCCTTCTTTATGAGTTTGATTATCTTGTGAGCACGTGGATATATAGCTCACACCCACACATGTCATTTTTCAGGAAAATGGGAAAATGTCCAGTCCACTGTTGGTGTTGAGTTGGGGAGCTTCGAGAAGCTCTGTAGTTGAGTTATTAGTCATGTATATTGTTGTACATTGTATTAAAGTCTTGTTGGAGTTTGTTTATTTTGTGGTTTTGTAATATTCATAAGTGTGGATTAAGAGTTTTCTTAATGATGTATGTTGGAGGATTATGAGATGGTTTTTACTTATTTAATATGATGAGCTTATGTATTAAAGTCTTGTTGCGTACTAATCTTGAAGTAATACAGAAAGAATGGCTCAAAAAGATTCACTGAGGAGAGCTGAGGAGGAAGTGTCATCAGATCCAGTTCAGGGGCAGAGACGACAGCGAGAGGGTGTTCAAAACCCACCAGATGCAGCCGATAGAGTCGCAAATGTTTTAGCTCAATACATTGAATATCAATCAATGAGACTAATGCAGAGGACTAGTACATTGCACGAACAATTCATGAAACTGAATCCTCTAGAGTTCACCGGGGCAACTGATCCATTGGTGGCAGAGGAGTGGTTGAAGAAATTAGAGGCAATATTTGAGGTAATAGTTGTGATTGATGAACAAAAATTGATGTTGGCTGCATTTATGTTGAAAGGTGAAGCTCGAAATTGGTTGGAGGCAATGAGACGAATGATAGATTCCTAAGGTGGTGGAGTACTAAGTACATGGTAGCAATTTGTAGAGGCATTTAACGAGCAGGAGTTTATCTCTCTAAAACAGGGAAAGATGGTGGTGTCTGAGTATGAAGAACAATTTACGGCTTTATCACAGTTTGCGCTTGATTTAGTACGCACAGAATATGCTAAATGCAAGAGATTCCAACAGGGGTTAGAGTTAAGTGTACGATCTTGAATTTTAGCTCTTGAGATGGTAAGGTATGCTGACTTGGTGAATAAAGCAAAAATTGTGGAGCAAGATGTAAAAGAATTGTTGGGTAGGAGAGAACAGTTTAAAAAGGGAAAGTTTGATATAGGGGCTGGAACGTCAGGCCCAAAATCAATAGAATCTGTAAGATATGGTGTATAGGGAAGATCACAGTCAAGTCAAAGAATAGGGAGTCCCAGATCCGAAAGTCCAAGGGGTCGTGGCTCTTGGAGACCTCCAGTGAGACCTTCAAGTTCGGGAACTTTTGGTGGCAGAATGGGAGGAGTTACTTATTATAGGTGTGGAGCAAATGGCCATATTATTAAGGATTGTCCAATGCCTTGGAGTGATAAATGCTATCAATGTAGACAGACGGGTCACATAGCAAAACATTGTACTCAGGGCCCTATGGCAACCTCCTCTATGGGTAGTGTGGCTAGTAGTCGAAGAGGGACGACTGGCAGTGCACAACATGGACGTGGGACTACTTCTGAACCACAGACTTAGGCACGGATATATGCTATGACCTAGCGGGATGCTCAGGCTACGCCTATGGTAGTGACAAGTATGATATATATGGCTAACAAAGATGCTTACGTACTGTTAGATCCTGGATCTACCCATTCTTTTGTTTCCAATGCATTTAGTGAACATTTACATAGACCACATACATCTATGGCACAACATTTACTTGTTTCTACACATATGGGGGATGTGGTGTTAGTGGAAGTGGTGTATGAAGGTTGTGTGTTAAAAATTGGGGAGAAAGAGTTGAATGTGGATTTGATTCCTTTAGCAATGTACGATTTGGATATGATATTCGATATGGATTGGCTATCATCTTATCATGCCTCCATTGATTGCTTCAAGAAGGAAGTTATTTTTCGAGTGCCAAATGAATCAGAGTTCAGATTTCAAGGTGAGCGGGATGTGGTTCCAACTTGTTTAATATCAGCTTTAGAAGCTAAAAAATTATTACATAAGGGATATGAAGGGTACTTAGCTCATGTGATTGATACTACTAAAGCAGAATTTAAGCTGTTAGATCTTCCTATAGTTCAAGACTTTGTGGATGTGTTTCTACATGAGCTACCAGGGATTGTGCTTGATAGGGAGGTGGAGTTCTTTATTGAATTATTACCGGGAACTACTCCAATCTCTATTACACCTTACAGAATGGCACCATCAGAGTTAAAGGAATTGAAAACTCAATTGCAAGACTTGTTAGATCGAGGGTTCATTCAACCTAGTGTGTCACCATGGGGAGCTCCTATGTTGTTTGTGAAGAAGAAGGATGGAACTATAAGGCTATGTATTGATTATCAGCAATTGAATCAAGTTACAGTCAAGAATAAATATCCTTTGCCAGGTATTGATGACTTGTTTGATCAATTGCAAGGGGCCAAGGTCTTTTCAAAGATTGATTTGAGATCTGGTTATCATCAACTGAAGGTGAAAGACAGTGATGTTTCAAAAACTGCTTTTCGAACGCGGACACTATGAGTTCTTAGTGTTGGGGACTGCGAAATTTCCTACGACCTGGCTATAGTGTATACGCATACTACCAAAATTTTGATCTGATTAGCATAGCCTAATCCACGTGATTAAAATCATACCTTTGAGATCTTTCTGGTTTGATCCTAAATAACAAGAATCAGCACTAAGCACGAAGCAACCGCTCGAACTCAACCTTCAGACTTCTGCTGTATTCCTCGTACACGCCTTGCTCTACAGAGAGTTGGCTCGCCGCTGCTAGGGTTTCTCTTCCTCACAAAAACGTGTATCTCTCAATTATGTGCAGAGTGTAACCCTAGCAGCTCTTAGAGTGCGTATATATATAGGCTACAATAGGGACCATAAGATTAGTATAACTAGGGCTTCCTACGCAAATAAGGACTCCTAATCCAACCAGGATTAATCCTTATTTACATAAATTATAATTTATACCACTAATGAATTATAATTGCACTTCCTGTTACACTAGAAATTATATTTCGAGCTCCATATTATTAAATGCCTATTTATCTCCCCGCGTTAAGATTACAGATACTCGTCTATTAAATTAAATTACTGACAATTAAATTTAATAGACTTATTTAATTCCTTGAGACCTTCCACTTAACTTATTTGATATGTCGGATTCATAATCCATCTGCAGGATTTGACATAATCAAAACATATAAGCTTCCTCAAGGGGGTATCATCAATCCCTCTACGGGGATGTGGATTCCATCAATAATAAATATTCACCATACACGTAATGTTATTGTCCAACTCACTGAGTTTATTGATCCACAAAGAATCTCACTTTTCTGCTAATTAAAACAATAAATACTACATGCACGTATCTATTTATTACATTAGGATTACGAGCATAAGCACTCATAATAATCATGAGGTATTAATTGTTTTATATAGTCAGCATAAAAACAATTACCTCAACACGGTCTTGTTCAATACACACAAAGTGTACTAGTGCAAGGAGTTGAAACTATACCGATCCTCATAGTCAAGACAGACCTATTAAAACCGTGTACTACAGTCCTACTGATGGTGTGTCCATTTCCATCTAAGACTGTGAACGATAAACTTATATTCCATAAGAATCGATGATCTGATCTTCCGTATGTAAGTCGTACTCTACACACCAAATCATCTGCTATATAGAATAAGAGACACACATGCATAATCATTAAATAAATAACACAATGCAAACATTTCTCACACAGATTCTCTTTAAAATGGAATAACTAATTTATTAATAAATATTAAAGTCATTACACAAAGCATGTCTTTTAGTATAAATTCCCAACAATTAGTAATGTCATTTGGAGTGACTAATGCTCCAGCTATTTTCATGGACTTGATGAGCCGAGTATTTCAGCCTTTTCTCAATTCATTTATTATTGTATTTATTGATGATATCCTAGTTTATTCACATAGTAAGGAGGAACATGAAGAGCATTTAAGGCTTATTTTACAAACTTTGCGGGATAAACGGTTATATGCCAAATTTAGTAAATGTGAGTTTTGGCTCGACCGGGTGGTATTTTTGGGACATGTGATTTATGATGAAGGAATTTGTGTTGATCCGAAGAAGATTGAAGCTATAATGAATAGGGAGTAGCCGAAGAATGTGTTTGAAATTAGAAGTTTCTTGGGATTGGTGGGATATTACAGACGATTTATTCAAGGATTCTCATCTATCACTATACCATTAACTAAATTGACACGGAATGATGTAAAATTTGAATGGACTAATGATTGTGAGTGTAGTTTCCAAGAATTGAAGATAAAATTGACTACAGCTCCTGTGCTAACCATTTCTTCAGGGAAAGGAGACTTTGTGATTTATAATGATGCTTCTCATCAAGGCCTGGGTTGTGTGTTAATGCAGAGAGGCAGAGTTGTTGCCTATGCTTCTAGGTAATTGAAGACTCACGAGAAGAATTATCCTATTCATGATTTGGAGCTAGCAGCAGTGGTGTTTGCTCTGAAATTGTGGAGACACTATCTATATGGTGAGTCGTGTGAGATATTTACAGACCATTAGAGTTTGAAGTATTTGTTTACCCAAAGAGATCTAAATGCGAGGCAACGGAGGTGGATGGAATTGATCAAAGATTATGAGTTTGTCATCCATTATCACCCAGGAAGAGCTAATGTGGTAGCAGATGCTGTGAGTTGAAAAGCTTCTGGGAGATTGTCATGTATTCAATGTTGCTAGGCAGAATTGGTTGCAGAGTTAGCCTCTTTGGGGGTGGAGTTTGAAATAATGAGGATTGATGCAGTGTTAGCACAGTTCTGGGTAAGACCATTGTTATTTGATCAAATCCGAGAACTACAACTTCAAGATCCACAGTTGGAGAAAATCAGGAAGCAAGTGAATGAAGGGGAGAGAACTGATTTTTCCATTCATGCTAATGGTACTATAATGTTTGGGACCCATTTTTGTGTACCGAACAATCAAGCTTTGAAGAATGAGATTTTGGAGGAGGCACATCAATCTCTGTATGCTATGCATCCGGGAAGTACAAAAATGTATCGTGATCTTCGGGAAGTGTATTGGTGGCCTAGCATGAAGAGAGAAATTGCAGAGCTTGTGGCTAAATGTTTGACTTGTCAACAAGTAAAAGCAGAACATCAGAAGCCAGCAGGTTTATTCCAACCTCTTCCTATTCCACAATGGAAGTGGGAGCACATTACTATAGACTTTATGGTGGGATTACCCAGAACTCCAAGCGGATTTGATTCTATTTGGGTAATTGTTGATAGGTTGACTAAATCAACTCATTTCTTATCAGTTAAGAATACCTATACTCTTGATAGGTATGCTAAATTATACGTTGATGAAATTGTGAGATTGCATGGAGCTCCAGTGTCTATAATTGCAGACAGGGATCTAAGATTCACTTTTAAATTTTGGCCTAGTTCGCATCAAGCTTTGGGTACTACTTTGAAATTTAGTATAGCATTTCATCCTCAAACTGATGGCCAATCAGAGAGAACTATTTAGACCTTAGAGGATATGTTAAGAGCTTGTGTATTAGATTTCAAAGGCAGTTGGGGGGATCATCTAGCTTTAATGGAATTTGCGTATAATAATAGTTATCAATCTAGCATTAGGATGGCTCCATTTGAAGCTTTGTATGAGCGACGGTGTAGAACTCCAGTGTGTTTGAGTGAGGTGGGAGAGAGACAATTGTTGGGTCCTGAAATGATTCAAAGTACAACTGAGAAGATTAAAATTGTACAAGAATACTTGAAAGTAGCGCAGAGCCGACAGAAAAGTTATGCAGATAACAGAAGAAGAGAATTAGAATTTGAGGTGGGTGATCAAGTGTTTTTTAAAGTAGCTCCATGTAAGGGAATCTTGAGATTTGGGAAGAAAGGAAAGTTGAGTCCAAGGTACATTGGACCCTATACTATTGTGGAAAGAGTTGGCACAACTGCTTATCGACTCGATTTGCCTCCGGAAATGTTTAAGTTACATAATGTCTTTCATGTTTCCATGTTGAGGAAGTATATGCTGGATCCTTCGCATGTGTTAACTCAACAACCGTTAGAGTTGGAAGATGACTTGAGTTATGTTGAAGAACCTGTTAAGATACTAGACCGTAGAGAACAAGTTTTGCGCAATAAGATAATACCATCGGTAAAAGTATTGTGGAAGAGTCATACAGTTGAGGAGGCAACATGGGAAAGTAAGGAGTAAATGAAAAATCAATATCCGCACCTATTCTAATTCGGTAAGTGAATTTCGGGACGAAATTCTTTAAGGAGGGAAGAATTGTGAGACCCTAATTTGCTTAGCATCATACTTAGCTTAATAACATGCAACTTGGTAGCTCGTGCTCAATATGGTCTGCTCGGCCGTGGTCGGCCATGGTCTTGTTCAGCCGTGGTCGGCCCTGGTTTGCTCGGTTGTGATTGGCCACGGTCTAGTCGGCCATGGTCTGCTTATTGTTGGAGGTCCTGATCAGTCTTTGCCAGATCTGTGAAACCCTAACTTGCTTAGGCATCATACTTAGCTTAATAGCATGCCTATGGTGCATGATTATCCTTAATCGAGGAGCTTGGTTGGCATGGTTTAATGAGGACTTGCATTTGGGAGATTATCATATTTTTTAAGCATGATTGGTGAGCTTAAATCATGATTAATTAGCTTAATTAATCTTCAGGCTTAGCTTATGTTAATCATGATTAATTATCATGGGTGTGATTAATTATGTGAATTATGTGGATTAGAGGTAGATTAAGGAAGCAAGGAGGTGCTAGGTGGGGGTTTAACCCTAAGACACCTAGGTGTGTGCTTCATGTGTGAGAGGTGTGTGTTTCACTAATTTTTCTAGCAAGGGTGTGTGTTTGACATGTGTGGATAATAGATACACATTGTATCTATTTTGTGTCTTGCAAGACAAGAGAGAGAAGCGTGGTTCTACAATGGTTGGGAGAGAAAGAAGAAGAAAAAAAAAGAGAGAAAAAAAAGGAAGAAGAAGAATTCAAGAGATAAAGTTTTGTGTTTATTCCTTGAGGTGAGAACTATATATTGATACTTGTTGTAGTGTTGGGATGGTGAAAGTGGTTTTATGTCTTTGGTTGCATTAGGGAAGGGTTTAACATTCTATTGGGTTCTAATGCATTATGATGTTCTCAATCATATATTTAAAGAGTATAAGCTATAATTATGCATTAATTATGAATTATAGCATTTATTTCATCATGTTTGATGTGGTGGTGTTTGGTAAGTTCAGAAGTAGATCATACTATTCCAGTTTAGTCGAAAGAGTAGCTCAATTTGAGAATAAGCAGTATCAGGTGGGGATATTGATGATCTTATTCATATTGAACTGAATGCTATGTTATGAATTGTGGCGATTGCTTGATTATGAGGTGATAATTGCATACAATTTATACATTGTGTGCATATTTTACATTGCATAGAGGAGGTTCAACCGAGTGGGGGCTAACCTAAGGTTTAGCCGATGTAGGGCTAACCTAAAAGGTGTCGATGTGGGACATCCTTGATAACAAGTCATCGATATATTGGGCCAATGTTATCAATATAGTGCGCACATATGTGGTGTATCATACATTGCATCAGAAGAGGCATTTTGTTTATTGTTGATGGTGTATTATCTATTGATGATTAATTTAACGGATGTTTACCATTCCTTCTTTATGAGTTTGATTATTTTGTGAGCACGTGGATATATAGCTCACACCCACACAGGTTATTTTGCAGGAAAATGGGGGAATGTCCAGTCCACTGTTGGTGTTGAGTTGGGGAGCTTCGAGAAGCTCTGTAATGGAGTTATTAGTCATGTATATTGTTGTACATTGTATTAAAGTCTTGTTGGAGTTTGTTTATTTTGTGATTTTGTAATATTCATAAGTGTGGATTAAGAGTTTTCTTAATGATGTATGTTGGAGAATTATGAGATGGTTTTTACTTATTTAATATGATGTTATTTATTCCTATAAGATTTATATCTTTGGGATTATGTTGAGGTTTCGCTTACAGGTAGGTGACCTGTGCGATCACGTTCATCCTAAGACGACGCTAATGAAGCTTGATTAGGATCAAGCATGACATGTAGGTACCGCAAGGGCAGGGCAGGGTGATGGCTTAGTGCGTTTTCCCTACACGTAACCAACCTCCGAACCTACATCACTGTTTTCAAAGATCAAATGGAGTTGTTTTCAAAAAAGGGCTTAAACTTTCCAAAGGTTGCCAAATAACCGGTTTTCTTAAAAGCCCTCTCTTGAGGAAGTTTTCAAAATTGTTTTCAAAAGCCCTAAGTGTAATCTTCGGAGTGTACTTAGTTTTAAGTGACCTAACTCACCTTAATCCAGTTAAGTGGCGACTCCAAATGTTTTTTCCAAAAGCCCTTATTCAAAATCAATTTTCAATTCAAACCTAGTCGCACTCGTTCTTCTAGAAGGATGAGTTCTAGCGAGAGAGCACTGTATTTTTATCACTTGTCTTGTTTGGGTGCGAAAAATAGGGGTGCGACAATGATGCATGATGCATGTTTTTGAAAAGATCTCTGAAAATAAAAAGGTTTGGAGGGATATGAAATAGGAATCTTGAATTGATAAAAATTTTGAAAAGGCAACTTGTGTTGAAACAAAGATTATGACCGCACTATTTTTGGTTGCCTACGTATCTCATTTGGCAAGAATCAGGTCATTTGTAGTTGGGGCAAGGGCCCTATAGAAAAGAGGCACATTGAGGCCTTTGGAAAGTTTTGAAGACACTTTGAGGTCTTTGAAAAGGTTTGAAGACACTTTGTGGTCTTTGGAAAAAGAAAACTTGAGAGTTTAGAAAATGCTTTTAAAATAAGACATGGAATGTTTAGAGTGTTTTTGAAATCGAATTTGAAGATATTTTTAAATGTTTTTGAAATTAACCCATGGGAGTTTTGAAATGTTTTTTAAACAACTTAAGAGAGTTTTGGAAGTGTTTTCACCGTTTAGTGTGATTTGTACTGTGATAGGGTGTCTAGGAGCAAAACGGTCATTTTGACTAGAGTTGACCGAAATGGGACTGAAATTGATTAAGATGGCATATTGAGTACGCCTAACTGTCTAGGAGCACTTTAAAAGGGTGGATTTACCATCTTCAGAGATTTTGAACTTTCTCAAAGACGTGGCTGGAGGCCCAAGGGGCAGGTTTGGTCATTTTTCATAGAGTCGGGCTAGCAGGCATCGGTGTTGGCCTAGGTGTTGGTTTCCGAGACCGCTTGGTGTCAGAAAGCTACCTATACGGTGTTGGTACCTGAGATTGCCCAGTCTCAAGGAGCTACTTGTAAGGGTGGTGTTGGTTCTTGAGATCGCCTGATCTCAGAAAGCTACCTGTAGGGTGTTGTTGGTCCCTAAGATCGCCTGGTCTCGGAGAACTACCAGATGACAGACATTCTACATTGGCTGGCTAGCAGGCGCTATAAGTGAACTGTCTGGAATTTGATAAGATGTTGGTCCTCGAGATCGCTCGATCTCAAGAAGCTACTTAGATGGCCTTGGTTCCTGAGATTGCCCAGTCTCGGAAAGCTACTTAGAATGCCTAGGGGCAATATGGTCTTTTCAGCTTCAATTAAGCCTTATGGGCTCGAGAAGCTACCAGTTGATTGGTTGGAGCTTGAAAGAGCCGGCTCGGACTCACATGTGTTGTGATGTTTGAAACTGGATCCGGTCGAGCTAGAGATTGTTGAGCGAGAAAAAATGGAGTGCTTACAGATTCCAAAACCCTAAGTGTTTTCAAAAGCTCTTTTCAAAAATGATTTTCAAACATCACATTCTTAAAGGAACTCTAATCTTTCCATGGTTAGGATTGATCAAGTATAAGTGAGATATTCAAGAAGAGTTCTATAACCCTAAAGTTTGAAAAACTAAAAGGGAAGTTTCTAGCCCCCTTTTCCAAACATGTTTTCAAAACTCATAGCTTAAAAGGAGCTTAGTTCTTTGATGACTAACTTCTTAAAAGTGATGAAATATTACATATACCTTCCATAAGGTATTCAAAAACTACTTTCAAAAACTTTTTGAAGACAAGTTCCTAAGAGCATTTTCAATCCAAATTCTACCTCCAAAGTTTTCAAAACAAGACTTCAAAACATTTCCAAAAATTCCTTGAGTTATTTCAAAACATTTCCAAAACTCCCTTGAGTTCTTTCAAAGTACTTCCAAAACTCACTTGAGTTATTTTGAAAACATTTCAAAACTCTCTAGAGTTAATTTCAAAAACATTTAAAATCATCTTCAATTCTAATTTCAAAAACACTTAAAACATCCCAAGTTCTATTTCAAAGGCATTTTTCTAAACTCTCAAGTTTTCTTTTCTAAAGACCTCAAATTATCTTCAAACTTTTCTAAAGACCTCAATATGTCTTCAAAGTATTTCAAAGGCCCTAATGTGCCTCTTTTCTAGTGGGCCCTTGCCTAAACTACAAATGACCTGATTCTCACCAAATGAGATACGTAGGCAACCTAAAATGGTGCGGTCATAACCTTTATTTCAACCCAAGTTCCCTTTCAAAAGTTTCTATCAATTCAAGATTTCTATCTTAAATCTCTTCAAAACTTTCTATTTTCAAACATCTTTTAAAAAACATGCATCATGCGTCATTCATTCAAAAAGTAATGACCAAACTCCATTTTCAAAACTCTAAAGTGGATACAAGTGGACAATTAGTAATCGGTGATTCAAGTGAGTGAATTAAGGGTGATTAGACATGTAGGTACCGAAAGGGCGAGGTAGGATAATGATCTTAGGATATCTTCTTTACATGTAACCAACCCTCGGACCATAGATTTCTATTTTGAAGACCAAAATCGGAGTCACTTTTTCAAATGGGCTTTAAAATATTTTAAAAGGTTGCTAAAAACCTCTTTTCCAAAAACCTTCTTAGGAAGGATATTTTCAAAATGACTTTGAAAAACCTAAGTTTAAGTCTTCGGATTATACTTAGTTTTAAGTGACCTAACACATTTTTAACTATGTTAGGTGGCGACTTCCATTTTTTCCAAAAAGCCCTTTAATCAAATCAAGTTTTCAATTTCAAACCTAGTCGCACTCGTCCTTTTAGGAGGGTGAGTTCTAGCAAGAGAGTACTGTGTTTTTTTCCCAAGTCAAGAGGGCTTGGTTCTAAAAATTAGGACACTACATGGCCACAAAAGAGAATGATGAGAAATTCAACTTGAGATCTTATGTTTAATATGAGACCACTTAACTACCCTTTGTTGTTGATAAAAATAGTAGTCAACTTCAATATTTTCACTAGCGATGCATTCGTAGATTTAGTTTTGGTTTCATATTCCAAAGTCATGACCTTACGCAAACCATTTCAAGTATGCATTGGTTTTGTAAGGCAAATATGTGAGGGACTACTCTACCCTAAAATAATTTTATTACTAAAATTTCATCAGAAAATAGTCAGGAAATTCAATCCGAAGTTAAGAATTTATCCATTGTTTTTCCTAATCTTTTTTCCCCATGTTTGCGAGAGTGATCAAATAAAGAAAATTTCCTTTTTCCTTTCTCTCACCAAATTAACCAACCAAATGGCTCTAATTTAAATAGAAACCATTATGATTTAGTCCTTTATATATTTTTTTGCATATTTATTATATTCTAAAAGTGATTTGCTTACAAAACTATATCAAGCTGGTGGGAGCAAATATTATTTTCAAGATATTGTCAATTAATAAGTAGCAAAATTCCAATTATTTTATTTTTACTGACAAAATTTTCAACAATAAAGTCATAAACTAAGAAAGTTTCATAGTGCTTTGGTCATCCATTTGTCAATGAGACATGGTTATGCCCCTGGGTTCACTCCCTCAACAAATGGAGCTTCTTCAAAGTGATTTTACCGTCGTGAGAAAACATTGGAATAGTTAAAAAAATAACTCAAGGGTAGCCTAGTAGAGATAAAATGGAGCTACTTCAAAATGATTTTATTGTCATTAGAAAATAGTGGAATAGTTAAAAAAACAACTCAAGGGTAGCCCAGTAGAAATAACGACAAGCTGCTAAGTCAAACGTTTTGAGTTCAACACTTGGGTTGATGACGATGATCATAAATGGACTGAATTAGAAAGTTGTGCCTTTTCTCTTGATTATCATTTTTCCATTGATTACTCATTTGTACAATTCCTATGTATTTATGCTTCGCTTAAGTTGGACAATGTGGGTGCTAGCGCATGAGTAGGAGTGCAAGAGCATTATTAGTAAGAATATCTTGAGAGCAAGAGTGTTTCAAGACCGAGCATACACATACATATTTAAGTATAAACGCATAGACAAATATGTATTTTTAAAATAATTTTTAATTTTGTATGCATTGATCTTTTTAAAAATACCTCATTTATAATATTTAAAATAAATAAAAGAAACACAGTAGTCATTTCTTTATCATATTACAAAAGTTTTTACGCAAAATTTTAATAAAAGACATGTTATTTTATGTTTTAATATCTTAACAATACACATGGCAACTAACTACTGATCCAAATTAAAATCCAAGAATTTGACTATTTGAGTTAACTAAAGTTTGAGTTCACGAATTTAACAGGGATTAGTTCTCAATTCACTAGTTCAAGGACTAGAGAGCAATTCATCGATATAATAGAAGGATTGTGTAAGTTAACCATGACCTCCACTATCCATTTTCCTACTACAAACATTTTCTAAGGTTATTGTCATTTTTAATTGTACTTACAAACTTCCATTAAGAAATAATTGATTATGTATTTAAACATGCCTCTAGAAAGTTCTTGAAGGAAGTCCTGCTTATATAATAATTAATTAACTTTTGATTCCTTTTTCTTTTGTGATTGAACAACCGGGAGCAATTTACTTATGATACTTCATTGACATTCATAAAAAGTATCTAATTATGAGTTCAATACATCCTGTTTAGTAGAAAGACGAACATCCCTTGCTCATTATCAAACAATTAATTGTACGCAAACCTCGTTTGGGGCTAATGTTGGAAAATTTGTGGTTTAACCACGACTTTGAGCCTAATAAAAGGTGGGACCCACACATCCTTTGAAGTGCGTCCAAGGTGCTATGAATTCTCTCCATGAGGAGATGAAGATCAAGTATTTATTTGCTCAAATTCATGGAGATTTGAATGAGATAATGACTCTCAAAGTGACTAACATGACCATGATTTACTTGGAAAGAAGTGGGTTGTCTCACATTGGTTTCTTATGAAACAAATGATGGGCATATAAAACCTTTTCATCAAGTTGAGTTTTGGCTCCAAGGGACACTCCAATTTTGTGGATGGGAGAGGACTTACCCAACTCATGGGTCGATCCAAAACACACGAATGCGCCCTACCCGCCTACACAGGGTCGGGCCAGGCTCAAAGGCGATTGACCAAATCGTTCTTGGTTTAGTTTTTTTTGCGCCATAATTCAAACTTAATTTTTATATTTGAACAGAAGTGCCCATTGGCATTAAGGGCGCATTTGGCTGTTGCCTTTTCGTGAATAGGTGTGTCCTTTCCTATATATACCAAAGTTTTATCTCTAGTTAGCATATTGGAAAATCCAAAAACTCATCCAAAACAGAAATGTTGTTGATTTCTAGATCTACCAGAGTGCTATCTAGATGCTGACACCAAGGTTTTCCCAGAAGGTTCCAGTCGCTGAGAGATCAATGACTTTCTATCCAAGTGGTGCGTTTTGCCTGTCGATTCTGTTATTGTTCTGGTTCGATTATGCAGTGAATTTCAATAGAAATTCAACAGCCGTCATTTCTTTTCAATCCATTCTAGATAGAATCATTGTCAATTTCTGTATCAAATTTTTAGAAAGACTACTGAAATTTAAAATTGAATTTAACATAAATTCTGTATTCTTCCCTGTAAGCACCCCATTTTTGACCGCTCGGCAGTCTACACTCCGTCCAGACTTGTACTCAAGTCAATATGGACATATTCTAATTGAAACCAACTCTCTAAGTCTAAATCCTGCCTGTCCATCACTTCGTGGGCCCACCAGGCCCAAACAGAGGCAAAATGACCAAAATGCCCTTAGCGGGCGTTATTGTTTCCAATTCCAACTCCAACCCCTCTCTCGAGACAGTTGATTCCTCGAGACGGTAAATCTATTCTAAACCAGGCACGTCTTTCCGAAGACGATAAGTCCCCTTTCCAATTCCAACCCCTCTCTCGAGACAGTTGATTCCTCGAGACGGTAAATCTATTCTAAACCAGGCACGTCTTTTTGAAGACGGTAAGTCCCTTTTCTAATTCCAAATTAGGCATGTCTTTTCGAAGACAATAAGACCCCTTTCCAATTTCAATCCCTCTCTCGAGACAGTTTATTCTTCAAGACGGTAAATCTATTCCAAATCAGACACGTTTTTCCGAAAACGATAAGACCCTTTTCCAATTCCAATCCCTCTCTCGAGACAGTTTATTCTTGGAGACGGTCTAGCACGTTTTTCGAAGAAAAAAATCTCTTCGAAATGGTAAGTCCCTTTAAACTTGTCGATCGGGACGAGACCCCAAGTCCCCTAGATGGTAGAACGGTCCACCTTTGACGCCTGCTAGCCCGCCAATGCAGAAATGTCCGTTTAGGCACGCCTTTTGAGAAAGTTGACTTCTCAGGCGCTAAGTCCCTCTAGCAGCTTCCCGAGATCAAGCAGTCTCAGGAATGATCGCGAACCGTCCGAGTAGCGGAAATACTTGCAAACAGGTCGATATAGGGAATTGCCAACAAACCCCTGTATCACACGACCGCCGTCAGAGTGGCGGAAACACTCAAAACCCAAGTCAACACCGGTGCCTGCTAGCCCACTTTGGTGAAAAATGACCAAGCTGCCCCTTGGGCGTTTTCTAAGACTTTCCAGTTAAGATGACCATTTTGCCCCTAGGCATCCAAACGTCCCAGGGACCACACTGGCTCTGGGTATCAAACCGGTAACTTCTCGAGAATGCTTTTTATAGTGTCCTCAACCTTTCTTTATCCTTTCGGATCATTCCGAGTTAGTTTAGGCAAATCCGGTACAAAATAACCATTTTACCCCTAGAGGGCCGGTTGCCTTTTCCGACCACACTGGCTCTGGGTATCAAATCGGTAACTTCCCGAGAATGCTTTTTATAGTATTCTCAACCTTTCTTTATCCTTTCGGATCATTCTGAGTCAGTTCCGGCAAACCCGGTGCAAAATGACCGTTTTGCCCCTAGTGGGTCGGTCACCTTTTTCGATCACACCGGCTCTGGAAATCAAACTAGAAACCTTTGGGAACATTCTGAATAATGTTTTCAAATCTTGAGTCTTCTTCTGAGACAGTCCGAGTTCGTCTCGGTAGCTTTTTGGTCTGATTGACTATTTTGCCCCTAAAAGCCCGGTCAACTGTTCCGACACATCTTGTCCTCATTTTTCAAGTCAAATACCTCTGGGACACTATTCTAAATGTTCCTGCCCTTTTCTGGCCTTTCGGGTCATTCCTTGTCACGCCCCATAACCCGGCTTATACGGATTAGGGTACTTGACCGGCCAATAACAAGGCTTCCCGAGGCCGCATTACATTAAACCGGTTGATCACCTGTGCATACTCATTTAAAATTTGCGGAATGGAAACTTTTATAACTTGAAATATAATCCATGTCATACATGATAGAGCTGTGCCTAATCCAAAACATAATATACATAAGGACCTAATCAAGGTCCACTGAAGTTACAGCATTATATCATTACAAAACATTGAGTCTAACCCTCAAACATAATACAAAACATAGGCCCGTGGGCCGCAACTCAAAATCCACGTATGGCCTCGCTTTAGGGCCTCCCGGATTGGCTACTTGAAAATCATTTGAAAACACGTAAACTAATACTCAGTGAATAACAATGATGCATGAGCGAGAAAATATCATGGACTAGCATTTATATCCAACGTACAAGGATAGATAATCATTTATACATAAGCAATGAGCTTTTGAACTTTTAAAGCGTAGACTTGGAACTTATAGGTAACGTAACCATCATTTGAAACGTTTTAACATTTCAAAACATAGTATCATGAGAAGAGATGCAACATAACATTATTCTTGAGATAATATTTCATATCTTGTCGTAAAACATGTGAACATATCATAGTTCTCAGTTCAAAACATAAGTGTGTTACAACTCGACATATGAGCTAGGCTCCATAGTAACCATGTAGGTCACACTAAGGCTCTTTAGGCTAGGGACGTCTCCCAACATAGATAGTTTATTTCCTATCTCCTATCATTGGACTAGATAGTTTATTTCACGTCCCCTGTCGTAGGATTATCGGGCTAGATTAAGGTCTTGCCACGAGAAGACCCGAGTTGGCACCATACATTGGAAATTTAGCATCTCTTTCGTTTAAACATTATAGTCCATGATTTTCATTCATAACATAAGTATAGCTTGCATGCATTTCAAGGTATGACATTTATACTTGAACATAAATATTGATGCATTGAAAATATATAGAAAACATTGCATAATATGTAAGTGAATTTAAAACATTTGGAAATTAATAGAGTTTTACTCATGGCATATCGTTACTCACCTCTCTCCGATAGGATGGGTGGTAGACAAGGTGTTCCTACACAAAATGCACATAGAAGTATGGAAATATCAATACAAGACTCCAAAGTAAGGCAACAACGTAACACGAGAACATAAGGTTGAGGTTTGAACATGAAAGCCGGAACATTGACTTCTTCATCGCGTCTCAACACTTCCCAAGGAAGAGTTTACATTCTAGGTTAGTTCCATTTGAAATAGGCTTAAAGGGCTTTAACTTGATAGGTCATGGGCTAAAAATGCATTTCGGATGAAGAAGTTATGCCCCATAAAAAATGGGCTAAAATTTTGGAAGAGTATTACTGGTAGAATTTTGGGTCAATTTTAAAATTGAATATCTCTCAAACCACAAGGAATTTGAGTACAAAATTTATATGGATACAAAGACCTATGAGTTTACTATCCAATGCTTCAAACGGTGCATCAATTTGAGTTTTCTAGAGAAAGTTATGCTCGTTTTACGAAACAGTGTCTGAGTTGGAAAGTGAAACCGGGGGCTGGACGAAGGTGTCGACTCTAGAAACAAAGGAGTCGCCTCCTGAGCTGAAGAAACGAATCTGGGAGTTATCTGGGCAAAAGTGTCACCTTTGGAGATTAAAGAGTCGCCTCTTGAGCTAAAGAAACAAATCTGGGAGTTCACTGGGACAAAAGTGTCGGCTCCAAAAATAAAGAGTCGCCTCCCAAGCTAAACAAATGAATCTGGGAGTTCACTGGGACAAGGAGTCACCTCCAAAAACCAAGGAGTGCACACCAAAGCTAAATGAATAATTTTGGGAGTTTACTGGGACAAGAAGTCGCCTCCAAAAACTAAGGAGTTCACTCCAAAGCTAAATACCCAGATTTTTACCCGAAAATCTCCAAATCTCACTCAAATCAAAACCAAACTCTATCAAAACTCTCACAAACTCTTCCAATGCTTTTAGGGTCCAAAGATTGACCCAAGAAGATCACAATAACACAAAATCAAACATTTTAAACAAGAAAATTGAAGGGATCTAGGGTTTTAGGAACCTAAGCCCTAACTTGCATAAGTTGGGGATTTCACATCCCAAACCCTCAAATCTTTCAATGGGGCTTTCAACATTCTATACTTAGCTAATTTGGGACTCAAAAGAGTCACCCACAACAATTCAACAACACACCACACAAAGATAGATACATACACATATACCATTGGAGGAGAAAATGGAACCTTACCTTTCTTCAAGTTTGGTTAAGTCTTCTATTGCTTCAAGTTCTTCCTCAAGCTTCTTCCTCCTCTCTCTCTTCTCCTCTTCTCCCTCTTTTCCTTCTCAATCGGCTGAGCATATGTGAGTTATGTGCACTTATGTGTATAAAAGATGATACACATGGGAATAATCTCATGTGTCTCACCCATAGGTTTAAGTTATACCAAGGCTTTCATTGGTCATTTTGACCCAAAAGGAGAAATAATTAATATCAAACATTATATATACTAGAAATTCTCATTAATAGAAATAAATAGAGGTTCGGTATATCACATTCCCGGCCTTTTCAAATCATTCCCGGACTTTCCAAAGTCACTCCTAGTGAAGACAGGTTAAAAATTGCATGGTAGTCACTAGTACAAGCGCCCAAATTTAATCAAAGATACGTTGTTTGCCGACCTATATACTTTCCTAACTGGCTGGCGCCACTAGTCCAAGAATTGGCCTGGCGCCACTCCTAATGGCGCCAAGAGGAAAATTGGCCTAGCGCCACTGCAACAGGCGTCAGGTCTATCCCATCTCTATAAATACAGAGCCTCTTCCAGCGTGAAAGAGGTCCGCAAACTCAGTCTAAAAACACCAATATTCGATATACAGAGCTTGAACACTCCCAAAACTGTAGCTTCTCTAGGTTTTCCAAACCCTAGCCACCATACACTAAACCCTAGCCTTCTGTACACTCATACACACTCCCATACACTTATACACTAGCCCCCAACCTTCCTTTGAAGACTTGAAGAGCTGCAATCTAAAGTTTGAAGATTGAAGACAACTCTTGAGGATTGAAGACGAAGATTAAGACAAAGTTCAAAGACAAGCAAGGCGTGTAAAATAAACAAGACACAAGGTAGGCTTTTGCTTTACGTTTCTGCACTCCCCCCTCTCTCTTCTCTCTCCTAACCCACTTGGGTTTTCTCTATTTTAATCCCCCATCTCTTTCCCCTCTTTTCTTTGCATGCTTGAAACAAAGGGATTCCCGGTCCATGTATAGGATTGGACTATTGGAGGGTCACCGTGTCAAGGGCTTTCCTTTAGGCTAACCGAAGACCACGTGAGTTCGGCCCCCTTGATTATGTGGTGAAGCCTTAGCCTTGTATGTTCACGACCTCAAATTTGCATTGTGCATATCATGATTCTTATATTCTTCCAAAAGACATTTTCAAAGTTGTTTTCAAAATTATTTTCAAACTTGTTTTCAAAATTGCATCAAAATCTCCTTTTCAAAAATTTGTTTTTAAAATCACAATCCTAGGGTGATTCTAGCCTTTCCATGGCTAGGGTTGCTTTAGGAAAGTGTTATATTCAAAGTGACTTTTATGGTTCATATTTTCAAATCTTGTTATTTTCAAAACCACTTTCCTAAAGTGGTTCTAACCCTCTTATGGTTAGAATCGCTTTAGGAAAGTGAGATGTTTTTATACCTTCTAAAACTCTCTTTCAAACAGTCTCTCTTCTTAAAAATCTCTTTTTCAACATACTTTTCTAAAACTCTCCTTTCCAAAGTTGTTTTCAAAAACTCCCTCCAAAAATCTATTTTTCAAAACTCCCTTTTTCAACTCCTTTTCAAACTCCTCTCCCCAAAATCCACTTTCTAAAAATGCTCCCCAAAAATCTTTCCAAAAATTCTCTCCAACAGTCTTCTCCCAAAAAATCTTTCCAAAAACTCTCTCCAACAATCTTCCACCAAAATTCACTTTCTTAAAAACTCTTTCCAAAATCTTCCCTCTAGAAACTCCTCTCTAGGATTTCCTTCCAAAAACTTGTTTTCAAAAAACAAACCTTCCAAAAAATCTTTTTTCTTGGTGCCCAAGTCAAGCCCTAGAACCCATAATTAGGAAACCCTAATTTTCTTTCCAAAAATATGATTTTTAAACTTGCCTTAAAACCTAGGTTTCCAAAACCTCTTGTTTTCTATACCAAAACTATACATATTTCCAAAACCTATTTTCTATGTCAAAACTATAGCCTTCCAAGTCCAGGGTTTTTAAAACTTCCCCTTTCCAAATCCTTGTCAAATCAAATTTTCCCCTTTAGGAAACTAGATCTTATCCTCCGTTTATGGAAACAAAATCAAAGCACTTCTTCTTAGGAACAAAATCCAATCCCTTCCTAATCCAACTCTTTCCTAATCTTCTACTTTCCTAAATCTTAACTTGAACATAAAAATTTTTCCTAAATTTTAAAACTCAAAATCTAAATCTTTCCTAATTCAATTCTCTCCTAATTTCCTACCATTCCAAACCATAAGTTTCCTAAAACTTCAAAATCTTTCCTTAAACATTAAGCTTTCAAATCTTTCCTAATTCAACCCTTTTCTAATTTTACCCCTTTCCAAATCCAAGTTTTCAAATCTTTCCTAAACTCAACCTTTTCTAATCTCGAGATTTTCTAAAATTAAAACTCTAAAAACTTTTTAAATCTTAAACTTTCCTAAACTTTAAATCTTTCCAAATCCAAAGTTTTCTAAACTCAAAACTTTCTTAATTCAAAACCTTTTCTAATTTAAAATCTTTCCAAATTCTAAGCTTCCCAAGTTCAAAACTTTCCTAAGTTGAAAATTTTCAAATTCTAAACCTTTCTTAAACAAAACTTTTCCTAATTCAAAACATTTCTAGTTTCAACACTTTCCTATTTCAAAAACCTTTCTTAAAATGAAACTTTCTTAATTCAAAACTTTCCTAAGTCGAAACTTTTCTAAAACCAAAACTTTCCTAAACCAAAACTTTCCTAAAATGAAACTTTCCTAAAACGAAACTTTCCTAATTCCAAAACTTTCCTAAAACAAAATTTTTCTAATTCGAACCTTTCCTAATTCCAATTTTTCTCCAATCTTCCAAGTCCAAGTATTCAAGTCAATTCTTCTCCAAAATCTTTCCAAGTCAAATCCAATCCTTCATTTCTAGGTCTCAAGTCTTTCTAGATTTCCTAAAACCAAGTCTTTCAAAATCAAATCTTTTCAAATCTTCTAATCAAAGTTCAATCTCTCAATCTTCCAATCCAATTTCCAACTCATTCATTTTCTTTTTCCAAATCAACTCTTCTATCTTCAACTGGACTCTTGTCTGAATTACGACTGACCTGATTCCTCCAAAAGGATACATAGGTAACCTTCATGGGAGCGGTCTCCATATTTTTCAAATTTCAAATTCCATAACATTTTTCAAATTTATAATTCTACAACTTCTTTCTAATCTCCAATCCTACAATTTTCTTCAAGTTTCCAATTTAATGATCTATTTCTATTTTCAATCTTCAATTTCAATTTTCAAAACCTTTTTTCCAAATTCAAACTTCTATCTCTTTCTTTTCAAATCAAATCAAATTCTTCTTTTCAAATCTATTTTCAAATCAAGTCTTTTTTTACGCTTGCATATCATGCATCATGTTAAATTTCTTTTTAAACATTTTTTTTCAAAGTGGATAGGATTGAACAATAGCTAGTTAAAGACTCTAATAGGTGAATCTAGGGTAGATTAACATGTAGGTACCAAAAGGGCGAGGTAGGGTGATGGCTTAGTGCGTCTTCCCTACACGTAACCAACCTTCAAACCTAGATCACTGATTTCAAAGACCAAAAAGGAGTTATTTTTCAAAAAGGGCTAAATGTTTTCCAAAGGTTGCCAAACAACCTGTTTTCTTAAAAACCCGCTCTTGAGGAGATATTTTCAAAATCGTTTTTCAAAAACTCTAAGTGTAGTCTTCGAATTATTCTTAGTTTTTAGGTGACCTAACTCACCTTAATTAAGTTAGGTGGAGACTCCAAATCTTTTTCAAAAACCCTTTATTCAAATCTATTTTCAATTTAAACCTAGTCGCACTCATTCTTCTAGGAGGGTGAGTTCTAACGAGAAAGTACAGCATTTTTCCCACTCGTGAGAGTATTCCTCGAGTGCGAAAAATCTAGGCACAAAATTCCCCTCACATACCGGATCCGCATTACTTGATTTTTTGGGATTTCATTGTATTAAGAGAGAGTTCAAACATAGTTTGGTTTGCCGAGCAAGAATAGTGCAGTGCTTCTTCTTCGTAGCTGCTGATCATTGTATCTTGGGAGACAGATACTCATTCATCCCGCTAGCATAATTGTGAGGGGCGAATTTGTCTTAAGGACAAAGTGTCACACACTTGCCTTGATCAAAATATTTTATCTTGCATTTGTCGCATTCTCAGTTAGCACTCGTCTACTGTAAGTTCTATTATTTTCAATTCTTGGGTTTCATATGTTATGATGAATATTGTATATTGTTGTATATTGATAGTTTTTGTTTACATACAAATTGTTATAGTGTCAGTATCTTTTTTATTCACACACATAATAGAGATTATCAATCTTAAGACAGATTCTTTGGTAAATATTTATTGTGTTTTGAATTCTATTAAATTTTAATTTATGTATGTTGTCTTGTGTTTTGAGATGTTTAAGCCATGAAGATCAGATTTTGTATTAACAATATGGTCTTACATTCTAGAGTAATAGTTTGGTGTTTTGTGCTTTCTAGAATACTTATTACATGTTAGTTATGTGAATACATAAATCAGGGAGTTTGCATTGAATCAAGGCATTAATTTTGAGTCGCTCATATACAGTGCACGTGTAGGTGTGTAGCAAATCCGTATTAGTCTTGATTTGAGAAATGCATGGATAGTGGTGTTAATCTTATGTTGAGTATTGAGAAGTTTGTTGCATAGTATTCCAAATTTTAAGATTCCATTTTGTAGAACTGTAAAGTGAATTCTAAGAGTGTTTAAAATTCCTGTAAATGGTGAATTGCTTGATAAGTATTGTTGTGTACTAGAAGTTTAATTTGAAAGGTTTGTCATTTTGTAAGAAACTTGTATTAGTAATATTGTTATGCTTTACTGTATATCTTGTGATGTTGTATGATTTTCTAATCATATGAATTATGGCCATTTGTGATTATAGTTCACGTGAAGACGGTGGATTCTTGTGAATCTGAGTCTTTGGTCAATCTTGTCTTTTCTCGAGCAAAGACGGGCATGTGGGGCACTATGACTATGACAGAGAAAGGGGTCAACATTGGGTTGGGAGTCCCAAAGATGAAGATCCGCCTATTTGCAAGGTTGAAGTGAAGTTTCACATCAACGGCCGAGATGAAGTTCCTCCTAAATCAGTGCAACCTGTTTTGCCAAGGACAGCTGTTGGACTAAGTCGATCCATTTATGGAAAGGGTCAGATCATCTGAAGCACCACTCAAAAGAGTGTACCTTGTCCGGCTTACTTGAAGAAGATGTGGTTATCCTCACACCCTACTGGCACAAATTAGGGTTTACACGAGGTGGAATCTCCTATCAGCCAACTGCGCATTCTAGAAAATGCCAGGAAGAGCGTTCATGATGTGGTTAAAAGATCTTCAACGGATTCATATCCGTCTTCATATTTTTAGTTCCATGTTTAGTTGTGATTTAGCATATCGTTGTGTATTGTGCTAGTGTGTGGAATACTCTAGTATCCTTGTAACCAAATATTATATTATGTGTCGTGATGTATGTATAATGTGTTGGTTTGTGTGTTAAAGAAAATAAATAACTTGTTTTAGCACTAATTGTGTATATGTTCTTTCATGTCATTTATGGTTTGACTCACGTCTTTTAGTAGTAGTATAGACTATAAATTCTTCTAATATGAAAATGTTCAAACTAAAGAAGATAAAAGTAGATCTTTACTTTTAGTAAAGAATGCATGAAATATTTATACAATTTCTAAAAGAGATTGAGAACCAATGTAGTAGAAAAGCAAGGTGATAGCGATGGTGAAAATGAAGCACTAGGTGCTTAAGTTAGTACTCACCAAATTTACAACACCTTATTCAGTACAGCAAATCGGAGTTGCTGAAAAATTGATATCTAACTCTCAAAGAGATGATAATTATTATGTTGAGTAGTTCTGGTTAATCCATAAATGTTTCATAACTTTTGTTCTCACTAAGATACCCCACGAAACACCTAGTAAACCACCTTATACATTATGGATAGGTCGTGGACCTTACCTTAAATTCTTAAATATTTGTAGAGGTGTTTGGATAAGGTGGTTAGTCCTATTCCTTAAAGGTTTAAATTGGAATTGCGTAAACTTAAGTAGTGCATATGAGTGCTTTATATACTAGTTTAAAAGTTCTGATATTCTTAACAATTTATTAATCTAGAAGAGTGTCATTCTTTAAGAATGGACTTGTGAACTTGCACATGAATCTAATTCTTTTTAAAGAATGTCAGATTTGGCAACATACCAAGACCTAGAGTCTATGGATGAAGGGATCAAAAAGTATTCTAGATAGAATAAAAAGCAAGAATATCAATGGGTGTTCAATTTAGGTGTCCTAACATGTAGTGTTAGAACACAGTGCCTCAGATTTTAAAGGCTTCTATTATCTCAGTAACCGTTCTCCAGAAAAAGGCCTTCTTGAATTGATTCAAGATAAATCACACTTGGAACCTAATGAAGTTTTCACTCAGTGAAAACTATTATGATGCTGGTGGATCTTCAAGATGCTGGTGGATTTTCAAGAGGAAGATAATAACTGATGAATCAATTGACTTGAGAGATATCATCCTTGAATGGTGATTCAATAAGTATAACTTTATGGATTAACGAACAAGGTCTTTAGTCTCGTGTAACAAGGAAAAGGTATACAATTTCGTTGAGTCCCTATATAGACCTAGACGAATTCTAAAACAATGAGAAGTTTTGACAGTGGAGACACGTCAAATGGATTCATGTGACATGAATGTAACAAATATGTTTATGTGATAGACACTAAGTGCATGAAAGTCATTAATGTCATTGTTTGTCTTTATGTGAATCTTCGTCTCACATAAGTACAATGTTAAATGTGTTCTTTAACCCAAGGTCAAACCACTAGAAGGTCATAGTTAGAGTACTTAATTATAAGATACATAACTATGTCTTGCACTGTATGATATCATATCAAGATGTACTTGAGAGGATACATGATGTTGACTAGATATTTGACGTTAAAGACGCCGAATTCAGGAATGGATATGTCTTTACTCACGAAAGTGCAACTAGCTCTTGAAAATTCTCTAAACAAATGCATAGAGCTAGATCCGCAATGGAATTGAAAACTATTGCTAGCAAGTGAAGAAGCTATAAGTGACTTCTTAAGACTTAGAGGATATTCCTTGTGGCCATAGCCTGTGGTATCTATTTGTGTACATTGCGATAGACAATCAGTAACAGTAATGGCACATAATTATATCAATATTGGCGAGTGATGACAAATGTGTCATTGACATTATACTATCAAGTGATAGCTTACAGTTTGAATAATATCCATTCATTAATTTTAGTAAATGGATAATATTAAGGATCCTCTTACTATAGGCCTGGTAAGAGATATATTAAATCTTCATCAAGGAGAATGGGTTTAAAAGCCTATGACTTTAAAAGTTATAATAGTGGCAACCCAACCTAACTGACTAAAGATCCCAAGATCTAAGTTCAATGGGACAACCGAATTATGTGTGACTTAGGAAAAATCACTGAGAAACTTGTTCCACTGCCCAATCCTATGATGAAATAGTGATAATCTGTAGCGATGTTAGGATAAACTATGCTTTTAATGATTCTTGTATCTTGGCAATCCAAGTCGAGTATAGCAAGATATTCTTAATAAGAAATCACCTATATGAGTGTGAAGGGGCAGCTTCTGTAAGACTTGTTAAGGCTAAATTCTCTAAAACACTTATGAAACTACCAAGCATGATTCAAGGCGAAAATGAACACAATCATGAAAACCAAATTGTGTTCGGAAAAGAATTGTGTGAATACTATTATCTTAGTTTATACAAACAGCTAAACAATTCAAGACATCATGTTCACTGGTTAGCCAATAAACCTGATAGTATTACACTAGGGAAGGTTCAAAACCAAAAACCACATTTCTTGACGTGGTAACTTTCTACTTGTACTCTCTCTCTTAAGTCAACATTTTCATTTGCACTACATCAGCCAATCTCATTCATGTGGGGGCTTGTTGGAAAATTTATGGTTTAACCATGACTTTGAGCCTAATAAAAGGTGGGACCCATACATCTTTTGAAGTGGGTCCAAAGTGCTATGAATTCTCTTTCATGAAGAGATGAAGATCAAGTATTTATTTGCTCAAATCTATAGAGATTTGAATGAGATAATTGCTCTCAAAGTGACCAACATGACAATGGTTTACTTTGATAGAAATGGGTGGTCCCACATTGGTTTCTTATGAAACAAATGATGGGCATATAAAACCTTTTCTTCAAGTTGGGTTTGGGCCCCAAGGGACACCCTAATTTTGTGGATGGGAGAGGACTTACCCAACCAATGGGTCAATTTAAACACACCGCCCCCCGCAAAGAGCCAGGCCGAGCTCAAGGGCGATTGACCAAACCGGTCTTGGTTTAGTTTTTTTTTTTGCACCAAAATTCAAACTTAATTTTTAATTTTAAACAAAAGTGTTCATTGGTGTTAGGGATGCGTTTAGATGGTGCCTTTTTGTGAATAGGCATGTCCTCTCCTATATATACTAGAGTTTTATCTCCAATTAGCATATCCAGAAATTTGAAAAACTGTTGAGAATAGAAATGCTATAAATTTCCAAATCTGTCGGAGTACTATCCAGATGCTGATGCCAAGGTTCTGCCAAAAGGTTCCAGTCGCTGAGAGATCAACAACTTTCTGTCCAAGTGGTACGTTTTTCCTGTCGATTATATTATTATTCTGGTTCGGTTAAGCAGTGAATTTTAGTAGAAATTCTGTAGCCATCATTTCTTCTCGATTCGTTCTAGACAGAATCATTGTCAGTTTCTATATCAAATTTCCAAAAAGACTGTCAAAATTCAAAGTTGAATTTGACAGAAATTCTATATTCTTCCCCTCACATACTGCATCTACATTACTTTATTTTTTTGGGATTTCATTGCATTAAGAGAGAGTTCAAACATAGTTTGGTTCATCAAGCATGAAGAGTGCAGTGCTTCTTCTTCGTAGCTATTGATCATTGTATCTTAGGAGATAGACACCCATTCATCCCGTTAGCACAATTGTGGGGTACAAATCAGTCTTAAGGATAAAGTGTCACACACTTGCCTTGATCAAAACGTTTTGTCTTACATTTACCACATTCTCAGTTAGCATGCGTCTACTATAAGTTTTATTGTTTTCGGTTCTTGGTTTTCATATGTTATGATGAATATTGTATATTGCTACATATTAATAGTTTTTTTTTACATATAGATTGTTATAAGGTTAGCATTTTTTTTATTCACACACAAGATAAAGAATAACAACTAATAGTTTTCATTTCCCATCTCTTGAAAAACTCTTTTCACTTCGCACATTATACAATGTGTTTTTAAGTATTGGTAAGAGCATCATGGTATAAAACTAAAAGAATATAAAGAAGATAAAATAACTTAACACAAAATATAGTGAAGAGTTCTTCAGGAACTGCTATATATTTATCATATTAGTTCTTCTAGAACAATTAAGATAGATCTTCTAGACCACCTAAGATTTTATTAATAGTACAGGACCAAATAGAATGCAACATGATATTTGAGGATTTACCTATGCTTCACTTCCTTTTATTTTTTCTCTACTTTCCCCTTTCTATTTTCTCTCTATTTTTTGTTGTGTCTCAAACCATTGCCTGAACTCCTATTTATAATAATTTGAATCCGATGAGTTGAAGCAGTATCATTAACACAATTGGATTACTGATCAAGTCTTTTGCTATACTTCATGAGGAAGTCTTAAGTGATTACTGTCGTTGCCACAAATTGATCCATTTTGATAAAGTCATCCATACGCAACAAACCCCCTTGGATGACTACAATATATATATATATATGGGTATGTTAAAACTGTCTCATTTAAACTTTGCTAAGAAAACTCAGTGGAAAAAAACCTTAGCAACAAAAAAAAAGTACAGTGCTTAACTCCCCCTATTTAATAAAAACTTGTTTGCTTCATAAAAGATTTCTCTGACGGCGTATACCAATGCCATGCACAAGTTTCTTAAATGTTGCAGCTGGTAGTGCTTTAGTAAATAAGTCTACCAGATTATCACTCAAACGTATTTGCTGAATATCAATATCACTGCTTTTTTGGAGATCATGTGTATGAAAAAAACTTTGGAGAAATATGCTTCGTTCTGTCACCTTTTATATAACTTCCTTTAATCTATGCAATACACGCGGCATTATCTACATATAATATCGTCGAGGTATCTTTGCTTGTAGATAATCCGCAACCTTTTTGAATATGTTGAATCACAAATCTTAGCTAGATGCACTCTCGGCTTGCTTTATGAATTGCAATTATCTCAGCATGATTTAAAGAATTTGCAGTCAATGTTTGCTTCACAAGTCACTAGTATATAGTAGTGTTATTATAAGTAAACACATACTTAGTTTAAGACCGAGCTTTATGTAGATTAGAAACGTAGCTAGCGTTTGCATAGCCAATTAATTCAGGTTGTGACTCTTTTGAATAAAATAAGCCTATATAAGTTGTTCATCGTAGGTAACACATTATATGCTTAATTCATTTCCAATGTCTTTGTGTTGGCGCAGAACTATATCTTGCCAATAAGTTGACAGAGAATGCTATATCAGGTCTTGCACAATTTGCAAGATATATAAGAGCACTGATAGCACTAAGATATGGCACTTTAGGACCAAGAAGTTTTTCATCATCTTTTTAATAACGAAAATGATTTTTCTACACATTTAATGAATGAAAACCATTGGAGAACTTAATGGATGAGCTTTGTTCATATAAAACTACTTTAAAACCTTTTCAGCATATGCTAATTGATGGACAAGAATTCTATTTGATAAGTGCTTAATTTGTATTCCAAGACAAAACTTTGATTTCCCAAGATCTTTTATTTCAAAGTCCTTTTTCAAATAATTAACAGTTTTAGTAATCTCTTCAGGAGTTCCGATAATATTCAAATCGTTAACATAAACTTCAATGACAATAAATCCGGATTTTGATTTCTTAATGAAAACATATGGACAAATTATGTCGTTCACATATCCTTCTTTTAAGAGATATTCAATTAAATGATTGTACCACATGCGATCAGATTGTTTTAACCTATATAAAGACTGATGAAGCTTAATAGAATATAAACTATGGGATTTTGAGATGTATGCTTTAGGAATTTTAAACTTCTAGTATTTTAATATATATATGTCATTTTCTAACTCTTCATATAAGTAGGCTGTCACTAAGTCCATTAAATGCATATTCAATCCTTTAGAGATTGCCAAGCTAATCAAGAATCTGAATGTAATTGCATCCATTACAAAGAGTAAGTCTCATCATAATCAATACATGGTCTCTGTGAGAAACCTTGTACGATGAGTCATACTTTATATTGGACTATTTTATTTTTCTCAGTTCGCTTTCTTACGAATACCTATTTATAACGAACTAGTTTTACATCTTCAGATGTTTGAACTACAGGTCCAAATACTTTACATTGTGCTAAAGATTTTAATTATAATTTGATAGCATCTTTTCATTTTGGCCAATCATTTTTTTATTGACATTCATTGATTGTCTGTGGTTTAGTTTCTTCATTACTTTTGGTAATATCAAGAGTCACTTTAAATGAAAATACATTATCGACAACCATCTTATTTCTATTCTAGCTTCCTCCTATATTCATATAACTTATTGAGATCTCATTATTTCAAGTACTATTTTATTTGTAGGAGATATCTCTTCAGGAGGTTTATCTTATAGGGATTCTTTTTTAGGATTCTCTTCTTCAGGAAGTTTAGATATTGTATTCTCTTCAGGAGCACTAACTTACTTATACATTTTCCCTTGTGTCTTTCTTTTTCTGAGAATAGTGTCTTTTACACCAGTATGCCTCCCACACTTCAAGCGCACTTTAGATTCATTTGCTGCTATACTAATAGATTATCTTATAAGGACATCAATACGTGCTAGAGTATTAGTAGTTGGTACATGTGATTTTGTCACTTTCTTTGTGTTAGTGAATACATCAAGTAATTGATTTGCAATTTTCTATAAATGAATGATTTTGTGAATTTTTTACTTATATTGACTTGTTCGAGGATCAATATGAGACATATTTGAAATATTCCAACTGATCTTTCATTGTTTTTGTAATTGCATCTTTTCTCCCTTAATGGTGGGAAGATTAACTCATCAAAATGATTATCTGCAAAATGTGCCTTGAAGACATCACCTGTTCAGGTTCCAGATATCTAATAATAGATGGAGAATAAAAAACAACATAAATTCTAAGTTGACGCTGGGGACCTGTTTTAGTACTCTGTGAGGGTGAAATTGGAACATACACAGCACAACCAAAAACTCGTAAGTGAGAAATATTTAGTTCTTGACCAATGATAAGTTGTAATGGTGAGTACTGATGATAAGCAGTTGGTCGGATGCGAACTAATGATGTAGCATGCAATATAGTATGTCCCCATGCAAAAATAAGTAATTTTATTTTCATAAGTAAATGTCAAACAATTAACTAAAGCCGTTTTATAAACTATTTTGTGAATGTGCATGAGCAATTAGGTGTTCAACATCAATCCCTCTTGACATGCAATAATTATCAAAGGCTTTGAGATATAAATTCTCTAGCATTATCTAGTCATATTGGCTTAATAGGGTAATCTGAAAACTGTGGCTGTAATCAAATAATTTGGGTAAGAAATCTAGTAAAAGCAATATTACAAGTAGAAAGTAAACATATATGTGACCACCGTGTGGATGCATCTATTAAAATCATAAAATAATGAAATTGTCCACATTCAGGATGTATTGGCCTACAAATATTCCCTTGAATTATTTATAAAAATAATGGAGACTCAACTATTACCTTTGAAGGAGATGGTTTGACAATTAATTTTACTTGTGAACAAGTAACACATGTACAATCATTTGACAAAAGAATCTTTTGGCCCTTTAGCGAATGTCCATGTGAGTTCTCAATAATTCAACGCATCATTATTGACCCTGGATGACTCAAACGATCATGCCATAATATAAAAATTTTTAAGTCAAAACACTTCTGGTCCATCACTATAGGTGATTGCTCAATTTTTATAGTAGTATAATATAATCCATAAGACAATACAGCAAGTTTCTTTGATATATAATTCTTTCCTAAAATATACGAAATAATGTAAAGTTGTTCTACATTATCTTCATTTGTCGTCTCAATATGATATCCATTATGTCGTATATCTTTAAAACTAATTAGATTCCTTGCAAATTTAGTAGAGTATAATGCATCATCAATATATAGCTTTATTCCTCTTGGCAATATTATATTGGCCCTTCTAGAGCCTTCAATCAATTTTATTGTGCCAGATATTGTCTTGACATTAGCTTTAAGTAATATCAAGTATGAAAAATATTTTTTTTTAAAGAATTGTGTGTTGTTTCACTGTCTACTAGACATGCGCCTTCACCATTCATTTTAGAAACAATCAACACGTTAGTACGATCCATACAACTATACACAAAAGATGTATAATAAACTAAATAAACTGAAAAATAACATTAGTTAGTGTGGATATCCCCATCACCAATTAAATGGTCTATTTTTCCACTAGCATCTTCAAAAAAATTTGAAACATCCAGATGAGTAATATCAACTGGGCCATCAAAATCCATAAAATGTATTTCTGCATTTTTTCTTTATCTTTAATTGAGGCTTGGTAAAGTTCTCTTAAATGTTTGGGCGTACAATAGGTACGTGACCAATGTCCTTTCATTCAACATCTATAACAAGTATCTTCATAATTCTTGGGAAGTTTATTATGTAAACCTTTCTCTTTTTCTTGCTTTACTTCAAAGTTGTTTCACTATTGGTGGTATGGTGTGAAGTGTTGCATCTACGATAATTCTCACGAGTTCGAAAACTATCTTGCCACAACCACAACCACGTCCGCATCCACGATCATCAAATGAGATTGCATTTACTTCAAGGAATGAAGCAGAACTAGTAGATGGGGACTGATGATTTTTCATTAGCAACTCATTATTTTGCTCAGCCATAAAAATACATGATATTAATTCAGAATATTTTTAAATCTATGCTCTCGATATTGTTGTTGCAGGAGCACATTCGAGGTATGAAATGTGAAAAATGTTTTTTTCAACATGTCTTCATCAGTAATAATTTTCTCATATATCTTTAATTGTCAGCTAATTTTAAACAACACAAAGTTATACTCAGTAACTATTTTAAAATCTTGCAATCTCAGGTGCATCCAATCAAATTAGGCTCTTGGGAGGATTACAGTCTTCTGATGTTCGTATCTCTCATTTAAAATTTTCCATAATGTCAATGGATCTTTTACCGTGAGGTACTCAAATTTTAATTCTTTATGAAGATGATGATAAAGAAAAATAATTGCTTTAACTCGATCCTATTGGGATGCGTTATTCTTCTTAGTTATTGTTTGCTTAAATTCTTTCGTAACTAGATGGATCTCAACATCAAGGATCCATAATAAATAGTTATCACTAGAAACGTTAAGGGCACGAATTCTAATTTTGTAAGATTCACCATTTTCAGAATGCTATACTTACAAAACAATAAAATTTAATCAAGACAATATTATTAAGACTACAAATATATTCAGGCCACTTAAAATAATAAAATAGACATTACTCAAAACAAAAAAACATGTCAACATGAATATTAAATAATCATTACCTTTTAAAAATCTTACACTTTGTAGAAGTCATCAAGCATTAAAAGTTCTGAGACATATACGTATGTGTGCACTAAGAGTATTGTGTTGATAGTATGTTATAAAAGAATATAAGGTAGATAAAATAACTCAACGCAAAGTATGGTGAAGAGTTCTTCAGAAACTATCAAATATTTATCATATTAGTTCTTCTGGAATAATTAGGAATAGATCTTCTAGATCACCCAGGACTTTATTGATAGTACAGGACCAAATAGAATACAATATGATATTTGAGGATTTACCTATACTTCACTTCATTCTATTTTCTCTCAATTTTTTTGTTGTCTTAAACCATTGTCTGAGCACTTATTTATAATGATTTGAAGCCTGTGAGTTGAGACAGTATCATTTAATGCAATTGGCTGATCAAGTCTTTGACTATACTTCGTGAAGAAGTCTTGAGTGATTGCGGTCATTGCCACAAATTGATCCATTTTGATGAAGTCATCCATACGCAACACATCACATATAGTTTTGGTTTTCTTTTAAAATGAGTTGTGTGAGGGTGGATTTCTAACTAACTAAAAAAAAAAGGTAGGTCCTTATGTTATTGATAAGTGCTTCTCTTTCCTAATCACGGTGTCAAAAATTTAATATCTATGCCCAGATTATGAGAATATAAACACTCAAGTGCAAGTGTGGTGAAGTAGCAATTAACATAACTCGGTAAGAATGGGATCGATTCATAGGGAACGAAGTTCTAAATTATGTAAAATTTCACAGTTGCCGATGGTGGGTGCCAGAATTCAACCTTAGTAATGGGTTAGATACCAACTAACCCATGCTACACACAGAAGCATCACAGATGGCTTAAGTTGGAACCTAAGCCAATTGGTTTGAATTTCACCTCTTGCTGACGAGAGTTGGACAAAAATTACAGAAATAGTATCCAAAGGAAAAATATTTGTCTTTGAGAGATTTGATGGTTGTTAAACTTGCAAAAAGGAATAGATTAAAAATAGCCTTAGATCCAATTGACCCGATCACGTGACTTTCTTGGGGTTGATCAATATAGATTTGCCATCTGTTAATCGTTTGGCCACCTTGAGGCTCATAAATCAAAAGATGAGAATATTCAAAGATGACCAAATACTAGAATATTACGTTAAAATCATTAACCATTACTATCGACTTATAAACACTAAGTAATGCTTTGTCAGAGTATAAGTGTACAAGCATAATTAAAGGCACTTGTTTTCAAAAGTTCTAGGCTAAATACTTATTAAATTATAATCAAAGACCCTCACCATCAATTTGCATATACCGGTTGCTTTGTCAAGGCAAAAAGTATTACAAACATAATTAAAAGTCTAAGTTTTCAAAAGGATCTAGATTTTAATTACCAAGAATATAAAAGCAATCCATTCCATATTAAGATTAAGAGCCTTAGGTCCCTACCAAAAGTTTGGACATAAAAACATACTAGAACAAGGACGTGTATAAAATATACAAGTCTCTGAACAATGATAAGTAAACTAGCATTTATTTTTCTTTACACTACTCCTATATTAATTACGATACTCCTGAACTTAAACTTGTTTATAAAATAAAATATAAAATCATTTCGTGCATAAAATAAACGTGCCCGTGCCCAAGCATGCAACATACTGAACGTGTGCAAAAACTCTAAGTTTTCGAATAAATTTAGAATGGAAAGGCAAACCTTAATTGATCATCTCAATACCGTCACGTGATCTTTACAATTAGTTTCATGAATAAAACTAGCTACTCATGATAATTAAAAGACATAATTTGAAAGAAAATAACTTCATAAATAAAAATGTTTAGTATAGCAAAATAATAGTACAGAAAAAATTGAAAGCTGACTGAAAAACACTAACAAACTAACTGAAAATCTATATATGAAAATGAAACAACTGAATGTGGAGCTCCCTAGCTTTGAACTTCCTCTTCTTTGGACTCTCTCTAACTCTCTTCTCAAGCTCCATTCCTCCTTTCCATAGCTCTCCTATTTATAGGAAATGAAAAGAAATTTTTTTTCTTTTTTTCTTTTTTTATTATTATATATATTTTTAATTACACCACTAACTTATATATATTTATAATATTATAACACTAATTTATAAATGTATATAAAATTATACCACTAATTTATATATAAATATAATACAACATAATACATCAAAATAACACCTGAACAATTATCTGTGTGCTTGTCAGCTTCATTTGGCTTAGTTTTAGTTTCAAATCTGTATAAGACATAAAAAAAAATATAAAAATACTAAAATTATATTAAAAATGATAAATAATATATAAATAAGTACTAATAATAATTTACAATTAGATACTCTAATTGCACTTTTTAGAGTACAATCATACTTTCTAACTAAGATTTTGCTAGTCCCTAACAAAACAATAAACACACTTAAAAAGATAGACTCCACGTTCATAGGAATCACGAGTGCATTTAGCATATGCACCAAGCTTTTAAACCCCTAGGTTACCCCTAGTGGACGAGTGGTGTCTCGTGAGGCTTTCTAGTGATGGTACCTACAAACGTCAAAATGTGGCTTACAAGTAAGGATAATGAGGAAAAATGTCATATGTATCAAAACACAAGTATATTCTGTATATCCTACTTGTTAATATACAAGTAAGATAATATTTTAAAACAACATATGAGAGATTTTTGTGTATATATATGTGATCATTATATGATAAGAAAAATATTTCAACATAAAAATAAAGATACATCTTTTAAGCTTTAATTCAACCTTACTAGATATTCTCTCAAAAAGAAAGAACATAGGCATCTCATATGGTTGTCCTTGTAAAAGAATAAATGTAATGTAAAATAAAAAAAACAACCATAAAAAAAAATGACGTGAATGTATTAAGTTAGAGAGGACTTGACATAGCTCCATGAAAGAATATTTAATGTTAAAATCATATAAACAACTGATAAATGAATTCTGTACAAAGTGAATGAACAAACATGTACACATCAAATCTTCGAGAACTTTGTTCAAGTTGTAACTTGGCCATGAGATTTAAGGTAGAAAAAAAAAGAAGGATAAATGACTCAAAACATGTGTGATCAATACATGGAATGATCAATGAATACATACCTTCAATTTTCTAATTTCATTTTATTTGATACGAATGTTTTTTTTCTTCTTCTATTTTTTTATATTTATTTTTTACACTTTCCTTCTTTCTTACTTTGTTTTTTCATCATATTACAAATAGATCACCCCCTTTTCATTTCAACTTGCACAAGTGAAGATACTTGTGTTGTCATACTTAAGGATGAAACTTTAGCAATGATATATGTAGCAAGAGATAAAGAAATAGGCTTAAAGATGGTCCCAAAGGAATTATATCAACAAAGAAATCTGTGGCTCAAAAGATTAAAGATGGCCTCAATTCATTTTTAAAAGTGCACAATAATTCAAAATTTTAAGAATTTAACATATTCAATTATTGTAGCAATTCAAACAATTAAGTCAAATACAAGTATAAGGGAGCTATTGAAAGAGTGATATGGAAGAAATTTATCAAGAGTAAATGTAAGCACTCTTAAAGGCGTGATTGGCTTTAAAGCTCACTTGGTAAAAAAAATTTCCACTTTTGTAAGGATAAGACTGTACAATATGTAAAAATACTAAACTTATCATGATATGATAATAAGTGATATAAAATAGCCTATTTCTGTGTGTTAAGATAAAATTTTGCAATTGTATTAAAAAGAAAGGATAAAACAAAAATTGTAATAAGGTGAATGAAAACATGTTTCAACAAATTCTCAAAATCTATATTTTCATTTCACATAAAACTGTACAAAATTATAAAAGATATGTAAACCTCTTTTGTAGATCTCAAATGCATTCAAATTGTACACTCCTCGGCCTTGTGCATGTTTTTGTTTGTTTTTTTTTTAATTTGAAAGATATAAAATATCTACAAAATAAATGTTAGTCATATTTACAAATAAAGATAAACACGTAAATAAAACACTCATATATGACGCACCCTAAGAACAATAATCATTACAAAGTCGAGCAAGACTTTTGACATCAAAATCAAGATAGTCTACCGTTCTAATGATTTCAAGGTATCTCAATGCCTCAACATTTACTCAGCCTTTAATAAAATATAAGTAAACCATCTGATTCTCTGACATTAGTCGGTTACTCCTTTTGCAAATTTTATCCACACATGTGTGTTTAGCACAACGGTGACAATTATTTAGTCTATTTGCTCTTCTCTTACAGCCTAAGGTACTATGACCAGTAAGAGGTTGAGGTTGTTTCTCTTAGAGCTCAACTCTCCTCACTATCTTTACATGGCGAATTATCTCGCCCCTGATACCGAATGGAAACATCCGAAAAATGCAACATGCAAATGTAAGTATTTTATCATCTATATGAGAAGACATGACACTATCCAATTCTTTAATGTCTTCTAGTCACAAAGACAAAACAATAGAAAATAATGACACAAATATCAGGAAAACGAACGTGTCCCCCCCCCCCCCCCCCCCCCCCCCCCCCCCCCCCCCCCAACCCTCCAAACTAGAGAATTGTCACGGCCCAAGGCATAGAAGGAAACAAAGAGTGGGAAGGAACAAACACGGGTGGAGAACAAAGTATGCTCCCTAACTAGAAAAAAAACTTTCCTAATTATACAAATGACGGGGTGTTACTTCTATTCAAGCAATGGTGGATCCAAGAGATCCATAGTTTCAACAAGACTAACAAAATTCTTAAGGTAAGGCTTGAGACGATACCCATTGACTTTAAAGATATTACCATTACTAGGATCCTTAATTTCTATTATCCCATGTGGTAACACATCCCTTTTCAGATAGGGTTCAGACCATTTACTCTTCAACTTACCCGGAAACAAGTGTAATCGGGTATTATAAAGCAACACTTTCTAATCGATGAAAAATGATTTACACACAATGCACTAGTCATAGAATGTTTTCATCTTGGCCTTAGAGATTTTTGCATTCTCATAGGCGTCATTTCGAAATTCCTCAAGTTCATTGAGTTGTAGCTTTCTTACTAAGCTTGCCTCATCCAGACTTTCATTGAATTGGCGAATGGCCCAATAGGCTTTATGCTCAATTTCTATCGGAAGATGATACAACTTTCCATACACAAGCCTATAAGGAAAAGCTCCTAACATAGTTTTATATGCAGTTTGATAAGCTTAGAGTGTATCAACTAATTTTACGGACCAGTCCTTGTAGTTAGGATTGACAATTTTCTCAAGAATACACTTAATCTCCTATTTAGCTAATTCAACTTGGCCACTAGTTTGGTGATGATAAGGTGTACTAACCTTATGAACAACCTCATACTTTCTCATTAACATTTCAAGAGGTCTATTGTAAAAATGGGAATCTCTATCGGTAATAATAGCACATGGCATACCAAAGCGTCAAAAGATATGCTCTTTTAAAAATCGGACCATCACACTTTGATCATTGGTGCAAGAGACAATGGCTTCAAGCCATTTAGGCACATAGTCTATGGCCACAAGAATATAAAGGTAACCAAACAAATAAGGAAAAAGTCTCATGAAATCGATACCCCAACAATCAAATATCTCAAGAATAAGAATGGGAGTAAAGCACATCATATTTCTTCTAAACAGACTCCCTAGTCGTTGACATCTATCATAAGTTATGCAAAATGTATGAACATCATGAAACATAGTAGGCCAATATAAACCAAATTGTAGAATCTTTGCAACTGTCTTTTTGGAACTAAAATGGCCACCACACACATGGGAGTAATAGAACTCCATGATAGAATGAAACTCATTATTAGGAACACTAATGAATTATTTGATTGGGATAGTACTTGAACAAGTATGGATCATCCCAAGAAAAATATATCACATTTCTGAAGAATTTTCTTTTATCCAAATAAGACCAATGTGATGGAATTTTTTTGGTAGCTAAAAAATTACCAATGTCAGCAAACCATGGAGTGGTTATGTGAGAAAAGGCTTGAATTTGAAAAAGATTCTCATCTGACAAATGCTCATTGATAGGGAGAGTGTCTTTGGCATCCCCATCAGTAAGGAGCAGTTACAAATGGTTAGCAACAACATTCTCTATCCCCTTTTTATCTCAAATTTTAATGTGGAATTCTTGTAACAAAAGAATCCAATGGATGAGTCGTGCTTTTGCATCAGGCTTGGTTAACATGTACTTTAGTGCAGAATGATCAATATGACTAATGACCTTGCCAAGTATGATCGAAATTATTCTAATGCAAACAGAACAATAAGTAGTTCTTTTTTAGTTGTGGTATAATTCATTTGGGCTTCATTCAAGGTTTTGCTTGTTCAATATATCACATGGGGTTTCTTGTCCACTTTTTGCCCTAAAATCGCTCCTACAGTATAATCACTAGCATCACACGTCAACTCGAAAGGAAAAGACCAATCGGGTGACCAAATGATAGGTACAGTTGTCTAAAGCTCTTTAAGCTTATCAAAAGCTTTTTGGCAATCAGATGTTCATTCAAATGGCACATCTTGAGACAATAGATGACACATTAGACGGAAGATGGCATTAAACCCTTTTATGAATCGCCGATTGAAACCAGCCTGCCTAAGGAAAGAACGAATGTCTTTCACAGTTCTAGGGGTAGGTAGTTTTTAAATCAGTTCAACTTTGGCTTTATCTACCTCAATCTGTTTGCTAGACATAATGTGTCTGAGCACTATACCTTGTGTCACCATGAAGTGGCACTTTTTCTAGTTTAGAACAAGATTACTCTCCTCACATCTCTTTAACATGTTCTCGAGATGTACCAAACAACTTTTATAGGTATCTATCTCCATGGATTGAGAAATCATCCATGAAAACCTTTAAAAATCTCTCCACCATATCACTAAAGATAGTTATCATGCACCTCTGAAAGGTGGCCAGCACATTGCACAAGCCAAAGGACATTCTTTTGTAAGCATAAGTGCCAAAAAGACATGTGAATGTTGTCTTATCTTGGTCTTCTAAACCAATTTGAATTTGATTGTAACCAGTGTATCGATCCAAAAAAAAAAAAAAAAAAAACAGTAAAAGGCCCATTCTACCACTCGTTCTAAGATTTGATCCAAGAATGGAAGTGGAAAGTGGTCTTTTCTAGTAACAGCATTTAGTCGACGGTAGTTAATGCAAATGCACCACCCAATTTGAATCCTAGTGGGCACTAGTTCATTTTTCTCATTTTGGATTACAATGACTCCAAATTTCTTCGGAACAACTTGGGTTGGACTAACTCACTTTGAATTAGAAATGGGGTATATGATACCCACATCGAGAAGTTTCAGTATTTTTTCTCTTACAACTTCTTTCATGTTAAGGTTCAAACGCCTTTGTATTTGAGGAACTGGTTTAAACTCCTCTTCAAAATATATACGATGTGTGCATACCAAAGAACTAATACCATGTAAGTCTGCAATGGTCTACCCTAAGGCTTTTCTATGATTTTTTAGCACTTCCACTAGACTTTTCTCTTGGCCTTCAGACAGGCTAGAGGATATAACAACAGGATAAGACTCACATTCACCAAGAAATGCATACTTCAAAATAGATGGCAAAGGTTTTCTTTCTGGAGTGAGTGGTTTCTATTCAGAATGGATAGGCTTGATAGCACTGGAACTAGAGGTTCAAAAGATGGGGTCTAGTGACCCACTTGCATACAGTGCTTAATTTTTACCACTTCAGTGATTGTGTCACAGTCTAATTGGTCGTGTGACTCACTCAAAGCAAGAATTCTTTGAATAGGATCATTGAAAAACTCACTCTCAACGTAATTATGAATAATAGACTCAATGAAGTCTATTTCCACAATATCATCGTGTTCCTCAAATTGCTGCCCAACCGAGAAGATGTTCATCTTAACAGTCATCTTCCTGAATGATAGTTTTAACAACCCATTCCTACAATGAATTATGGCATTACATGTAGCTAGGAACGGTCATCCTAAGATCACAGAATTTGGGAATGAGCACTAGTGCTTGCAATTGGTTGTGTATCTAAAATAATGATGTCTACTGGGTAGTAAAACTTATCTGTCTGAATAAGAATATCCTCCACAATACACCTTGGGATCTTGATAGATCTATTAGCTAGTTGCAAGGTTACTCTTGTAGGACGTAACTCACTTAATTCGAGTTGTTGGTAAATCAAACGAGGGAGTAGGTTGACACTTGCTCTGAGATCAAGAAGGGTGCGATCTAACTTATTTCCCCCTATGGTGTATGAAATAGTAGGATAACCAGGGTCCTTATACTTCAATGGGGTTTTATATTACAAAATTGAAGTTTAGCTCTCATTCATGAAGGCAGTTTCCTTGACATATAACCTCCTTTCACAGTACACAAGTCTTTCAAAAACTTGGCATAAGAGAGAATCTGCTTGATAGCATATAAGATTGGAATGTTGAGTTTGATTTGCTTAAACACTTAGTAAATTTTTGAATTTAGCAGCTCGCGTTTAGGCTTGGTCAACCTATGAGGAAATGGTGTATATTTCTCAACATTAATGTCCACTTCTTCAGACATTTTAGTTGGCTCTAAGATTGGCTCAACTTCCTTTTTCTCTTTCATATTTCTATCTTTCTCTCTCTCTCTCTTCCTCTACTTTTTCTCTCTCTTGCTCTCTTTCAACTCCCTTCCCTTCATCTCTATCATTAAGAATGTCTTTGCCAGATGGAATGGTTTTATCGATTATCTTACCTCTCATTAAGATTTTGATGGATTGGATTTTTTCATAACTAAATCGAGGATCAGTTCTCACTTCAGTTATGTTCACTTGCTTATTGGGATTTGGATTTGGTTGGGGTTGAGATGAAGATCTCCCCGACACTTAGTGGGTCAAGACTTATGTCAAAGTAGACATTTGCTTTGCTATGTCTTCCAATAGTCTCATGTGTTGGTATAATACCTTCTCCTGCCGATTCACCCTATTATACATCCCCCTCACATCATTGGTCAATTAGTACACATTGTCTTCTAACAGTTTTCTATGAGGAGGTTGATAAGGAATGGGTTGGCGTTGAAAAGGTTGAGGGTTTTGTTGAAAAGATTAAAGCTTTTGAGGCCCTCCTTGGAATACTTGAAGGTTCTAGGACCCCTCATTCTCCGCCCAAAATTTGGGTGATTTCTCTATCTAGGGTTGTATGTGTTTGAGAAAGGGTTTTCCCCAACTCATTGGTCATTATACGTGTCCTGATATTGGCCAACTGTATTGACTTGACCATGCAAAGTCTCTGGTATAACTAAACATACAACAGTGTCATGACCTAATATGCCACACATTAAACAACTATCTTATCTGAGAAATTCACTATTCACATTATTAACATTTTTAGACTCCACAACCTCCAATTTTCGGGTAAGTGTAACAACTCTAGCATTCAAATCATCTATTTCATTGAGCTAAAATGTTACCCAAGGCTTTGACTCGGGATTTTGAGTCCCAATAGTGGCCAAATCTCTAGTAAGGTTCATTACGTAATCAAAGTAATCATATGCTTTAACGGACTCTTTGTCATACAAAGTCCCTGCACACAAAGACTCAACGAATTGCTTAAGTTGTGGGGTTAACGATGAGTAAAAAATATTTAAGACATGACAATTTGTGAATTTATGATGTGGACAAGCATTCAGTAAATCATTGAACCTATCCCAACATTGGAAGAATGATTCACCAATCATAGGAGCAAATTGAGAGATTTGATGACTAATGCCTCTGTTTATGCTTAGAGAAAAACTTTTTCAAGAACTCCGTCTTAGGATCTTGCCATGAATGAATAGAGTTAGGCCTCAATATATTAAATCATGTCTTATCCTTGCCTTTGAGAGAAAATGGAAATAGTTTCAAAAGTACTACTTCCCTTGGATAAGAATTATCGAAAAACATAGAGCATACATCCTCGAAATCTTTGATACATTGATGTGGTTTTTCAGAATCCAAACCATGGAATGGATTTATTAGCTGGATCATTCCTGACTTTAAGGTTATCGGTGCATGATGCGCAGGAAGAACAATGCTAGAAGTAAGAGTTTGCCTAGCAGGATTCAAATAATCTCTAAGAGATCTATGGGAAGGATCGTCATGTACACTCCTACCTTCAAGTACATTATTTGGATTTGGCGGGTTAGGATTCACAAGTGGTGAAGGTTCAAATTCTTCCGCCATTGGGATATGACTAAGACCTCGATTAACTAACTAGATGTTTGGAATAAGAGTTCTAAATGGGGAAATAATATGGTGGATTAAAGGAAAATCACTAGACGAGTCAATGCTCACCAATCATCCATGGACATCCCTAATGCATCCATCTTGAAATATAACCACGGGCCTTACAAGTCAGAATGTCGGACTAATAACCAAAGTGGGTAGCCGACAAAATAGGGATGAGAAGAGAAACAACAGTGACGGCATTTAGAGCTGAGGAAATGGAAGGTCACTTACTTGGAGGGATGTGGGCAGAGTAACTGCTAGACCGGGGCACTTCTAAAGTCGGCTAATGACAAGATACTAAAAAATAATAATAATAAATAAATAAATAAAAAAACAAAAACAAAAAATTAAAATAATATACTAAAATACCTGCATACATAAAAATAAAAATAAAAAACAAAAGAAACATAAGTTAGTTCATTAGTAAAGAGTTAGAGGGTTAGTAAATAGTTAGATGGTCACCACATCGAGGGCACCAACCTAAGTAGGTAGTGAATTAACCCGAGAAGTAAACCACAAAGAAAAAATAAAATAACTAAAAGTAAAATGCAGAAAATAAAATGTTAGAATGGTAACTAAAGTAGATTATTCACTAAGTAAAAGAAAATGTTAGATAGTTAGATTAAAAATAAAAATAGAAAATATGGTAACCAACTTGAATGGCTTCATCTAACAGTAGGCGAGTATGTCAACCAAAAAGGTTAACCACAAAGATAAAATAAAAACTGATCAGTTGATATACACAATCCAAATCCTTTGTCAATTTAGGGAAGCAATTAATTGTCCAAACTCCATAGCAAAGGCATTATTTTTTTTTATTTTCACATATTTTAATTAAGCCATTCCTCAGAAATGGCGGTAAAAACTGCTTGTCTTTTCCAATCACGGTGTCAAAAATTTAATGTCTATGCCAAGATTGTGGGAATATAAACACCCAAGTGTAAGTGCTGTGAAATAGTAGTTAAAATAACTTAGTAAGAACGGGGTCAATCCACAGGGAACGAAATTCTAAATTATGTAAAATTTCATATTTGTGGATGGTAGGTGCTAGGATTCATCCTAGATAATGGGTTAGATAACCGACTAAGCCATACTTGACACAGAAGCATCACAGATAACTTAAGTTAGAACTTAAACCAGTGGATTTGAATTTCATCTCCTACTGACGACGGTTGAAAAAAAGTTACAAAAATAGGATCAAAAATAAAAATATTTATCTTTGAGAGATTTGATGGTTGTTAAACTTGCAACAAGAAACAGATTAAAAATAGCCTTTGATGTAATTGATCCGATCACGTGACTTTCTTGGGGTTGATCAATATAGGTTTGCCATTTATCAATCGTTTGGCCCCCTTGAGACTCATAACTTAACATATGAGAATATTCAAAGATAAGCAAATACTAGAATATTACATTAAATCATGAACCTTTACCATCGACTCATAAACACTAAGTAATGCTTTGTTAGAACATAAGTGTAACAAACATAATTAAAGGCAAATGTTTTCAAAAGTTCGAAGCTAGATACTTATTAAATTATTATCGCAGGCTCTCACCATCGATTTGCATATATCGGCTGCTTTGTCAAGGCAGAAAATATTACAAACATAATTAAAAGTCTAAGTTTTTAAAAGGATCTAGATTTTAATTACCAAGAATACAAAAGCAATCCATTTCAGATTAAGATTAAGAGCCTTAGGTTCCTACCAAGTTTGGACATAAAAACATACTAGACAAAGGACCCGCATAAAATATACAAACCTCTGAAAAGTAATAAGTAAACCAGCATTTACTTTACTTTACACTACTCCTGTATTAATTACGATACTCCTAAACTTAAACTTGTTTATAAAACACAAAATCATTTCGTGTATAAAATATACGTGCCCGTGCCCAAGCATGCAATATACCGAATGTATGTAAAAACTCTAAGTTTTTGAATAAATCTGGAATGGAAAGACAGATCTTAATTGATTATTTCAATACCATCATGTGATCTTCATAATTGATTGTAAAAATAAAACTAGTTACTCATGATAATAAAAAGATTAATTTCAAAGAAAATGACTTCATAAATACAAATATTTAGTACAGCAGAATAACAATAAAGAAAAAACTAAAAGCTAGCTGAAAAACACTAACAAACTAATTAAAAATCTACACATGAAAATGAAACAACTGAATGTGGAGCTCCCTACCTTTGAACTTCCTCTTCTTTAGACTTTTTCTGGTTCTCTTCTCAAGCTCCATTCTTCCTTCCCATAGCTCTCCTATTTATAAGAGATGAAAATAAATTATTTTGTTATTTTATGTATTAATTTTAATTACACCACTAACTTATATATATTTATAATATTATACCACTAATTTATAAATATATATAAAATTACACCACTAATTTATATATAAATATAATATATTTCTACTAATTTATAAATATTATATTAAATTATACCACTAATTTATAAATATCATAAAATTACACCACTAATTTAGATATAAATATAATATAACATAATATATCAAAATAACATCCGAATAAATGTTTGTGTGCTTGTCGATTTCATTTTACTCGGTTTTAGCTTCAAATCTACACAAGACACAAAAAATATAAAAATACTAAAATTATATTAAAAATAATAAATAATATATAGATAAGTACAAACAATAGTTTACAATTAGAGATTCTGATTGTACGTTTTAAAGTACAATAAGCAAGAAAAATAAGAAAGAAAAGAAAAGAAAAAAACGTAAGATTAGATATTAAGAAAAGTAAAATAATACTAACACGTCATCATGTTTTAACAATTGTAGATTCCGATACTACCACATTTTCTAAATTAGACTAACAACTCGTCATTTTTAATTAGAACATAAATCTTCCGCAAAGCAAGCTAATTCTGTGGGTTCTCCCAGTCTATCGCTATGTGGTTCTAGTTTTAGGACAATGTTACACGACTAAATAATTTATATCTAACAATATGATTGAATAAGATTATTTAACTTTAAAATAAAATTTTCATTAAAATGACTCTTAATAACAAAAAAGTAATCCTATCAATATCTTTTTTCACTTTTAGACACAAAATCGTAAAATTCACATTAATAAATTTATGTAGTTCCCATTCATCTATGTCTAAGAGATAAGAAGAACGATAAATGAGATAAATAAGATTACCTATGCCGTTGCCATATCATCCTTTTAAAAAAATTTTAAAATTGTTTTAGAAGACTATCATGGCAAATTTTCTGGCATGGATTTATATATATATATATATATATATTTCATTTGTTTTAAGTTTTGTTATCAAGGATCCGGACGGATTTCCCACTTTAGCTGTGGTTGACAACTGTGAAAGAGCTGCACTTTCATGGAAACACTACAAATTACACATTATTTGTGTAAGAATGGTGTAGTTAAATTTGAGTCTACATAATAAAATATTTATAATTATGTCTCTTAATTATAAAAATATTATTGTTACATATTTTAGTAAAATTTTTATATAAATTTATAATATTATATTTTATAAAACAAAGAAAAATAAAAAAATTATGTAAAAAAAACAAAATCAAAAAATATTTTAGTTTTCTTTTTGTCCACTTTTTTTTTTTCCTATTACCGAAACTTTTATCACACAAGCAAAGAATGACATTTCTTACTTTCACGTAGGAATTGCACATGGGTTATACATAAAAAAATCGCACAATCATTGACTGACATAAAATATAGATAAGGCTAGGCTGGCGAGCGTCGTGTATCTATCATTATATTATCACTTCAAATCAAAGGTCTTGCACTCCAACCATCTCCCAAGCAATATGTCCCCTTCCACATTTGCTATTCTCTTGGTCCTCCTCGGAGCTCTGTGGTCATCCATCCATCGCCGGAAAAATGGCCGGAAACTTCCACCCGGTCCCCCTGCCCTACCAGTTATTGGTAACCTCCACATGTTGGATAGCCACCCACATCGGACCCTCCAAGAGTTAGCCAAGAAGCATGGCCCTGTTATGTCCATGCGGCTAGGCTGTGTGCCAACCATAGTAGTCTCATCCCCCGAAGCGGCCGAGCTATTCCTCAAGACCCATGACACGGTTTTTGCTAGCCGGCCGAAAGTTCAGGCCTCAGAATACATGTCCTACGGGACGAAGGGCATGGCCTTTACAGAGTACGGTCCTTATTGGCGCAACGTTAGGAAAGTGTGCACTCTAGAGCTTCTCAGTGCAGCGAAGATTGATTCATATGCGGGTATGAGAAGGGAGGAATTGGATTTGTTGGTACAGGCAGTGAAGGATGCGGCGGTGGCGCGTGAGGTGGTGGATGTTAGTGGGAAGGTGGAGGGGCTCGTTGCGGATATGACTTGTAGGATGGTTTTTGGGCGGAGTTGTGATGATAGGTTTGATCTGAAGGCTGCCGTTAAGGAGTCCCTGGTCCTGGCAGGAGCTTTCAATGTAGCAGACTATGTGCCCGCCCTTTGGCCATTTGACCTTCAGGTTTGTTTTCACTTTTTAATTGCTAATTTTTTTTTTAATGTTGAATAAGAATTTTGTTTATATTATGTTTGGGTCTTGAACCTATTAAAAGAAAAAAAAATAAAAGAGAATAAAAATTACTGATACATAATATGTTTTATGTTTAACCAAACACATGTTCATTTTCTTAATCCAATCAAATAAAAAAAATTTAATTACTTTTTACTTAATTTTCTTTTTTTATTATTTTCCCTCCACAAATTCAATATCTAAAAATAAGGTTATTGGAAAACAAGTTTAATAGAGTTATAGAAGTTGTAGATTTTGAGATTCCAAGTTTCATCGTATACACAAATGTAAGGGAGCAGCCTCTTTCATAAAAGCTACTAGCTACCTTACTTAGTATTCATGACCGAACCAAGTTAGTTAATGATCTCATAAAATTGCCATATAAAAGTAAATACTAAATTTTATTTTATTCGGAATTTGATGCTTACTACCAATTCATTTGAGATAATCTTAATTCCTCAAAGGTATTTAAATTATGAAAATTAAACGAAAGTCAATTTTCAAATTTTCTACATTTTTCTCACGAAAATTTTCCATACTAGTGTTGGCCCAAAGGCAATCCAAGAAGCGGGATGAATTAGGTTTTTTAAAATTTAATACAATTAAGATTACTTAAAAACTAATCTAATCAATAGAACAGTGATTCAAGATAGATGAAATGCAATGTAATCAACAAAGAGATGAAAACAGAGCAAGAAAAATCACACTAAGAATTACCGAGGTTCAACCATAACTTGTGGTCTACATCCTCATCCTAAAATTTCCTTGAAATCTCCTTCCACTATGCAATCTCCAATTACAAAGTATATGCTGATTTTTCAAGTGCTCAGCTCAATTTTACCTAAAAATTTATTCTCAAGTTCTTCTAGCTACTAAGTAGTTTTATTTAAGATCCACTTCAACTTACAAAAGTTTTTTTTTTACAAGAGAACTCTCAAACTATCACTTACAAATGTGTGAAAGTTATACAATCGAAATACAAACTTTCTATCAAGAGTGAATAGGAAAATAATAGCTCACTTAATGCCAAAATGAAAACAAAAGGAATTTTCAAAATTTCTCAACTTGATTAGTCACTGGATGATGTTTTTCTTTTCTCTCTTCTTTATAAATGTAGTTGGAAGCTTGTATATAAACTCCTGTATCGATTTCGTCCATTGGTGGTTGTTGGGGATTCATTTAATGCAAATTTAGTTCGTTATAACCTTAGAAAAACTAGCCGTTAGTCCCCAGATGTCGATACTTGACTTCATGTGTTGACACATGCAGCCTGCATTTTCTAGATGTTATCCATTGTCCCCATGTGTCGACACATCAATTCTATGTGTTAACACTTAATCATGTTGTCTTCAAACTTTTGGCCTCTGTCCTCATGTGTCAAGTCTTCATTTTCATGTATCGACACATTACCCAAAAATCTTCATTCATCCTTCCTTTGATCAAGTTCAACTTTAATAATACTATAAGATCTTCAATGAGTCTTCTTTTTGGGGTATATGAGTATCAAAATCTTCAATTCATCAAAGCTAACTTTAATTCAATTTGGATTGAATCTATCTTTTGATAATTATCTTTTCTTTGTTGCCAAGTTGACAGAACTTCATTCTATTAATGCCGAGCTTTTTTCATCTGCTGCTAATGACTTTTTCATCTATGTAGAGCTTCATATTCATGATGCCTCATTGCCAAGCTCTTTCTTTTGTTACTAATATTTCTTTTTTCTTTAGGATCACTTCAATGAGTCTTTTATAAGCTTGATGAAGTCTGTTCTTAAACATCTTTAATTTCTTCGAACACATTTCATCTTCATTGATTCTTCATATCCCAGATGAAGTCTTCACTTGAATTCTTTATAGAGATTTTACAATTATGATAAATTCTCTTTTCGAACACCCTTAATCTCTTCGAATTCAAGTAAACTGCATTGAGTCTATGCACACTTGATAAAATCTTTTTTTGAACACTTTCAATTTCTTCGAATGCAAATCATTTGATTGAAATTATAATGTCATTACTTTGTTTGGTGCATTACATGACTTTTAGAGTATATTGCTTGACTTGGCTTGATGTGCATCCACTTTGATATGTATTAGATTTTAAGTTAAAACCTTTAAGTCTAAATTATACTCTTTATTAATCTGCACACTAAGTAAATGTATTGGTAGCATAACACAAGGTTTAATTATCATCAAAATCAACATGAGGATCAACCTTGAGTCAACAATCTCTCCCTTTTTCATGATGACAAAACCTTTGCAAATGATAGATATAAGATTAAATGAAATGGACAAGATCAGTTTGCATACCAGTAGAGAATTTCTCTTTTGTTTTATAATTAGGCAACTGATACTTAAGAGACAAGGTCTTTTCAAAAACAACTTTCAACGAGTTTTTATTAGTAATTTCAAAACAAATTGAGGGAAATAAAAATCTTTATTATGTTACTCTCCCTAAGAACATGCTCTATAAAGTTTCAAAGATTATATCATGCAATTTTCATCATTCAGCAGTCATTCAACATTTCCATTCAACAATCATCTTCCTATCTTACTATAATTCTTCTATCTCTTTTTGTCAATCCATTAAAAAGAGAAAAAAATGTATAGTAAAGACAGGTACAATAGCAAAAAATCTTATAACAAGATAAATTGTATAATTAGGAAAGTAAGCAAGCAAGCAATCAACAAGGCATTAAATTGGCAAGATAACAGGATCATATTTCATTCAAAAAGTATGTCATTACAAAACATTGGACAATTGATGCCCACAAAATGTTTAAAAAAAAAAAACAACAGGGCCATAGTGTAGGGACTTTGATGCAAGAAAAGTGTGAGGAAGTCAAGGAGATGTGGAGGGAGAGGGGGATAGGTCAACTGGATCAGAGGCAGTATTGGAAGGACTAGGAGTGTATCGAGGCCTCAGACTATATCACAGCTTGCCCAATGATCTAGAGACTAGTAAAGGTGATGTGGCTCTCTTGGTTGTACCAACTCTCTTCCTTCGGACATTGAATAAGCTATCCTCAGACTCATTCGCTGTGTCCTCGTGGTCAGATCATTCCTCTGGTTCCTTTTCTTCTTGAGTTCCTGTTGGAGTCTCATTTGTAGTTTCAGATTCTTTTTCTGCCTGATTTTCATCTTTAACTTCTTCTTCTTCTGCTTTCTCTTCCTCAATAGCAATCTCTTAAGTCTTTTTCAATTGATTCACATCTTGCTTAAAGCTTTTTAATTGTGCCGGCCCATTGTCAAGTTTCTAGTTCATGCTATGAAGCATATCCATTATATGTCCTAGGAGTTCATCAACTTGAGTGTCTTCAAGAGATTGGGCTAGGCCTTTTCGAGGTCCAAAAGCAAATGTTCTTCCATAAGGGGTACTACCAGGGGCAACTTTGTTAGGTCTTGGAACCCATTGGTCATTTACTTTCTTATAGCCCATCCTACCTAATGTGTACTTACTGTATTCATCACTATAGGGGTCAGGTTTTCTGTAGTTCTCACCCATCAGGTTCACTTAAAAGTGCTTGAAAATCTTGGTGAGTAACATGTCATAAGGTAGATTTTCGATGGAAGTGGTAGAGGCATGGGCCATGTTTGTGAGGATGTTAGGAATGCCCATAGGAAGAACAAATTCTTTTCACTTACATGTTCAAAGCTTCCAATTTTGGGCAGAAAAATTTTAGAAACAAAATGGTGTACCAGCCTTAGTTCAATGGGTAGGTCATTGACTACAAGTTGGGTTGATTCAGGCATGGCTTGACCATAGAGAACATGTAGTTGCTCTTTTTTGGTAACACTCTCAAAGCAGAACTCTTCACCATACCCAGTTTCCACAATCTGAGAGAGAGTGTATTCATTTAGAGTGATCTGTACTCCCTTCACATAGCTGGTTAATTATGCCCTTCCAACCTTTTTTAATAGATTGGAGTAGAAATGCATAACCAATTTAGGATATACATTATCTCAAATCAGAGTGTAGGGCTTCCATCCCAAGCTAGTGAAGGTGTGAGGGAAGTCCAAGTTCTCATTCTCAAAATATTCATAGTTAATCCATCGTCCATTTAGAATTTTACAGAGAGAAAGTGTGTAAAAACCTTTCTTGAGCCATTGCATCTCTGAAATATACGATATCCCAATCAGGTTGGTATGATGAAGTCCTTTCAACTTATTCTCGAATTGGTGGTCCAACCCTTTTTCGTTTTTGACTTCGTGTAAAAGAATCCTTAGGATTTTCTTACTTGTGATCGACCTTGGGAGCCATGTCAATAGTCTGAAGCTTTGAGAGATAGAGAAAAGGATTATGAGAGGTTGGGAAGAGATCGATTAGGGTTTATAACAAGAGTAGAGCAAGGGTTTGTGATGGTTCGAAGGTGATGGTTAGATTTGGTACAAACAGAGGAGCAAGAGAGAAAGAGAGTGAGTGTGAGAGAGGAAAAGTTTGAATGTTTGTAAAGTGGGTATCGTTAAAGTATAAAGGCCTGACTTAAGTGTTGACATATGAACTTGATGTGTTAACACATTTGTGTCAACAAATCATTTTTGAGTCCACTGTCGTGATGTGTCCACACATAGAAATGGTGTGTCGACACATGCAACCAGACTAGGGCATGTAAAGTATAAGGAATTCATGGAATGGCTTTTTCAAATTTGGAGATAAAATATGTTTTAATATGATCATGCAATGAATTATGAACTCAAGAAATGCAATTCACATAAACAATAATCACATTTAAAACATAAATAACATGAATTTCACTCAAAAATCAAGTATTAAGACATAGGATCACTCATCCCCAATTCTCTTCTTATCATGCAAAATCGATCTTCACTCAATGGTTTACTAAAAATATTAGCCAATTGCGTAGTTATGCTTACAAAGTCAAGTTCAATATCTCTTTTTTATACATAATCTTATATAAAGTGATATCTAATTTCGATATGCTTTGTGCAAGAGTGTTAAATAGAATTTTTAGTCAAGTTAATGGCACTAGTATTATCACACTTAATAGGAACATGATCAAACAAAATACCATAATCTTCTAATTGTTGTTTAATCCATAATACTTGAGCACAACAACTACCAGCTGCTACATACTCAGCCTTAGTTGTGGAGAGAGCAACTGAATTTTGTTTCTTGCTATACCAAAAAGCAATCATGTTGCCTATGAGTTGGCAAGACCCACTTGTGCTCTTCCTATCAACTCTACTCCCTACATAATCAGTGTCAGTGTAAATAATCAAATTGAAACATGTACCTTTTGGATACCATAATCCAAGATTAGGTGTGTGCTTAAGATAATGAAAGATTCTTTTCACAGCAATCACATGAGATTCTTTAGGATTTGATTGAAAATGTGCACACAAACAAACACTAAACATTATATCTGGTTTACTAGCAGTTAGATATAATAAGGAGCCTATCATGCTTCTATAAAGTTTAGTATCTACTGATTTACTGTAAGCACCCCATTTTTGACCCCTCGGCAGTCTACACTCCTTCCAAACTTGTGTTCAAGTCATTGTGGGCATATTCCTATCGAAACCAATTCTCTAGGTCCAAATCCTGTCTGTCCATCGCTTCACGGGCCTGTCAGGCCCAAATAGAGGCAAAATGACCAAAATGCCCTTAGGGGCATTTTCCTTTCCTTTCTAATTCTAATTCCACTCTCGAGACAGTTTATTCCTCGAGACGGTTCCACTCCAGGCACGTCTTTTCGGAGACGGTAAAATCACTTTCCAATCCCTCTCTCGAGACAGTTTATTCCTCGAGACGGTTCCACTCCAGGCGCGTTTCTTCGGAGACGATAAGTCCCATTTCTAATCCCACTCTCGAGATAGTTTATTCCTCGAGACGGTTCCAACCCAGGCACGTCTTTTCGAAGACGGTAAGTCTCCTTTCCAATCCCTCTCTCGAGACAATTTATTCTTCGAGACGGTTCCAACCCAGGCACGTCTTTTCGAAGATGGTAAAACCCCTTTCCAATCCTTCTCTCGAGACAGTTTATTCCTCGAGACGGTTCCACTCCAGGCGCGTTTCTTCGGAGACGATAAGTCCCATTTCCAATCCCACTCTCGAGATAGTTTATTCCTCGAGACGGTTCTAACCCAGGCACGTCTTTTTGAAGACGGTAAGTCCCCTTTCCAATCCCTCTCTCGAGACAATTTATTCCTCGAGACGGTTCCAACCCAGGCACGTCTTTTCGAAGACGGTAAATCCCCTTTTCAATCCCTCTCTCAAGACAATTTATTCCTCGAGACGGTTCCAACACAGGCACGTCTCTTCGGAGACGATAAGTCCCCTTTCCAATCCCTCTCTTGAGACAGTTTATTCCTCAAGACGGTCCGAGTAGCGAAACTACTCACAAAACCGTTAGAGTAGCGGAAATACTCATAAATAGGTCGATATAGAGAATTGGCAACAAACCCCTGTGTCACAACAACCGCCGTTAGAGTGGCAGAAACACTCAAAACCCAGGTCAACACTAGTGTCTGTTAGCCCACTTCGGTGAAAAATGACCAAACTGCCCTTTGGACCTTTTCGAGACTTTCCGGTCAAGATGACCATTTTGCCCCTAGGCATTCGAATGCCCCGGGAACCACACCGGCTCTGGGTATCAAACCGGTAACCCTCTGAGATTGCTTTTTATAGTACTCTCAACCTTCCTTTATCTTGCCGGATCATTCCAAGTCAGTTTCGGCCAACCCGGTACAAAATGACCGTTTTGCTTCTAGTGGGCTGGTCTCCTTTTTTGACCGCACCGGCTCTGGGTATCAAAATGGTAACCTCCTAAAACTACTTTTTATAGTGTTCTCAACTTCCTTTTACCTTTCCGGATCATTCTGAGTCAGTTCCGGCCAACCCGGTGCGAAATGACCGTTTTGCCCCTGGTGGGCCGGTCTCCTTTTTCGACCACGCCGGCTCTGGAAATCAAACCGGCAACCTCTAGGAACATTCTGAATAATGTTTTCGGATCCCAAGTCTTTTTCTTGGACAGTCCGAGTTTGTCTCGGTAGTTTCCCGGTCCGATTGATCGTTTTGCCCCTAAAAGCCTGGTCAACCTTTCCAACACATCTTATCCTCACTTTTCAAGTCAAATAACTCCAGGACACTATTTTAAGTGTTCCTACTCCTTTCTGGCCTTTCGGGTCATTCTCGACTCCTTCAAATCATTCCCGAATTTTTCGGAACCACTCCTAGTGAAGCCAGGCTAAAAATTGCATGGTAGTCACTAGTACAGGCGCCCAAATCTAGTCAAAGATACGTTGCTTGCCGACTTTAAACATTTCCTAAATGGCTGGCGCCACTAGTAGTGGCGCTAAGCCAAAAATTGGCCTGGTGCCACTCCTAGTAGCGCCAATGTAAACTTTGGCCTGGCGCCACTGCAACAGGCGCTAGTGTTATCTAACCTCTATAAATACAGAGCCTCTTCCAGCGTTTAAAGGATCCACAAATTCAACCTAAAAATCATATAATTTGATATACAGAGTCCGAACACTCCCTAAACCCTAGCCTCCTTAGGTTTTCCCAAACCCTAGTCACCATACACAAACCCTAGCCTCCTATACAGTCATACACACCCCCATACGCTCATACACTAACCTTCAACCCTCCTTCGAAGACTTGAAGAGTTGTAATCTGAAGTTTGAAGCTTGAAGACAACTCTTGAAGATTGAAAACAAAGATAAAGACGAAGACCGAAGACCGAAGAAAGCAAGGCCCGCAAAATAACAAGACATACGGTAGGCTTCCTATTTAAATTTCCGCACCTCCCCCCTCTCTCTTCTCTCTCCTAACCCACTTGGGTTTTCTCTATTTTGATCCCCCATCTCTTTCCCCCCCCCCCTTTCTTTACATGCTTGAAACAAGGGGATTCCCGGTCCATGTGTAGGATTGGGCTATTGGAGAGTCACCGTGTCGGGAGTTTTCTTCTAGTCTAACCAGAGACCACGTGGGTTCGGCCCCCTTGATTATGTGGTAAAGCCTTAACCTTGTATGTTCACGACCCCAAATTGCATTGTGCATATCATGATCTTGCATCTTCCAAAATTCATTTTCGAACTCGTTTTCAAAATCGTTTTCAAACTTGTTTTCAAAATTGCATCAAAATCCTCTTTTCCAAAAACTTGTTTTCAAAATCACAATCCTAGGGTGATTCTAGCTTTTCCATGGCTAGGGTTGCTTTAGGAAAGTGTTACATTCGAAGTGACCAACATGGTCCATATTTTCAACCCTTGTTGTTTTCAAAACCACTTTCTTAAAGTGGTTCTAGCCTTTGTATGGTTAGAATCGCTTTAGGAAAGTGAGATGTTTTTACACCTTCTAAAAAACTCTCCTTTTAAATCCCTCTTCCTCAAAATCTCTTTTCCAATATACTTTCTTAAAACTCTCCTCTCCAAAATTGTTTTCAAAAACTCCCTCCCAAAATCTATTTTTCAAAACTCCCTTTTTCAACTCCTTTCCAAAATCCTCTCCCCAAAATCCACTTTCTAAAAACGTTCCCCAAAAATCTTTCCAAAAACTCTCTTCAACAATCTTCTACCAAAAATCTTCCTAGAAAAACTCTCTCGAAAAACCTTTCTAAAAAACTCTCTTTCCAAAATCTTCCTTCTAGAAACTTCCTCTCTAGGATTTCCTTCCAAAACCTTCGTTTCCAAAAACACACTTTCCAAAAACTCATTTTCTTTAAAAATATTTTTCCAAAAACTATCCTTTCCAAAAATTCTTCCCTCTAGAAACTCCTCTTTAGGATTTCCTTCCAAAATCTTTGTTTCCAAAAACGCATTTTCCAAAAACTCTTTCCTTAGAGCCCAAGTCAAGCCCTAGAACCCACAATTAGGAAACCCTAATTTTCTTTCCAAAAACATGATTTTCAAACTTTGTCCCAAACCTAGGTTTCCAAAATCTCTTGTTTTCACATCCAAACTATACATGTTTCCAAAACTTCTTTTCTACGTCAAAACTATAATTTTTCAAAACTAGGGTTTCTAGAATCTCCCTTTCCAAATCCTTGCCAAGTCCTATTTTTCCTTTAGGAAACTAAATCTAATTTACCCGTTTAAGAAACTAAATCCTATCCTCCGTTTTTGGAAATAAAATCAAACTTTCCCTTTTAGAAACAAAATCCAATCCCTTCCCAATCCAACTCTTTTATAATTCGAATCCTTCCTAAGTTTCTCCTTTCCTAAATCCTAAGTTTCCAAAAACTTGAACATAAAAATATTTTCTAAATTTTAAAACTCAAGTTCCACATCCATCCTAACTCCACTCTTTCCTAATTCTACCCCTTTCCAAATCTCAACTTTCCAAATCTAATTTTTCAAACCTTTCCTAAATTCAAACCTTTCTTAATTTCAAGATTTTCTAAAACTCAAACTCTAAAACTTTCTAAATCTTAAACTTTCCAAATTTCAAATCTTTCCAAATTCTAAGCTTTTTAAATTCAAAACTTTTTTAATTCAAACCTTTTCTAAATCTTTCCTAATTTAAAATCTTTCTAAAATTCTAAGCTTTCTAAATTCAAAACTTTCTTAACTTGAAACTTTCTAAATTCTAAGTCTTTCTTAAACTAAACTTTTCCTAATTCAAAACATTTCTAAATTCAATACTTTTCCATTTCAAAACTTTCCTAAAGTGAAAACTTTCCTAAACCTAAAACTTTCCTAATTTCAAAACTTTCTAAAAATGAAACCTTCCTAATTCAAAACCTTCCTAAACCAGACCTTTCTTAATTTCAAACCTTTCCTAAATCCAATCTTCCCTAATTTCCTAAACCTTCCAAGTCAAGTCAAATCTTTCCTAAGTCTCTTCTCTTTCCTAAGTCTAGGTTTCCTAAAACCAAGTCTTTCCAAATCAAAGTTCAATCTTCTCAATTTCAAATTCCAATCTCCTCTTCTAATTTCAAATCAAATTCAATTTCCAATTCAATCTCTTTATTCCAATCCAACAATCTCTTTTCAATTGGACTCTTGTCCGAACTACGACTGACCTGATTCCCCCCAAAGGGATACGTAGGCAACCTTCATAGGTGCGATCACAACACTTTTCAAACTTTCAATTCCACCCTCATGGGTGTGGTCTCCACATTTTTTCAAATTCCAAATTCCAATCTGTTTTCAAAATTTCAATTTCAAAATTTCTATTTTCAAATTTCTACTTTCAATTTTCAAACTTTTCAATTTCAATTCCATCTCTTCGAATATATTTTCAAATCAAATCAATTTCAAATCTATTTTTTAATTCTCCTAACTTGCACTTGCATATCATGCATCATGTTAGTTTCTTTTTTTTAAACATCGTTTTCCAAAGTGGATAGGATTGAACTATAGTTAGTTGAAGACTCTCATAGGTGAATCTAGGGTAGATTGACATGTAGGTACCGAAAGGGCGGGGTAGGGTGATGGCTTAGTGCATCTTCCCTACACGTAACCAACCTCCGAACCTAGAATCACTGATTTCAAAGACCAAAAAGGAGTTATTTTTCAAAAAAGGGCTAAATGTTTTCCAAAGGTTACCAAACAACCTGTTTTCTTAAAAACCCTCTCTTTAGGAGATATTTTCAAAATTGTTTTCCAAAAACCCTAAGTGTAGTCTTCGGACTATTCTTAATTTTCAGGTGACCTAACTCACCTTAATCAAGTTAGGTGGCGACTCCAAATCTTTTTCAAAAGCCCTTTATTCAAATCGATTTTCAATTCAAACCTAGTCGCACTCATTCTTCTAGGAGGGTGAGTTCTAATGAGAGAGTACAACATTTTTCCCGCTTGGGTGAGTATTCTTTGAGTGCGAAAAATCTGGGCGCGACATTTACCTTTCGCATCGTTGTCCAACTTTGTTATAGTACTCATTGGAGTATTTATAGGCTTTGCATCTTCTATGCTAAACTTTTTGATCAAGTCCTTGATGTATTTGGCTTGGTTGATGAAGATGCATTCCTTCAATTGCTTGATTTGAAGCCCGAGAAAGTAGTTAAGTTCGCTCATCATACTCATCTCGAATTCTCCCTACATACATTTAGTAAATTTCTTGCAAAATGACTCATTAGTAGCACTGAATATAATATCATCCACATATATTTGTATTAAAAGTATGTCATTATTTTTTATTTTGATAAAAAGAGTGGTATCTATTTTTCCTTTAGAAAAATCTTTTTTAATAAAAAACTTACTCAATCTTTCATACTAAGCCCTTGAGACTTGCTTTAAACCGTATAAAGTTTTTGTTAATTTGAAAACATGGTTGGGGAACTTTGAATTTTCAAATCCGGGGGGTTGCTCAACATAAACTTCTTCGGTAATGAAACCATTTAGAAAAGCACTTTCAACATTCATTTGATATAGTTTAAAGTCTTTCAAACATGAAAATGCAAGTAACAATCTAATAGTCTCTAATCTAGCTACCAGAGCATATGTTTCATCAAAATTAATGCCTTCCTCTTGGCTATACCCTTTAGCAATAAGTCTTGCCTTGTTCCTCACTACAATTCCGAATTCATCCATTTTATTTCTAAACATCCATTTAGTTCCAATGACTAGATAATCATTAGGCGTACGAACAAGGTGTCACACCTCATTCCTTTCAAATTGATTCAATTCCTCTTATATAGCATTAATCCAAAACTCATCATTTTAAGCATCATTAAAACATTTAGGTTCTATTTGTGATAATGTAAGATGATTACATATATTTCTAAGAGAGGATCGAGTTCTTACTCCTAGTGAATGATCACCTAGGATTTGTTCCGTAGGATGGTTATGTACAAACTTCCATTCCTTAGGTAGACCTTCATTGATTTCTTATTGGCTTGTAGAAGCTTCTTGCACTTTTCTTTCCTTTTGAGGTTCTTCATTTGAGCCTGGTTGAATATCCAGTTTTTTCATGTTTTGCTCTACCTCATCTATATCATCACTTACAACATGTTTTGAAAGAGAATTATATTCATCAAAAGTGACATGGACTAATTCTTCAACCACTAGAGTTCTTTTATTAAAGACTCTATAAGCCTTGCTATGTGTTGAATATCTAAGAAATACACACTTGTCAGATTTTGCATCAAACTTGCCGAAGTTGTCTTTAGTGTTATTTAATACAACGCACTTGCAACCAAAGGCTCTAGAGTATGAGACATTTTGTTTCTTATCTTTCCAAAGCTCATAAGGCGTTTTGGTTAAAAAATTTCTAAATAAAATTCGATTTAAAACATGATAAGCTGTGTTAACAGTTTCAGGCCAAAAATACATTGGCAAATCATTTTCACAAAGCATGGTTTTACCCATTTCTTTCAAAACTCTATTTTTCCTCTCAACAACTCCATTTTGTTGAGGTGTTCTAGGGGATGAAAAGTTATGATAAAAACCATTTTCATTGCAAAACATTTCAAAGGGTTTGCAATCGAATTCCCCTCCATGATCAATCCTAATAGAAGTGATTAAAAACCTTTTTCATTTTGAACCTTCCTACAAAATTTTGTGAAGAAAACAGTTGTCTCATCTTTGTGAGCTAAGAAGAATGTCCATGTAAATCTAGAATAGTCATCAATAATAACAATTGCATATTGTTTCCCACCAAGACTTGAAGTCCTAGTTTGTCCAAATAAGTCCATATGCAATAGTTGTAGTGGTCTAGAAGTAGTGAGCATATTTATGGATTTGAAAGAAATTCGAGTTTGCTTACCCAATTGACAAGCATCACAAACTCTATCTTTGTCAAATTTTATCTTTAGAAGTCTTTTAACCAAATCATTTTTAGAAATCTTTAAAAGAATGCTCATACTAATATGACAAGGTCTTCTATACCACAACCAACTTTCATCACTATTCATAGCGGTAAGGCATTCAACTTTGCAAGAAGATAAATTATTAAGATCGAAAATATATACGTTGCCTTGTCTATGCCTAGTGAGAATGGTCTTGTTACTATTGATTTCAATTACATCACATTTAGAGAATTCAAATACAACCTTGCATCATTTGTCACAAAGTTGACTAATGCTCAAAAGATTGTGTTTGAGTCTTTTAAAAGTAAAACATTTTTGATAGAGGCAGACCAACACTACCTATTCCGATGATCTTCCCTTTGCTATTGTCACCAAATGTGACAAGACCTCCATCTTTTGGTGAGAGAGATGTGAATTGAGTTTCATCTCCCATTATATGCCTTGAGCATCCACTATCCAAATACCAATAGTCTTTCTTGAATTTAGCTTGAAGGCACGCCTACAAGAGGAATTTATTTGACTTTAGGTACCCAAATCATCTTGGGTCTTTGGGGGTTAGTCCTCAATGGTCTTCTAGGGACCCATGTATTGCTACGAGTAACAAATTTTTGTAAAGCATAGCATCTACTAGCAATATGTCCTAGTTTGTGACAATAAAAACATGAATTTTGTAGTTTTCCAGCTAAATCAACAAATCTGCCTTTCAAAAATTTCTTTCTTTTAAAAGGATCAAAGCCAAGTCCTGCTTTGTCTAGTGAGCACTTTTATTTTCCTAAAATTACATCCAATTTTTCTTTTCCATTAACACATCTAAAAAGAGTTGTTTTCAAATCTTTAACTTTATCGTGCAGAATTTGGTTTTCCAAAGAATTCTTTGGAAAAGAGTTTTTCTTAATCTTATCATTCAATGCATAAACTTCATTTTTCAAGACTTTATTTTCTTTTTGTAAATCCTCATTCCCCTTAGTAAGAGTAGAGACCATCTTTTTAAGAAGTCCATATTTTATTTCCATTTTTCTGAAGTCACAAAGTAAATCATCAAATGAATCTTGTAATATATTGAAAGTAAATTGGAAAGAGTCTGATACCTCATTGTCTTCCTTATGTGCCATGAGACAGAAGTTAGCCACCTCTTGAGGTTCGGCTTCTTCTTCGGAGCTTGATTTTTCATCATCATTCTATGTCATGGTTGTCATTGCCTTCTTCCCTTGGTATTTCTTTCCTTTCTTTTTGAGTAGTGGGCATTCAGCCTTTATATGACCAGTCTTCTTACATTCATAGCATATGATAGTAGATTCTTTACCAAAATCTCCTTTAGCTTCATGCTTCTTTCCACCTTTCCATTTCCTATTCATGAATTTTCTGAATTTTTGAGTGATGAGAGTAATTTCATCATCATCCTCATCACTTGCTAATTCATCATCTTGGCTGGTGGACTTGAATGCAACTGACATTTTCTTCTTCTCTTTATCCTCTTGGGTATGTTGCTTTTGAGTGGCTTATGAGTCATGAGAGAGCCCAAGAGTTCTTCAAGAGACAATGTGTTGAAGTCATTTGCTTTTTGAATTGCCGTGACCTTAGTTTCCTAAGCATTTGGCAATGACCTTAGAATCTTCCTCACCTACTCATTATTAGGATATACCTTTCCAAGAGATTTCAAGCCATTAATAATATCAGTGAATCTTGTGAATATTTTGGTGATAGACTCATTAGGTTTCATTTTAAACAATTCATAACTATGTACCAAAATATTGATTTTAGATTCCTTAACTTGATTGGTACCTTCATGTGTTACATCTAGTCTATCCCATATTTCTTTAGCTGATTCACAAGTAGAAATGTGATTGAATTTATTAGAATCAAGTGCACAATATAAAATATTCATGGTTTTGGCATTAGCTTGCAGCAATTTCAAATCATTCTCATCCCATTCAAATTTGGGTTTAGGGACATCAGTTTTTTCTATTCTTGTTGTAGGTGTTTTGGGACCATTTACTATAAGTCTCCATAATTCATAATCTACCAATTGAATGTAGATTCTCATTCTATTCTTTCAATAGTTATAATTGGTACCATTAAACATAGGTGATCTGTTTGTGAATTGACCCTCACCGAGAGAGCTTCCAAAATTGGTTGCCCTGAATCTATTTCTAGAATGTTAAGCCTAAAACAGGAATACAAACTCTAATACCAATTGTTAGCCCAAAAGGCAACCCAAGAGGGGGGTGAATTGGGTTTTTCGAAATTTAATACAATTAAGATTACTTAAAAACTAATCTAATCAATAGAACAGTGATTCAAGATAGATGAAATGCAATGTAATCAACAAAGAGATGAAAACCGAGCAAGAGAAATCATACCAAGAATTACCGAGGTTCAAACATAACTTATGGTCTACGTCCTCACCCCAAGATCCTCTTGAAGTCTTTTTCCACTATGCAATCTCTAATTACAAAGTAGATGCTGATTTTTCAAGTGCTCAACTCACTTTTATACAAGAACTTCTTCTTAAGTTCTTTCAGCTACTAAGTGGTTTTGTCCAAAATCCACTTCAACTTACAAAAGTTTTTTTTTTACAAGAGAACTCTCAAACTCTCAATTACAAGTGTATGAAAGTTATACAACCGAAATATAAACTCTCTATCAAAAGTGGATAGGGAAATAATAGCTCACTTAATGCCAAAATAAAGACAATAGGAATTTTCAGAATTTCTCAGCTTGATCAGTCAATGGATGATATTTTTCTTTTCTCTCCTCTTTATAAATGTAGTTGGAAGCTTGTATATAAACTCTTGTATTGATTTCGTCTATTAGTGGTTGTTGGGGGTTCATTTAATGTAAGTTCAATATGTTATAATGTTAGAAAAACTAGCTGTTAATCCATAGGTGTTGACACTTGACTTCATGTGTCGACACATGTAGCCTGCATTTTTCAGTTATTGTCCACTATCTCTATGTGTCGACACTTGCTCATGTTGTCTTCAAACTTTTGGTCTCTGTCCTCATGTGTCGACTCTTCATTTTCATGTGTTGACACATTACCTAGAAATCTTCATTCATCATTCCTTTGATCAAGTTCAACTTTAACAATACTATGAGATCTTCAAGGAGTCTTCTTTTTGGCGTATATGATAGATCAAAGTTTTCAATTAATCAAAACTAACTTTTATTCAATTTGAATTGAATCTATCTTTTGATAATCATCTTTTCTATGTTGTCAAGTTGCCAGAACTTTATTTCATTAATGCCGAGCTTTTTCCATCTGCTGCTAATGATTTTTTCATCCATGTAGAGCTTCATATTCATGATGCCTCATTGCCAAGTTCTTTCCTTTGCTACTAATCCTTCTTTCTTCTTTAGGATCACTTTAATGAGTCTTTTATAAACTTGATGAAGTCTATTCTTGAACATCTTCATTGATACTTCACATCCGAAATGAAGTCTTCACTTGAATTCTTTGTAGAAATTTTGCAATTATGATGAATTCTTTTTTCGAACACCCTCAATCTCTTTGAATTCAAGTCAACTTCATTGAGTCTATGCACACTTGATGAAATTTTCTTTTGAACACCTTCAATCTCTTCGAATGCAAATCATTTGATTGAAGTTGGAATGTCATTGTCCTGTTTGGTGCATTATATGACTCTTAGAGTGCATTGCTTGACTTGGCTTGATGTGCATCCATTTTGACATGTATTAGACTTTAAGTTAAAACTTTTAAGTTTAAATTATACTCTTTATTAATTTGCACACTAAGTAAATGCATTAGTAGAATAACACAATGTTTAGTTATCATCAAAATCAACATAAAGATCAATCTTGAGTCAACAACTAGTTGTATTAACAGTGCTGGGGACTGCGGAATTTTTCACGACCTAGCTATAGTGCATACGCATACTACCAAAAATTCTAATCTGATCAGCATAGCTTAATCTACGTTATTAGAATCATACCTTCGAGATCTCTCTGGTTTGATCCCGAATAACAAATATTAACAACAAGCACGAGTCAAGTAATAGCAATAAGCAACAATCAACTGCTCGAACTCAACCTTCAGATTTCTGTTGTATCTCTCATACATGCTTTACTTTAGAAAGAGTGGACTCGCAGTTGCAAGGGTTTCTCTTCCTCACAAAAACGTGTATCTCTCAATTATGAGAAAAGTATAACTCTAGTTGCTCTTAGAGTACATATATATAGAGGTACAATAGGGACCATATGATTAGTATAACTAGGGTTTCATACACAAATAAGGATTCGTAATCTAACCAGGATTAATTCCTATTTACATAAATTATAATTGATACCACTAATGAATAATAATTACACTCCCTGTCATACTAAAAATTATATTTCGAGTTCTATATTATTAAATGCTTATTTATCTCCCCACGTTAAGATTACAGATACCCGTCTATTAAATTAAATTACTGACAATTAAATTTAATAAACTTATTTAATTTCTTGAGACTTTCCACTTAACTTATTTGATATGTCGGATTCATAATCTGCCTACAGGGTTTGACATAATCAAAACTTATAAGTTTCCTCAAGGGAGTATCATCAATTCTTATATCGGAATGTGAATTCCATCAATAATTAATATGCACTATACACATAATGTTATTGTCCAACTCACTGAGTTTATTGACCCACAAAAAATCTCACTCTTTTGTGAATCAAAACAATAAACACTACATACACGTGTTTATTTATTATATTAGGATTAAGAGCATAAACACTCATAATAATCATGAGGTATTACTTATTTTATATAGTTAGTATAAAAATAATTATCTCAATATGGTCCTGTTTAGTACACACAAAGTGTACTAGTACAAGAAATTGAAATTATGCAGTTCCCCATAGTTAAGATAGACCTATTAAAACCTTGTGCTGCAGTCTTACTGGTGGTGTGTGCAGTTCTATCTAATACTGTGAACGATAAGCTTATATTTCATAAGAACTGATAATCTGATCTTCCGTGTGTAAACCGTACTCTACACACCAAATCATCTACTATATAGAATAAAAGACACACATGCAAAATTATTAAATAAATAACGCAATGCAATTATTGCTCACACAAATTTTCATTAAAAATAAAATGACTAATTTATTAATAAATACTAAAATTATTACACAAAATATGTCTTTTAGTATAAATCCCTACTACAGTTATATAACACGCAAACAATCAATAAGTCACTCACACCAAACAAATCAAGCTGTGATACAAATACATTTAGAAGACATATCAATATTATTGCATGCAAAAATGAAATTGACTGGTATGAGTTTGAACATATTTAGAATCCAAGTTCAACTGATTTTAGTTTGAACATTTTTAGAATCCAAATTTAGCCTAATTTCGGAAACAATAAATTTTTACTGGGATTTGGATTCTCTCCATTCCATGATTTGAAATAGAGATCTCTATTCTATGATCAATAGCTTAGATGTAATCTTATCACATGCCGTACTAAAATTACGTCGTTTTGTATTAAAATTTATATCTTTATATAACTATAAAATTATTTATTTTTAAATAAATTTTAAATAAATTCATTTAAACTTTTTATTTTTAAATTAATTAACATGTCAACACCTCAATCAATGAAATAAAGATTTTCATTCCAAATAATAGAATGAAGAGAATCCAAATCGCTTTTACTCTATGCATGAATATTATATTAGAGGCTAGTAAGTACATCTTTGACTTGGACAAAGTTAATTGAACAACTTAGTTACTAGCTATAACTTCTCGGGGCAAAAACAAAAAAATAAAAAAGTCAAAATCGGTGCAAATGATAATATACATTAAATATATATATCCAAAGTAATAGATAGAGACAAAAATAAATTTACATGGCCAAGTAATAAGAAATTATTGGATTTTTAAACACAACTATTCAAAAAATTGCCCAACTTGACCAACCCGAGCCGATTTGATTTTGCGGTTCCACTTTTTAGTTTTGGATGAATTTCAACCAAACTCGCCTATACTTGGTGCAGTGACGACATTTATTAGTCTAATTTAATCCAACCCAACCTGATCATCATATGAATCGAGAGCGGTTTTAAAATTCTTCAAGCCGATTTGGTCTGATAAGGTGATGGGTAACTCCCCGACCTTACCTGACTCAACCCGTGACCACCCATATTTTTAAATATCAAGAACTATTGATTGAAATTAAACAAAATAAAGAAAAATGTCTAAACCGGCATACAATAAAGTCAAACATTCTTCTTTCATTAGCATAATCAATCCATATTTCAACTGTTATTTTGATCGACTACATTTGTGTTTTTACTATCTACAAAGACATCTAACGACCCGTTGCCTTCAGGGATTGACTAGGCGCTTAAAGGCAACCAGCAAGACCTTTGACAAAATCTTGGAAATAATTATTGACGAGCACGAGCAAGATGTTGGTCGGCATCAAAGGCATCATAGAGATTTCATCGATGTAATGCTATCATTGAAGAACAGGTCCTCAAGTACTCACGATGAGCTCTCGTATTCAATCGATCGGAAAAATATCAAAGCAATCGTATTGGACATGGTTGTGGGAGCTACTGACACTTCAGCCACCGCGATTGAATGGATCATGTCAGAAGTCTTAAGGCATCCAAGAGTGATGACAAAGCTCCAAGAAGAGCTAAATAGTGTGATCGGGGAAGGCAGAATGGTGGAGGAGACAGATTTGGGAAAGTTGGACTACCTAGAAATGGTGATTAAGGAAAGTTTAAGACTACATCCAGTGGCTCCGTTGTTGGTTCCTCATGAGTCCATGGAGGACATTGTCATCAATGAGTATTACATACCTAAGAAATCGCGAATTCTTGTGAATTCTTGGGCACTAGGACGAGATCCAAATGTGTGGTCGGACAATGTTGAAGAATACCTCCCTGAGAGGTTCATTGGTAGCGATATAGACATCCGAGGACACCATTTTCAGCTGATACCGTTTGGTTCAGGCCGTAGAGGTTGCCCCGGAATGTATTTAGGACTAACGAACATTCGGTTGGTAGTGGCTCAATTGGTACATTGCTTCGATTGGGAGCTGCCTAATGGAATGGCACCAAATGAATTGGATATGAGTGAGAAGTTTGGCCTAACATTGCCAAGAGCCAAGCACTTGCTTGCAATTCCAACTTATCGCTTACATGCTGAAAACTAGGCAAACTGTCCTCTCATATGAACCCAGTTTTAATATGTATGCGAGTCTAGCTCGGCTTGCTTTTGGTTATTAGAATAACATAATTTACTGTTTTAGTTATTTCTAGCCATAGTGTAATTTTGCAATGAAATGCAATGTCTACTGTTTTCTTGGATTTCCTTGGGGTTGTTTGCAGAGCAAACTCACAGTTCCAAATCACCAAAAAAAATTGAATGAAAAGAACCACCTAGTGCTTGAGTGCTGTCCATACTATTCACAAGTGTAAAATTAAATGAGATTAATTTTATACAATTAGAATTTTGAATAAAATTTCTATACAAAATTATTGGTTGTTCAGTTATTTTTTTTTTCAAATCATACAATTATTATTTTTATCATAATTTTAAAAATATTATTATCACATTAATTTTGTGGAGTTTTATGCACAAAAATTCCGAAAGAATATATAGGATATCTGAATTGAGTGTTGCTCTTATCAACGTCAATGTACAGGACCTCTCATTATCGTGTTTTCCTTGAAGTTGTACCCAATGCACAACACTTTTCTTTATGATTGGGTCTGGGAGAGTGGTGAATAGGCAGCTATACTATGACCTTTTTAGCTGAGAAACTAATTCTTGTGACTCAAACCCATGCTATAGTATTAGGCCCGAGTTGACTCGAGACTATTTGGGACTTAAAGTCACGATTTTAACTATATATTTTTAATAATACTAGCTTTTAGCCTAAAACCTTTTCCCATCGTGAATATGATTGTGTGTATCCTCTCACATACGTTGGTTTGATCCAACAGAAGAGACAATAATTTGCGACTTTTATTTAAAGAGATGAAGATGAAATCGAGTTCCCAAATCATATTTTAATGCCGCAGTAGGTGAAAGTGTAGATGCATTGAACAATTTTCTGGATCTTGTTCAGCAAAGTTCCCTTCACGTGCCCAGTCATGGACCCTAGCTATTCCTGACACGCCAAATAAACTGACAATTTAATCAAAACATTTCAAAGAATCAATCGATTGGTAACCAATAAAATATGGTTGCCTAAGGTTCTCTTCTATATCATGCTAGGTCGGTCAGCTTCTTTATTTTTTTATTTGTTAATTTTGTCTTTATTCCTTTATTTATAATTACTTAGTGATTCTGCATGTACGTTGTACATGATTTTTATTTCTATGAAAATATTGTGACCCGTCACATTATATTATACTACATTATTTATTGATTGTCTATTTCAAAGGATTAAGCATTCTTGTTTTGTTCTTATAATTCTTTTGCACTAAAATTGTTAAAAGCGAATAATAAATAGATAAAAAAGTTAGATGAAACCCACCATTTGATGATGGGCCCATTTTAAATTGTCCAGCAACAGTCCGCAACTGTCGCACGGTTGCAATTGATGCTTAGACTTTCTCTAAATAGATTATGTACATGCTTATACTTGCTCTAAATAGATTATGTTTGCATCTTTCTATGATTTGTTCAAGCTAGGTAGAAGTGTGAGTGAAGTAATCTAAAGTGAAATTTTGAATGGAGCTAGGCAGAAGTGTGACTGAAGTACTCTGAAGTGAAATTTTGAATGAGTACAAAAATACAATCCCGTTATTAGCAAAAGTAAAAAATATCATCCTAAAAAAGGTGAACCCAGTTGACAAATAGAATCAAGTCTTTCAAAAAAACAAAAAAAAAAAGTGATAATTTAATAAGCATCAAGACCATGAAAAGCATATATAACAATGTGTTTTGAAGTCGAAGAGTAAATTCAGGAATCTAACTTTATCATGCTTTGCAAAGTTCAAAGCACATGGAATTATACACACGCACACACGCACACACATATATATATATTTTATGATATTAGTCATTATGACGAAAGGATTTAAGCAAGCAAAGATGAAGCCTATTTATTGCAATTTTGTCGGTGGTTATTGACATATTGAAAACTTTCAACAAAAATCCAATGACAAAATTAGAAACTGTACATTAATTTTTAAAATACATGGATGCATATATTAGACTCATCAGAATTTTATTTGTATGTAATCGTAACTTCAGGCATACCAGAAAAGGAAAACGTTTGACACTGAATGTGCATACAGTGTTTGATGACACGAAAAAAATCCATATGATTAAGTTACCAAGTATCAATGTCCATAAACATTCAATATTCCTGTGTCTTTGAAGGTACATTATATATGTTGTTGAGCATGTTTGCATATTACAATACATTAGCATATGCGATGTGTGATTTCCTCCAACACATCTCTGTATTGCCCGTAAACTATCCTGAAGCTTAACCTTCTCAACATCAGCCTCATTCAAACATGGTTAAACATATATAACGTCATAGTTTTCTAACCTTCTCTGATTTGTCACAAGCCTTAGCAGCCAGTTCGGATTTCTCTACCATGCACATCTTTTCCTTTGTTGGGCTATGTTGTGATTGTTAAATCAGGTGGCAACCCAAGAGGGGGGGTGAATTGGGTTTATAATTAAAAATTAAAATTTAGAATAATCCAATACACTTAATTTTCAAGAGGTGAGATGCAATAGAAAAGATATAAAACATTAATCTAGTTAAGTAATGAATAAGACAAGCTAAGATATGATCAATGTGAGATTAGTACAAATGATTCAAGTGTGTGTGTGTCTCAAGTATATCAAGATTATATGTAAGAAAGATATTAAGCAAGAAAAAAAAAAGAGAGAAAAGAGAAGAGATCAAACACAACGATTTAAAGTGGTTCGGTTGGCTCCTCTTATGCCAATCCTACGTCCACCTCTAAAGCTCCTTCCTTGGGCAAATCCACTATTCTTCAAATAGCTTTACACCACTAGCTTGTCCGGTTGCTAGCAAACCTTTACACCAAGTGTTTTGTTCCAAAAACACTCAAAAAATAACTCTTTGTTTTGCTCTCCAAAACAAAGCACCAAGAGGATCTTTTTCTCTAAGTGTTCCTCTCAATCACTCAAAAAATAAATCACAAGGGTTTAGCAACCCTTTTACAAATGATATAGGGGAGTTGAATCTTACAACAATAGATACAAAACTCTCAAAAGTTGAATAAAAGAATGAAGCTCAAAGATGAGATGGAATGAAGAAGTAAAGCTCAAAACTTGAAGATCTTGATGAATATCACTTTGTATGCTCAATCTTTGTAATCTCTTATGTGTCATTGCTTCTCTTGTGTATCTCTATTTATAGAGGAAGAGTAGTAGATTATTTGTAGCTTAAAATCAACTTCTAGTCGTTGGAGAGGTTTGAACACATTTCTTCCCGTTTGAACAAAGTTGCTGCCAGTCAGGATTTGAATTTCAGATATGATTGCTTCTGTTCCTCCTCGATTTTCTCCTTGATAACATTCGAATTTGAAAATGTCTATAAGAGACAAGTTGTAGATATGGACGTCCTCTTTTCAAAACCTCAAGAATCATGTCGATCTAACGGCTAGATCAAAAGTTATCATCAAAATACTCAAGCTGTCTCTCAGTTGGCATATTTGAATTTCTGCAGATTTGTCTTCACTTCCAACTCAATTTTCTCCCTTATAACGTTTGAATTTGAAAATATCTATAAGATAAAAGTTGTAGTGATAGAAGTCATCTTTTCAAACCTGAAAGAATAATGTCTATCCAATGGTCAGATCAGAAGTTATCATCAAAATACTCAAGTTGTCTCCCAGTTGGCATATTTGAATTTCTGCAAAGTTGTCTTAACTTCCACCTCGATTTTCTTCCTCATGACGTTTGAATTTGAACATGGCTATAAGATAAAAGTTGTAGCCCTGGAAGTAATCTTTTCAGATCAATAAGAATCATAGATAAACAACGGTTAGATCAAAAGTAATGATAAAATTACTCGAGCTATCTCTCAGCTATCATATTTTGAACTTCTACTCCAATGTGTCACATTCCAGCTCAGTTTTGTCCCATAAGACATTCTATTCACGAAATCCTCATAAAATACCGTTTATAGGAATTTGAGTCTTATTTCCAATGCCACAAAAATCAGATCAATCCAACGGTTGGATCAAAAGTTATGTATATAATATTGAAACTATCTCCAATGAGCTTTCTTATCATTATCTTTAAATTAGTCTTCTTCTTCATGCTATGCATTCCTTTTAAGTCCAAGACTAATAATAATTTCAAAAAATATTAGATAATTAACATTTAAAACATAAATAAAAATTAAGTGATATATCATTGAAATGCACAATATATTTAAACTTTTAAAATAAAAAATCTTTAAAAATCTTAACTCATGCATCAAACTTATTTTATTATGAAATCTTGAGATTAACCAAATTTTAATCATTAAAACATTTATATTTGTTATCATCAAAATCAATTAATGAAAACTTGAGGCTAACAGTGATAAGCCTGCATAAACACAAACTTGTTGCTGAGATAAAAAGTTGGAATAAAATGAACTGTTATCTGATGAAACTATTTTTAACTTCGGTCTATAGCGAAGTAGGGTATGAGTGTTTTGCAACATGCATAACTAAATGAATTGCATACATTTGATTTGGACAACCCAAAGCATGTCAGGAGGCAACTATTTCAGAGAAGAGGTTTACCGTAGAAAAGCAAAAAACATAAGGAAAGGTATACAAATCTTCACTATTCAATAATAATATGCATAATCATCAAACAGGAAGGAGGGAGAGATGAGAAATACCTCCACTGCATAAAATCAAAAGGTTTGGCCTATATGCTTCATCAATGCTGCATTATCTTTTGCAGCTTCATATAAGGTAACATGGTATAAGCAGTGTTATTTTGCTTTCATAAAGAGGGAACTCCTCCCAGGTATACCTTTTGAGCAAAGGAAAAGATTGCATTTGGTAAATTTACTCATCCAATTCCCATCAAAAGTGAGCAACTCAAGCATATTTTTCTACATTGAATCAAAACCTACGATTAATCTCAAAACTTAAATGAAATAGTATTTTTTTCTTGTACATGCACAAAAACGTTGTCAGTATTCTCACCTAATTTTCACGCTTCCAGAAACTGATTATAATTAATGGTGAATCTTAAATCCTGAGATGAAATAGTATTTTCTTCCTGTCCATTTCTCAAATAAAGAGGATATAATATAGAGACAATTCAGTGCACTGTTCTGTGCATTGGGAACTGGTTGTCAATGGTTAGGTGTTCCTATGGGCCTTGGCTCAAAGTTTTCTTCTGAACCCGGTTGAACTCAACTCAAATGAACTTTCCATTGCACAATCTAAAATGACAAGTTTTTCATCCATCCAAAGGCCTCTCTGTTTAACAGTGAAATCTATATTTATGTACCAAGTTTACAAAAATGTTGGATACAGACTTAATCAGACCCTTAGCCATCATAGCTTGGAGCAATCAAGCGTCAAGTCTTCAGTAGCTCTAGTAGAAGTGTACAAGTTTTTTTTTACAGATTTCACACCACTCCCACTTGCTCCTTATTGGACAGCTTTTCTACCAAGCTTCTCAACATGTTCAAGAAATGGTTTTAGCTCTGTTAGAACCACAATTATGTAGAGTGAATATGATCAAAATCTCCAAATTTGACATCTTGAACATTTTCGAAGCAGAGTAAAATGTTTTAAAAAATTAATAATCCTAGAAGAAGAAAAAAATTAGGAAAAACTGGGGACTTATATAACAGAAAACTAAATTGCTCCATCATTTTTTTAATTCTCATGTCTGTATATAGTGTTTGAGTTTATGACTCAAAGATATGGTTTCTTTTTTTTAATCCAACTAAAGATGCATCCTCAAATTTACTACCATACTACTAAAAACAAAAGAACAATAGTCCAACTACAATGAAGTATTAATAGCATAAGCCATGCAAATCATCTACACTGCCTACATTGAATAAGGGAAGATCATTAATATGGCACAAGTATTAATAGCATAATGTTGAACTTACATTCAGAAGCACAAATTTGATCCCAGCCCTTAACACGAAAAACCACGAAGGCAATTGCTTGGAAGAATCCGAATATGAAACAATCTGACTATGAGAAGGTATGTTTATCCCCAAAGTACTCTGTCAAACATACATAGGTATGCACCAGCATGCTACATACATAGGTTTTGGAATAAACACTTACTATAGTCCCTCTGCATTTTTCCAGTTAGAAGAGACCTCCTTCTCCGAATGCTGTGAAATGATTCCTAAAAAACGAACTGAGACAACAACTCATAAATAGACAATAAGGTTTTCCCTATTTGCAAATAATGAAGTTATCATGTTTATGGATACCTAATGATTTAACTCTGCAAGAGACCCCGTTTGAATGTGTCCAAGTTGTTCGACAAAATTGTCTCCTTTTGTTTTTAATGCCAGATGGCTTGAAAGAAACATGTTTGACAAAATGCCTTGCCTTTGTCTTGTGCTCGTGTTCTATTTATACCAAAGGAATACCCAAAGTATATAAAAACTACAAAAATGACCTTGTTGTTAAAAAGGTTCAAGTTAAAAGGAAAGTAGGAATTATACCTTTTTTTTTTTTAAGAGACAGATAGTGTGAATAGAAACATCCCTTCAGTAAGCAATACTCCCGATCATCTTTTTCTCACTTTGCTAGCTCCCTCTATGCTCAACTGTCATGTGATGTTCATATGTATTGCTGTCCCTTCCTAAAATCTATCAAAAACACATGAAATACATTTGGTGTTATATTTAAGAGAGAAAATGTGATAATGATGGTCAACTAAGATGTAACCCAAGCTACCACTGGTGTATCTCAACACAACAGAAGAGTATATATACATTTTTAATAAGTAACATAATAGAAGATCAATGAAATGTACTACTCACAACATAATATATATTCAATTGCAAAATTCAGTTGTTTCCATAATTAAGACAAACAAACAGAGAAGGATGCCTAACATAATATTTAATAAGAAGAAGATTGAATATTTATGATACCTTCCAAAGCTAGGTAATTCACATTACTGCAACTATTAAGAAACCATCCTTACTAAAAAAAATGTGAACATTTCTATTATAACATATTCACATTATTAGTGGATACTATTCCTATTAAAAAATCTGAACATTTTCCAGTATGAAGCTCTCCTGCGATTATTTGACATCTGGGCATCTGACTACAAGTGTCATTAGGTTCTGTTTTTTTTTCATTTCAAAACCATCCTTCCATAGTTTTATCGCGTTTTAGCTAGCCAGGCTTTTGTACAAACCCAGTCTCCCCATTAACTAAATGAACCCAATTAACCCCAAGAAGCCAAAAAGGGGCAAAAAAAATAAAAATACAGAACTTAATATATGAACCCACTTCCAAAATAAAAACTTAATTGAAATGGGTTTTCCTAATCAGTGCCCATGTCGCAAAGTTGAATTGGGTTTTTGAAGCCAAGGGCGTTTGTTGTCCAATTTATGGAAAACTAAGGCAACGAAGTGGGTCCTACAAAGACGAATTCAAAACATAAAGTTTTTTGAAGAATGCCCAAGGGATCTGCAGCATTGGCTTTTTGAATAATGCCCAAAGTTCTGGGAAGGTTGATTGTGGGTAAACGATGAAAGAGATGAAGAGTAATGGGTTTTTCAAAGGCACAAGCTAATGATATACTAATAGCCAACTTTTGAGTTTCCCATATCTTACCTTTTACAGCAATTGAGAGATATCTACTTTAGAAAAAGATGGCATTTATCGCATTCAATGCAAAGACGGGTTCATAAACTGAATGAAACCAATTAACCCCAAACAACTTTAAAAAAAAAAAAAAAGAAACAAAACAAAACTTAATCAATGAACCCACGTCCAAAATAAAAACTTAATTGAAATGGGTTTTCCAAATCAATGCCCATGTCATGAAGTGGAATTAGGATTTTGAATGCCAAGGTCATTTGTTGTCCAATTTATGGAAAACTAAAACAACGAAAGGGGTCATGCCAAGATGATTTCAAGACTAATAGTTTATTTTGAAGAATGCCCAAGGGATCTGCAAAATTAGAAGAAATCTAAAAAAAGATGATAGTGCAAATTATGAGTCTGAATTGTTTACCCATCATTGATGTTAAAGCTTGAAATAAGAAATGATGTCTAACTTGGAAACTAACAAAAAGAGACAATCTTTCACCCTTCAAACATCAAGTGCTTGAAATCTGAAAAGAGAATTAGCATTTATGTCAAAGAGAATGATCTGAAGCCTAAACTAAAAATTTTCATATTTCAAAGACACTTTTTATGTTTCGAAATGGCATATTTTACTTACCCCCAAAAAAAAAGAAAACGGCATTTTCTATTCAAAGAGACAATTTTATGTTTCAAAGTCACTTAAAATGGGGCAATTAAAATTTTCATGTCCTCAATCAAAACTAAAAATGCTCCACATTTCTCATTAAAAGAAAAACTCAAGTTAATCTTAATAGCAGGCAAAATAATGGGAATCTCCGAACAACATAGTCATACACCATATATGAATATGAAATGAATTCACGATTTTTAGGCCTCAAACAAAACGGTAGTGCTTGAAATCTAAAACTAAATGCAGCATTTTATCAAACACTACATATACAACAAGCGGGGTAATGGGTGATGGGTAATGCAAAACCATTCGAGTAGAGTTTGAAGAGATCAAATTGTGAAGTGTTTGAACCCTAATATGAACAACAGGAGTTACCTAACGGTAGGACAAAGCACTGATGATGATGATGTCGTCATTGTTGGCGTTCGAAGAGCAATCCAAAAATAAATAAAAAAAACTTAATGTATGAGCCCAAGTACAAAATTAAAACTCAATTGAATTGATTTTTTCAAATCAATGCCCACGTCATAAAGTGGAATTGAGTTTTTGAAAGCCAAGATTGTTAGTTGTCCAATTTATGAAAAACTGAAGCAACCAAGAGGGTGATGCAAAAAGATAAATTCAAGACTTACAGTTTTTTTTAACAATGCCCAAGGATATTTAGCATTAGACGGCTCCTCGAAGAATGCCCAAGGATCTGTAGTATTAGAAGGATGTTTGTGGATAGCATGAAAGAGAGTAAGAGATGGAAGAGGCAGAGTGATTTCAGGAGACGGTGCAATTGTTTTCAACGTCCTTTGGTTTAAGGTGAAAAGGCGTTTTGTGCCTTGGGAGAAAATATTCAATGGGCCGGCGATGACACGTAATTATTGTTGACATGGTATCAAAAATTAATAAAATTTATTTACGTATGTATCATGTGATGAGATGTCATGTTAGTTAGTGGGATAGTATGAAAAAAATATCCCAACTAACTCCTTAATTTTAGATGATGAGGATGAAAATTATATTTTAGTATATTTCTATTGACTTGTGACACCGCATCAACATGATTACATGGCATCACGGTTACACTGAATATTTTCTCGTGTCTTGGGTGTTGACTTAGATATGTAATTTCCTTGTTTTTCTAGGGGCATTTGCGGGACGAAAGCGTAGAAAATAGTTTAGTTCCTCTTGTCTTTTAAAGTAGTAGAGATAGGGATAGAGATTATAAATTTTTAATTTTGTAAACCCCCTAAAGTTAACTAGTGTGTTGATTTAAATATTTTTTTTTCTATTGAATATTTTTCTTATTTGGACTAAGGCCTCTTTTTCAAGTAAGATAAATAAATAAAAAAAATAAAAGATGAATAAATCGCTTTAAAAATTTTAGGGACTTAAAAAAATTTTATTTACACACTTTTTTTGTTAAGCCAATATATTTTCTAAAGTTAAATAGGATAGTTGATTTTAGGCCTTAGTTTTCTAACGAACATTCTTTCTCATCTAGATAACGGTATTTCTTTAAAAAAATAATGTAAAACTATATGACTTTGACTATAGCATATAATATTTAAAAAATTTGGGACCTTTAATTTTTATTTATTTCGTATTAAATTGGTGTTAAGTCCCTATATGGACTAAATCAAACACAAAAGTAATGGCATGAGAAGTTTGATAGTATTATGATGACAAACGGATTTAAAATTAACAAATGTGGTAAATGTGTCTATGTGAAACACGTTACAAATAGATATGTCATTAAAGTTACTAAGAAGATGTTGAATAGTATATTTTACAAAAAAAAAAATCTAGGTGTCTCAGATGTTATACTTAGCATCAAGATTACTTAAACATTTGATAGAAATGCTTTCACAATTACATTATGGAGAAAATATTGATAAGTAACAAGTTTGATACTAATCTAGTGAGAACAACTGTAAAAGTTAATTTTTATCTCATGAAGAATACTAGTAACTTCGCATCTCAATGGAAATATTATAGTATATTAAGTAGATATACATTAAATTGACAGTTTAATGTATGTCATGAATTTTATTCGTCTAAATATTAATTAGTAAATTAAGTAAATATACAAGTACAAGTAAAAACATTTACGATAGAGAGAGAGACAGAGAGAGCTACGTTTCTCATTTTCAGATTTTCTTACCAGAAAAGAGGGCTGACAAAACATCTGAATCTCCAATCAATCTACTTAATTACGAAGCATAGATTGAAGTAGATAATAGCTTACAAAGACAACAACGATAAGATAAGAGGAGATCGGAGTAGATATGATAAGATCAGAGAAAGACCGGAAGCTGCTATTAGAGATCAGAATCCTCAGGAAACAGGCGTGTCCAAGGAGTCGGAGATTGTGTCTAATCGGGCTCAACTCCACCACCGGCAATAGTAAAAGTCTGTGAATAAAAGTGTGATTAAACGTTTCTTTGAATCCTTCCTTTTCACCCCCGTTGTTCTTTTCCCAAACTTTCTTCTCCACTAATCTCATTCTCAAAACCAGTTCTTTGTTCAAGTCTTGATATGAGAAGCTAGAGCAAACTGGAGTTGACTACATTAAAAGATAATATTGAAGAGATCGTCTCTCAGTTGAGAGATAGGGACTCTACTTCTAGATTAACCGGAGTCTCTGTTATATTGCTTGATCTTCACCATCGGCTTATCGGCTAGTTCATTTTGCCTCGCTAATGAATCTAGAGATCAGGGAAATGATGAAGAATCAATTGCAAGAAAAATGGAAATGCCGCTTCACTGTATTCGTTGACAATCTTCCAAGAAATATGAACAATATATGGCTATAGAAAATCTTTGCAAAGCATGGTAACATTACGGAGACTTTCGTGTCTTACAAAGAAAGAAAAGGAAAAGGAATTTATTTGGTTTTGTCCAGTTCCAGCACCATTAGGAAGCTTACAAGGCCATCAATATGCTAAATGGAGTTTGGCTTTTGGACAAAAAGCTATTGGTCAAGAAAGCTGCCTATGGAATGAAAGATAAAGTCAAAATGAAAGATTAAGTGACATCAAAGATTAAGAGAGGAAAAAACGTTAAGGAGGTAAGAGTGAACTCAAATGTGTAAGCACCCCATTTTTGACCGCTTGGCAGTCTACACTCCGTCCAGACTTGTTTTCAAATCACTGTGGGCGTATTCCAACCGAAACCAACTTTCTAAGTCCAAATCCCGTCTGTCCATCGCTTCGCGGGCCCGCCAAGCCCAAATAGAGGCAAAATGACCAAAACGCCTTTAAGGGCATTGTCCTTTCCAATCCCACTCTCGAGATAGTTTATTCCTCGAGACGGTTCCAACTCAAGCACGTCTTTTCGAAGACGGTAAGTCCCCTTTCCAATCCCACTCTCCAGACAGTTTATTTCTCTAGACGGTTCCAAATCAGGCACGTCTTTTCGAAGACGGTAAGACCCCTTTCCAATCCCTCTCTCGAGACAGTTTATTCCTCGAGACGGTTCCAATTTAGGCACATCTTTTCGAAGACGGTAAAACCCATTTCCAATCCCACTCTCGAGACAGTTTATTCCTCGAGACGGTTCCAAATCAGGCACGTCTTTTCGAAGACGATAAGACCCCTTTCCAACCCCTTTCTCGAGACAGTTTATTCCTCGAGATGGTTCCAATTCAGGCACGTCTTTTCGAAGACGGTAAGACCCCTTTCCAATCCCTCTCTCGGGATAGTTTATTCCTCGAGACGGTTCCTAATCAGGCACATCTTTTCGAAGGCGGTAAGACCCCTTTCCAAGCCCTCTCTCGAGACAGTTTATTCCTCGAGACGGTCCGAGTAGCGAAAATACTCGTAAATATCACAACCGTTAGAGTAGCGGAAATACTCACAAATAGGTCGATGTAGGGAATTGCCAACAAACCCCTGTGTCACGATGACCGCCGTCAGAGTGGCGGAAACACTCAAAACCCAGGTCAACACCAGTGTCTGTTAGCCCACTTCAGTGAAAAACGACCAAACTGCCCTTTAGGCCTTTTCCGAGACTTTCCGGTCAAGATGACCATTTTTCCCCTAAGCATCTGAATGCCCCGGGAACCACACCGACTCTGGGTATCAAACCGGTAATCTCCTGAGATTGCTTCTTATAGTATTCTCAACCTTTCCTTATCTTTCTAGATCATTCCGAGTCAGTTCCGGCAAACCCAGTACAAAAATGACTATTTTGCCCTTGGTGGGCTGATCTCCTTTTCCAACCACGCCGGCTCTGGGTATCAAATCGGAAACCTTTGGGAACATTCTAAATAATGTTTCCAAATCCCAAGTCTTTTTCTGTGACAGTCCTAGTTCGTCTCGGCAGCTTCCTGATCCGATTGACTGTTTTGCCCCTAAAGGCCCGGTCAACCTTTCCGACACATTCTATCCTCACTTTTCAAGTTAAATACCTCTGGGACACTATTCTAAGTGTTCCTGCTCTTTTCCGGCCTTCCGGGTCATTTTCGGCTCCTTCAAATCATTCCCGGACTTTCCGTAGTCACTTTTAGTGAAGTCAGGCTAAAAATTGCATGGTAGTCACTAGTACAGGCTCCCAAATCTAATCAAAGATACGTTGCTTACCGACCTTAAATATTTCCTAAATAGTTGGCGCTACTAGTAGTGGCGCCAAGCCAAAAATTGGCCTGGCGCCACTCCTAGTGGCGCCAGTGTAAATTCTGGCTTGGCGCCACTGCAACAGGCGCCAGTGTTGTCCAACCTCTATAAATACAAAGCCTCCTCCAATGTGAAAAGGATCCATCAACTCAATCTAAAAATCATATAATTCGATATACAGAGCTCGAACACTCCCTAAACCCTAGCCTCCTTAGGTTTTCCAAACCCTAGCCACCATACACAAACCCTAGCCTTATATACACTCCTATACACCCCCGTACACTCATACACACCCCTATACACTCATACACTAACCTTCAACCCTCCTTCGAAGACTTGAAGAGTTGCAATCTGAAGTTTGAAGATTGAAGGCGGCTCTTGAAGATTGAAGACGAAGATCAAGACGAAGACTGAAGAAAGCAAGGCGCGCAAAATAAACAAGATACAAGGTAGGTTCTCCATTTAAATTTTCGCACTTCCCCCTCTCTCTTCTCTCTTCTAACCCACTTGGGTTTTCTCTATTTTAATCTCCCATCTCTTTCCCCCCCTTTCTTTGCATGCTTGAAATAAGGAGATTCTCGGTCCATGTGTAGGATTGGGCTATTGGAGAGTCACCGTGTCGGGGGCTTTCTTTTAGTCTAAGCAGAGACTACGTGGGTCCAGCTCCCTTGATTATGTGGTGAAGCCTTAACCTTGTATGTTCACGACCCCAAAATTACATTGTGCATATCATGATCTTGCATCTTCCAAAAATCGTTTTCAAAGTTGTTTTTTAAATCGTTTTCAAACTTGTTTTCAAAATTGCATCAAAATCTATTTTTCAAAATATGTTTCCAAAATCACAATCCTAATGTGATTCTAGCTTTTCCATGGCTAGGATTGCTTTAGGAAAGTGTTATATTTAAAGTGACCTTCATGGTCCATATTTTCAACTCCTTGTTATTTTCAAAAACCACTTTTCTAAAGTGGTTCAAGCCTTTCTATGGCTAGAATTGCTTTAGGAAAGTGAGATGTTTTTACACTTCCTAAAAACTCTATTTTCAAAAAACTCTTTTCCTAAAAAATATCTTTCAATATACTTTCCTAAAACTCTCCTTTCCAAAATTGTTTTCTAAAAACTCCTTTCAAAACTTTCCTTTTTCAATTCCTTTCCAAAACGCTCTCTTCAAAGTCCACTTTCCAAAAAATTTCCCTAGATCTCTTTCCTAGAAAAACTCTCTCCAAAAATCTTTCCAAAAACTCTCTTTCTAAAATCTCCCTTCCAAAAAACTCCCCTTTAGGATTCCCTTCTAAAAAACTCGTTTCCAAAAACGTACTTTCCAAAAATCTCTTTTCTTAGAGCCCAAGTCAAGCCTTAGAACTCACAATTAGGAAACCCTAATTTTCTTTCAAAAAACATAGTTTTCAAACTTTGTCCCAAACCTAAGTTTCCAAAACCTCTTGTTTTCCACATCCAATCCATACACATTTCCAAAACCTCTTTTCTATGTCAAAATTATAGCCTTTCAAATCTTAGGGTTTCTAGAACATCCCCTTTTTAAATCCTTGTCAAATCAAATCTTCCCTTCAGGAAGGCAAATCCAATCCCCCCGTTTAGGAAACTAGATCCCGTCCTCCGTTTTTGGAAACAAAATCAAATCTTTTCTTTTAGAAACCAAATCTAATCCCTTCCTAATCCAAACCTTTCTTAATTCAATTCCTTCCTAAACCATAAGTTTCCTAAACCTAAACTTTAAATCTTTCCATAAATTTCAAAATCCAAATCTTTCCTAATTCAACTCCTTCCTAAACTTCTCCTTTCCTAAATCTTAAGTTTCTAAAACTTGAACATAAAGATCTTTCCTAAATTTTAAAAACTTAACTTCTACATCTTTCCTAATCCTACTCCTTTCCAAATCTTAACTTTCCAAATCTAAGTTTTCAAACTTTTCCTAAACTCAAACCTTTCCTAATCTCAAGATTGTCTAAAACTAAAACTCTAAAACTTTCTAAATCCTAAACTTTCTAAACTCAAAACTTTCTTAATTCAAACCTTTTCTAAATCTTTCCTAATTTAAAATTTTTCTAAAATTCTAAGCTTTCCAAATTCAAAACTTTCTTAACTTGAAACTTTCTAAATTCTCAGCCTTTCTAAAACTAAACTTTCCTAATTCAAAACATTTCTAAATTCAACACTTTCCTATTTCAAAACCTTTCTTAAAACGAAACTTTCCAATTTTCAAAACTTCCCTATTTCAAAACATTTCAAATTCAAAACTTCCCCATTCCAAAACATTCTAAATTCTAAACTTTCCAACTTTCAAAACTTCGTCATTTCAAAACTTTCTTAAACCTAAAACTTTCCTAATTTTGAAACTTTCCTAATTTCAAAACTTTCTTAATTTGAAAACTTCCCTAAGTTGAAACTTTCCTAATTCCAAAACTTTCCAAAAATGAAACTTTCCTAATTCGAAACTTTCCTAAATCGGACCTTTCTTAATTCGAACCTTTCCTAAATCCAATCTTTCTTAAACTCTCGAGTCTTTCCTAAGTCTCATCTTTCTTGAGTCTAGGTTTCTTAAACCTCCATCTTTCCAAAACAAGTCTAAATCTTTCTTCCAAGTTCTATCTTTTCAAATCAAAATCCAATCTCTTCAATTCCAGAATTCCAAATTTCAATTTTCAATTCAAAGTTCAATCTCTCAATCTTCCAATTCAATTTCCAATTCAGTCTCTTTCTTTCAACTCTTCTATTTTCAATCGGACTCCGGTCCGAACTACGACTGACCTGATTCCTCCAAAAGGATATGTAGGCAACCCTCATTGGTGCGGTCTCCACATTTTTTCAAATCTCAAATTCTACAATCTTTTCAAATCTCTAATCTATTTTCAAACTTCCAATTTCAAATTTCTATTTCCAAATTTCTATTTTCAATTTTTCAAACTTTCCAATTTCAATTCCATCTCTTCAAATCTATTTGCAAATCAAATCAATTTCAAATCAATCTCTTTCCAAATCTCTAATCTATTTTTAAACTTCCAATTTCAAATTTCTATTTTCAATTTTTAAACTTTTCAATTTCAATTCCATCTCTTCAAATCTATTTTCAAATCAAATCAACTTTAAATCAATCTCTTTCCAAATATATTTTTCAATTCTCTTTCCTTGCACTTGCATATCATGCATCATGTTAGTTTATTTTCAAGCATTGTTTTCCAAGGTGAATAGGATTGAACTATAGTTGGTTGAAGACTCTTATAGGTGAATCTAGGGTAGATTGACATGTAGGTATCGAAAGGGCGGGGTAGGGTGATGGCTTAGTGCATCTTCCCTTCACGTAACCAACCTTCGAACCTAGATCACTGATTTCAAAGACCAAAAAGGAGTTATTTTTTCAAAAAAGGGCTAAATGTTTTCCAAAGGTTGCCAAACAACCTATTTTCCTTAAAAACCCTCTCTTGAGGAGATATTTTCAAAATCATTTTCCAAAACCCTAAGTGTAGTCTTAGGATTATTCTTAGTTTTTAGGTGACCTAACTCACCTTAATCAAGTTAGGTGGCGACTCCAAACTTTTTCTAAAAGCCCTTTATTCAAATCAAATTTTCAATTCAAACTTAGTCGCACTCATTCTTCTAGGAGGGTGAGTTCTAACGAGAGAGTACAACATTTTTTCCGCTTGTGTGAGTATTTCTCGAGTGCGAAAAATCTGGGCGCGACAAAATGGAGACTTAGTTAAAGGGAGATCTTATAGGGATGTTCTTCAAATGGAAGGCTCGCAGGTGGGAAAAGAGACTAGAACTAATTATGAAGGAAGATCTTTAGTGGGAGTTGACACCGTAGATGATGAACGGCTGAAACGTTATGCTATTGCCATTGTAAAAGATTTCAACTAGATTCAAGGCTTAGACGTGGCCATGAAAAGAGAAAGGGTTTTCTTAATCAAAGTTAAACCACTCGGGGCATGGAAGGTTCTACTTGAATTCTCTAATGTTGATACAAAGAAGGATATAATGGAAAATTCTAGACCATGGTTGGACAAGTGGTTTTCAGTTATTCACAATTGGTCTCATAGAGAATTTACTACCTCTCGAAGAATTTGGTTAACAATTATCGGGGTACCTCTTCATGCCTGGATTGATCAAAATTTTAAGACGATTGAATCATTGTGGGGAATAGTCTTAAGCATTGATAAAAGAACATTAGCGAAAGAAGATTTGGAATTTGGTAGAATCTTGATTGAAACAAAGGATGTGGAAAGGATTAAGGGATCCTGCACTCTAAAAGTCCACAACTTTCTCTATAATATTTTTGTAATGGAAGTGGGGATTCAGAGATTGAATATGTAAGGAGACCATTTTATGATCACTGAGTTAGATTCATCTTCTGAAGAAGACTTATCCTTAGGATTCTAGCAAAGGACTGATGAGATGGATCAAGAATTACTTTAGCAAATGTCTTAGGATGACATAGGAACATGAAATCCTCAGTTAATGGCTTAAATCAATTAGGGTGAAGATAGGGTAGAAGATGGGGAAAATGATGACTTGGCCATTATTAGCCAAGTGGCAGACTCCATCAATGCTAAGAACGAAGACAAGGTCACACCAGGGCAACTAAGCTTGAACATTAATGAGTTTGTATCAGGGGATTCGTAGGAGGATGGTGTCGCGCCCAGATTTTTCGCACTCGAGGAATACTCACCCAAGCTGAAAAAATGCAGTACTCTCTCGTTAGAACTCACCCTCCTAGAAGAATGAGTGCGACTAGCTTTGAATTGAAAAATTGATTTGAATAAAGGGCTTTTGAAAAAGATTCGGAGTCGTCACCTAACTTGATTAAGGTGAGTTAGGTCACCTAAAAACTAAGAATAATCCGAAGACTACACTTAGGGTTTTTGGAAAACGATTTTGAAAATACCACCTCAAGAGAGGGTTTTTAAGAAAAACAGGTTGTTTAGCAACCTTTGAAAAACATTTAGTCCTTTTTGAAAAAAAACTCATTTTTGGTTTTTGAAATCAGTGATTCTAGGTTCGGAGGTTGGTTATATGTAGGGAAGACTCACTAAGCCATCACCCTATCCCGCCCTTTCGGTACCTACATGTCAATCTACCCTAGATTCACCGACGAGAGTCTTTAACTAACTATTGGCCAATCCTATCCATTTTGAAAAATAATGCTTGAAAAGAAACTAATATGATGCATGATATACAGGTGCAAGAAAAGGGGATTAAAAAATAGATTTGGAAAGAAATTGATTTGAAATTGATTTTATTTGAAAATAGATTTGAAGAAATGGAATTGAAATTGGAAAGTTTGAAAATTGAAAGTAGAAATTTGAAAATAGAAATTTGAAATTGAAATTTTGAAAATAGATTGGAATTTGAAAATGTGGAGACTGCACCCATGAGGGTGGAATTGAAAGTTTGAAAAGTGTTGTGATCACACCTATGAAGGTTGTCTATGTATCCCTTTGGGGGAATTAGGTCAGTCGTAGTTCAGATCGGAGTCCGATTGAAAATAGAAGAGTTGGTTTGAAAGAGAGATTGAATTGGAAATTGAATTTGATTTGAAATTAGAAGAGGAGATTGGAAATTGAAATTGAGAAGATTGGACTTGCTTTGGAAAGATTGATTTTAGAAAGACTCGAGAGTTTAAGAAAGATTGGATTTAGAAAGGTTCAAATTCGAAAAGGTCCGATTTAGGAAAGTTCCGAATTAGGAAAGTTTCGTTTTTGGAAAGAGTTGAAATTAGGAAAGTTTGGAGTTTAAGAAAGTTTCAACTTAGGAAAGTTTTGGATTAAGAAAGTTTCGGATTTAGAAAGTTTTCGAAATAGGAAAGGTTTTCAAATTAGGAAAGTTCCCAAATTAGGAAAGTTTTGAAATAGGGAGGTTTTGAAAATTGGAATGTTTAGAAAACAAGGAAGCTTTGAAAATAGGGAAGTTTTGAAATAGGAAAGAATTGAGTTTAGAAATGTTTTGAATTAGGAAAGTTTCAACTTAAGAAAGTTTTGAGTTAAGAAAGTTTTGAAGTATTAGGAAGGATTAGAGTTTAGAAAGATTTGAAATTGGAAAGATTTAAAATTTAGAAAGTTTAGGATTTAGAAAGTTTTAGAGTTTTAGAAAATCTCGAGATTTAAGAAAGGTTTGAATTTAGGAAAAGTTTGAAAACTTAGGTTTGAAAAGTTAAGATTTGAAAAGAGGGTAGAATTAGGAAAGGGTTGAATTAGGAAAGATTTGAAAGTTGAGTTTTAAAATTTAGGAAAGATTTTTATGTTCACGTTTTGGAAACTTAAGATTTAGGAAAGTGAAAGTTTAGGAAGGATTTGAATTAGGAAAGAGTTGGATTAGGAAGGGATTGGATTTGGTTTCTAAAAGAGAAAGTTTGATTTCGTTTCCAAAAACGGAGGATTGGATTTGGTTTCCTAAACGGGAATATTTGATTCGGTTTCCTAAAGGGAAGATAGGATTTGGCAAGGATCTGGAAAGGGAGATTCTAGAAACCCTAGATTTGGAAAATTATAGTTTCGACGTAGAAAATAGATTTTGGAAACGTGTATAGTTTGGATGTGAAAACAAGAGGTTTTGGAAACCTAGGTTTGGGACAAAGTTGAAAACCATGTTTTTGGAAAGAAAATTAGGGTTTCCTAATTGTGGGTTCTAGGGCTTGACTTGAGCTCTAAGGAAAATTTTTTTGGAAAGTGCATTTTTAGAAGGGAATCCTAGAGAGGAGTTTTTGGAAAGTGAATTTGAAGATAGAGTTTTTGGAAAAAGATTTTAAAGAGAAGGAATTTTTGGAAAGCGTGTTTTTAGAAACCAAAGTTTTGGAAGGAAATTCTAGAGAGGAGTTTCTAGAGGAAAGATTTTGGAAAGAGAGTTTTTGGAAACAAAGATTTTGGCAAGTGTAAAAACGTCTCACTTTTCTAAATCAATTTTAACCATAAGAGGGCTAGAAGCACTTTAAGAAAGTGGTTTTGAAAACAAGGAGATTTGAAAATATGGACTGCATCGGTCCCTTTAAATGTAACACTTTCCTAAAGCGACCCTAGCCATGGAAAAGCTAGAATCACCCTAGGATTGTGATTTTGAAAACAAGTTTTGAAAAAGGAGATTTTGATGCAATTTTGAAAACGAGTTTGAAAACGATTTTGAAAACAACTTTGAAAACGATTTTTGGAAGATGCAAGATCATGATATGTACAATGCAATTTTGGGGTCGTGAACATACAAGGCTAAGGCTTCACTACATAATTAAGGGGGCCAAACCCACGTGGTCTCTGGTTAGACTAGAAGAAAGCCCCCGACACGATGACTCTCTAATAGTCTAATCCTACACATGGACCGGGAGTCCCCTTGTTTCAAGCATGCAAAGAAAGGGGGGAAAGAGATGGGGGATTAAAATAGAGAAAACCCAAGTGGGTTAGGAGAGAGAAGAGAGAGGGGGGAAGTGCGGAAATTTAAATAGGGAGCCTACCGTAGGTCTTGTTTATTTTGTACGCCTTGCTTGTCTTCGATCTTAAGTCTTCGTCTTGATCTTCGTTTTCAATCTTCAAGAGTTGTTTTCAAGCTTTAGATGGCAGCTCTTCAAGTCTTTGATGGAGGGTTGAAGGTTAGTGTATGAGTGTATGGGGGAGTGTATAAGTGTATAGGAGACTAGGGTTTGTGTAGGGTGGCTAGGGTTTGGAAAACCTAGGGATGCTAGGGTTTAGGAGGTGCTCGAGCTCTGTATATCGAAATATAGGATTTTTAGGTTGAGTTTGCGGATCCTCTTCATGTTGAATGAGGCTCTGTATTTATAGAGGTTGGACAATACTGGCGCCTGTTGTAATGGCGCCAGGCCAAAGTTTACACTGGCGCCACTAGGAGTGGCGCCAGGCCAATTTTTGGCTTGGCGCCACTACTAGTGGCGCCAGCCATTTAGGAAATGTTTAAGGTCAGCAAGCAATGTATCTTTGACTAGATTTGGGCGCTTGTACTAGTGACTACCGTGCATTTTTTAGCCTAGCTTCACTAAGAGTGGCTCCGAAAAGTTCGGGAATGATTTGAAGGAGCCGGGAATGACCCGGAAGGCCGGAAAGGAGCAGGAACACTTAAAATAGTGTCTTGGAGGTATTTGACTTGAAAAGTGAGGATAAGATGTGTCGGAAAGGTTGACCCGGCCTTTAGGGGCAAAACGGTCAACCGGACCGGGAAACTGCTGGGACAGACTTGGACTGTCTCGGAAGAAGACTTGGGATCTGAAAAAATTATTTAGAATGTTCCCAGAGGTGGCCAGTTTGATTCCCAGAGCCGGCGTGGTCGAAAAAGGAGACCGGCCCACCAGGGGCAAAACCGTCATTTCACACCGGGTTGGCCGGAACTGACTCGGAATGATCTGGAAAGGTAAAGGAAGGTTGAGAATACTATAAAAAGTAGTCTCAGGAGGTTACCAGTTTGATACCCAAAGCCGGTGTGGTCGAAAAAGGAGACCGGCCCACTAGGGGCAAAACAGTCATTTTGTACCGGGTTAGCCGGAACTAACTCAGAATGATCCGAAAAGATAAAGGAAGGTTGAGAGTACTATAAAAAATAATCTCAGAGGGTTACCAGTTTGATACCCAGAGCTGGTGTGGTTCCCGGGGCATTTGGATGCTTAGGGGCAAAATGGTCATCTTGACCGGAAAGTCTCGAAAAAGGTCCAAAGGACAGTTTGGTCATTTTTCACCAAAGTGGGTTAACAGACACTGGTGTTGACCTAGGTTTTGAGTGTTTCTACCACTCTAACGGCGGTCGTCGTGACACAGAGGTTTATTGGTAATTCCATATATCGACCTATTTGTGAGTATTTCCGCTATTCTAACGGTTTTGTGAGTAGTTTCGCTACTCGGACCATCTCGAGGAATAAACTGTCTCGAGAGAGGGATTGGAAAGGGGACTTATCGTCTCCAAAGAGACGTGCCTGAGTTGGAACCGTCTCGAGGAATAAACTGTCTCGAGAGAAGGATTGGAAAGGGGACTTATCATCTCCAAAGAGACGTGCCTGAGTTGGAACCATCTCGAGGAATAAACTGTCTCGAGAGAGGGATTGGAAAGGGGTCTTACCATCTCCGAAGAGACGTGCCTAGATTGGAACTGTCTCGATGAATAAACTGTCTCGAGAGTGGGATTGGAAAGGGGACTTATCGTCTCCGAAGAGGCGTGCCTGGATTGGAACCGTCTCAAGGAATAAACTGTCTCGAGAGTGGGATTGGAAAGGGGACTTATCATCTCCAAAGAGACGTGCCTGAGTTAGAACCATCTCGAGGAATAAACTGTTTCGAGAGAGGGATTGGAAAGGGGTCTTACCGTCTTCGAAAAGACGTGCCTGGATTGGAACCGTCTCGAGGAATAAACTATCTCGAGAGAGGGATTAGAATTGGAAAGGAAAGGACAATGCCCCTAAGGGCATTTTGGTCATTTTGCCTCTATTTGGGCCTGGTGGGCTTGCGAGGCGATGGACAAACAAGATTTGGACTTAGAAAATCGGTTTCGATTGGAATACGCCCACAATGACTTAAAAACAAGTCTGGACGGAGTGTAGACTGTCGAGCGGTAAAAAATGGAGTGCTTACAGATGGGGAGGTGGAGCTTGAGAGTTCCAAAGCCACTCTTGAAAAGGAAGGAAGCCCATTCATTAATAATGAAGTCAGAAGCATCCAAGCGGATTATGCCACTACTTGTGAGGGAAGGCCAACAATTTGGATGGTAGTGCAACTACAAACAATTCAATTTGAAATAGATTCATCCCATGATAAATCCAATAGTTCTGGCTTAATCCTCAATGATCACCTTGGTCCTGCTTTAAAAGGTACTACGCGAGGGAGCATCCTTGGATCACAAAGGAAATTAATCAGCAAAAGAAATATATTCTGTTATGGATTTCAACATAGGAAAACCTTTCATCAAAGGGGTTGGGCCACATTGTTCTTCTAAGTATATTCCAGTAGTTTCCTTTCTTTCCTCTGGAGACTTCAAGAATGGAATAATATCATATTAGAAGATCTCCATAAGAAACTCATCAATGAGGCAGATGAAACCATCAGAGTGGGGAAAATACTGGGAGTTGACTAATGCAAGGAATCTATATTGAAGTCCAATCTTATACATCTGGAATGGTAGGACAAGGAAAGGAAGCTCTTGAATAGACATGAAGGAGATGATGGAGGAAAGAGGCAGAGGTAATATTCTTGTTTCCTCTGTGTAATTTAAGGTGTCAACACTTTATTTTACAATGAACATTTTGTCATGGAATGTAAGGGAGTTAGGAAAAATACGAAAAGAAGAATGGTGAAAACAGTAATAAAGGGTAAGAAGGTGGACATGTTATTGCTTCATGAAACAAAATGGCCAGCTTGTAATAAGTCAAAAGTTAGCAAATTATAGGGAAATAATGAATGTCTTTGGGAAGCATCAAATGTAGATGGTGCATCAAGGGGGCTTCTGTTTGTTTAGGATGTGAATTTCTTTTCTCTGAAAAACAAAGTGGTGGATAGAAATTTCATAATGCTACAGGGGTTGCTATTTAATGTAGCTAAGTGTATTATTGTTAACGTGTATGCTCCATCCTCTGATGATGAGAGACTACAAGTTTGGAACAAACTATTAAGCTTCAGGAATACTTGGGATGGACCTTGGTGTGTAGGGGGTGATTTCAATGAAATCTTAAAGATAGGTGATAGATTATCTTGCCTGAGAGTTTTAAAAGGTATGAGGGATTTCAACAATTTTATAAGGGAATCTGGTTTAATGGATCTCCCTAGGGAAAGGAGGAAATTCACATGGACAAATCTTCAGCAAAAGGAGATATGGAGTAGGCTTAAAAGGTTCTTGGTCAATAATGAATGGAGTGCCACTTTCAACATGGTTCAATGGGGGTTTCAAAGAATGCTATCAGATCACTTCTCTATTCTTTTCACTGATGATATCTTGGACTGGGGCCCAAAACCATTTAAGGTCTTTGAAGCATGGTTCAGTATGAATTCTTTTATCTTTCTAGTGAAAGAGGTATGGTCAAACACAGTCATCTCAGGTTGGAAAGGCTTTGTTGGGGCAAAGGAATTAGAAGCCAATCTTTATAAGATGGATATTAGGGCAGAGCAGTAAAATTCCAACCTTTAACTGAAAGTAGCTAAGGACCTATTTCTTAAAAGGAGAGCCACTAAACACTAACTTTGGAAATTCTATGCCATGGAGGAATCAATGGCCAGAAAAAAGTCAAAAATGCTATGGCTCAGAAAGGGAGACTTGAATACAACTTTCTTTCATGCAACAATGAAGGCAAGGTTCTGGAGAAAATCATATAGGCCAACTATTGTGCGAGGGTCAAATTATGTGAGATCCTAAAGTCATTAGAAATGAAGGTTTAAACCATTTTGCAGGTCTCTTCTTAGAACCATTTAAACATAGGCCTCTGCTAGAGGGAGATGTTTTGTAAAGCTTAACCCTTCAAGTAGGTATGCTCTAGAAATAACCTTGGAAGAGAATGAAATCTTACAAGCTATCTATAGTTACGATGGAGGTAAGGCACCAAGACCTGATGGTTTCAAGCTCAGTTTTATGAAACAGTTCTGGTATTGTAAGCACCCCATTTTTGACCGCTCGGCAGTCCACACTCCGTCCAGACTTGTTTTCAAGTCATTGTGGGTATATTCCTGTTGAAACCAATTCTCTAGGTCCAAATTCTGTCTTTCTATCGCTTCGCGGGCCTGTCAGGCCCAAATAGAGGCAAAATGACCAAAATGCCCTTAGGGGCATTGTCCTTTCTTATTCCAATTCCAATCACTCTCTCGAGACAGTTTATTCCTCGAGACGGTCCGAGTAGCAAAACTACTCACAGAACTGTTAGAGTAGCGGAAATACTCACAGAACCGTTAGAGTAGCGGAAATACTCACAGAACCGTTAGAGTAGCGGAAATACTCACAGGCTCGTTAGAGTAGCGGAAATACTCACAAAACCGTTAGAGTAGCGGAAATACTCACAGACCCGTTAGAGTAGCGGAAATACTCACGAAACCATTAGGGTGGCGGAAACACTCAAAACCTAGGCACGTCTCTTCAGAGACGGTAAGACCCCTTCTAGTCCCACTCTCGAGACAGTTTATTCCTCGAGACGGTCCGAGTAGCAAAACTACTCACAAAACCGTTAGAGTAGCGGAAATACTCACAGAATCATTACAGTAGCGGAAATACTCACAAAGCCGTTAGAGTAGCGGAAATACTCACAAATCATCAACCCCGTCTGAGTAGCGGAAATACTCCCAAATCATCAACCCCGTCCGAGTAGCGGAAATACTCAAACCCGTCTGAGTAGCGGAAATACTCACACCATTAGAGTGGCAGAAACACTTAAAACCTAGGTCAACACCAGTGGCTGTTAGCCCACTTCGGTGGAAAAGGACCAAGCTACCCTTAGGACTTTTTCCGAGACTTTCCAGTCAAGATGACCGTTTTGCCCCTAGTGGGCCGGTCTCCTTTTCTAACCACACCGGCTCTGGGTATCAAACCGGTAACCTCCTGAGACTACTTTTTATAGTGTTCTCAACCTCCCCTTACCTTTCCGGATCATTTCGAGTCAGTTCCGGCCAACCCGGTACAAAATGACCGTTTTGCCCCTAGAGGGCCGGTCTCCTTCTTCGACCATACCGGCTTTGAGTATCAAACCGGTAATGTCCCGAGAATACTTTTTGTAGTATTCTCAACCTTCCTTTACCTTTCTGGACCATTCCGAGTCAGTTCAGGCAAACCCGACACAAAATGACCGTTTTGCCCCTAGTGGGCCGGTCTCCTTTTCTGACCACGCCGGCTCTTGGAATCAAACCGGAAACCTCTGGGAATATTCTAAATAATGTTTCCAGATCCCAAGTCTTTTTCCGGGACAATCCGAGTTCGCCCCGGCAGTTTTCCGGTCCGGTTGACCGTTTTGCCCCTAAAGGCCCGGTCGACCTTTCTGACACATCCTATCCTCTCTTTTCAAGTCGAATACCTCCAGGACACTATTTTAAGTGTTCTTGCTCCTTTCCAGCCTTCCAGGTCATTCCCGGCTCCTCCAAATCATTCCCGGACTTTTCGGAGTCACTCCTAGTGAAGCCAGGCTAAAGTTTGCATGGTAGTCACTAGTACAGGCGCCCAAATCTAGTCAAAGATACGTTGCTTGCCGAGCTTAAGTCTTTCCTAATTGGCTGGCGCCACTACTAGTGGCGCCAAGCCAAAAAATGGCCTGGCGCCAGTGTAAATTTTGCCCTGGCGCCACTGCAACAGGCGTCAGGCTTATCCAACTTCTATAAATACAGAGCCTCATTCAACGTGAAAGGGGTTTGCAAACTGAACCTAAAAATCTTATATTTCGATACACAGAGCTCGAGCACCTCCAAAACCCTAGCCTCCCTAGGTTTTCCCAAACCCTAGCCACTATACACAGACCCTAGCCTCCTATACACTCATACACTAGCCTTCAACCATCCCTTGAAGACTTGAAGAGCTGCCATCCAAAGCTTGAAAACAACTCCTAAAGACTGAGGGTGAAGATCAAGACAAAGACCAAAGACCGAAGACCGAAGACCGAAGACCGCACGGCGCGCAAAATAAACTAGATACAAGGTAGGCTCCCTATTTAAGTTTCCGCACTTCCCCCCTCTCTCTTCTCTCTCCAACCCACTTGGGTTTTCTCTATTTTAATCCCCCATCTCTTTCCCCCCCTTTCTTTGCATGCTTGAAACAAGGGAATTCCCGGTCCATGTGTAGGATTGGACTATTGGAGAGTCACCGTGTCGGGGGCTTTCTTCTAGTCTAACCAAAGACCACGTGGGTCCGGTCCCCTTGATTATGTGGTGAAGCCTTAACCTTGTATGTTCACGACCCCAAATTGCATTGTGCATATCATAGTCTTGCATCTTCCAAAATTCGTTTTCAAAAAGTTGTTTTCAAAAATCATTTTCAAACTTGTTTTCAAAATTGCATCAAAAGCTCTTTTTCAAAAACATGTTTTCAAAATCACAATCCTAGGGTGATTCTAGCCTTTCCATGGCTAGGGTTGCTTTAGGAAAGTGTTACATTAAAAGTGACCTTTTGGTCTATATTTTCAAATCTTGTTGTTTTCAAAACCGCTTTCCTAAAGTGGTTCTAGCCTTCTTATGGTTAGAATTGCTTTAGGAAAGTGAGATGTTTTTACACCTTCTAAAAACTCTCTTTAAAAATCTCTTCCTAAAAATCTCTTTTTCAACATACTTTCCTAAAACTCCCCTCTTCAAAATTGATTTCAAAAACTCCTTTCCAAAATCTATTTTTCAAAACTCCCTTTTTCAACTCCTTTCCAAAATCCTCTCCCCAAAATCCACTTTCTAAAAACCTTCGCCAAAGATCTTTCCAAAAACTCTCTTCAACAATCTTTAACCAAAAACCTTTCTAGAAAAACTCTCTCCAAAAAAATCTTTCCAAAAAACTCTCTTTCCAAAATCTTCCTTCTAGAAATTCCCCTCTAGGATTTTCCTTCCAAAAACTCCCTCTTCAAACACACTTTCCCAAAACTCCTTCCTAGGATTCCCTTATAGAAAATCTACGTTTCTAAAAACGCACTTTCTAAAAATCCCTTTTCCTTAGAGCCCAAGTCAAGCCCTAGAACCCACAATTAGGAAACACTAAATTTTCTTCCCAAAAACATGGTTTTTCAAACTTTGCCCCAAACCTAGGTTTCCAAAACCTCTCGTTTTCTACATCAAAACTATACATGTTTCCAAAACCTCTTTTCTACGTCAAAACTATAATTTTTCAAACCTAGGGTTTTTAGAATCTCCTTTCGAAATCCTTACCAAATCCTATCTTCCCTTTAGGAAACCGAATCAAATCTCCCCGTTTAGGGAACTAGATCCCGTCCTCCGTTTTTGGAAACAAAATCCAACCTTTCTTTTTTAGGAACCAAATTCAATCCCTTCTTAATCCAAACCTTTCCTAATTCAATTCCTTCCTAGACCATAAGTTTCCTAAACCTAAACTTTAAACCTTTCCTTAAATTTCAAAATCCAACTCTTTCCTAATTCAAATCCTTCCTAACCTTCCACTTTCCTAAACCTTAAGTTTCCAAAAACTTGAACATAAAAATCTTTCCCAATTCAACCCTTTCCTAATTCTACTCCTTTCCAAAATCTTTTTCAAATCCAAGCTTTCAAATCTTTCCTAAACTCAAACCTTTCCTAATCTCAAGATTTTCTAAAACTCTAAAACTTTCTAAATCTTAAACTTTCTAAATATCAAATCTTTCCAAATTCAAAACTTTCTAAATTTGAAACTTTCTCAAGTTAAATCTTTCTAAACCTAAATCTCCCCAAAATTCTAGACTTTCAAAAACTTCAACATCTTTCCAAATCTAAGACTTTTCTAAACTCAAAACTTTCTTAATTCAAACATTTCCTAAATTGATAACTTTCCTTTTTCAAACCTTTCCAAAACGAAACTTTCTTATTTTCAAAACTTCCTTGTTTTCAAAACTTTCCAAAATCAAAACTTCCCTTTTTCAAACATTTCTAAATTCAAAATTTTCTTAATTCAAAACTTTCTTAATTCAAAACTTTCCTAATTCCAAAACTTTCCAAAAATGAAACTTTTCTAATTTCAAAACTTTCCTAAACCTACAACTTTCCTAATTTCGAAACTTTTCAAAAATGACACTTTCCTAATTCGAAACTTTCCTAACCTAAATTTTTCCTAAATTCCAAGTTTCCAAATCTTTCCAAATCTTCCAAATCCAACATTCCAATCCAATCTTTCTTAATCTCAAATCTTTCCTAAGTCTCATCTTTCTTAAGTCTAGGTTTCCTAAACCTCCATCTTTTCACAACCAAGTCCTTCCAAAATCCATCTTTTCAAATCAAAGTCCAATCTTTTCCAAAATTCCAAATTCAATCTCCTCTTCTAATCTCAAATCAAATCCAGTTTTCAATTCAATCTCTTTCTTCCAATTCAATCTCTCTCTTCAAATCAATCTATTTTCAATCGGACTCCGGTCCGAACTACGACTGACCTGATTCCCCCAAAGGGATACGTAGGCAACCTTCATAGGTGCGGTCACAATACTTTTCAAACTTTCAATTCCACCCTCATGGGTGCAGTTTCCAAAATCTTTTCAAATCTCAAATTCCATTCTATTTTCAAAATTCCCAATTTCAAAATTTCTATTTTCAAATTTCTACTTTCAATTTTTGAACTTTTCAATTTCAATTTCATCTCTTCAAATCTATTTTCAAATCATATTCTTTTTAAATTTATTTCCAAATCTATTTTTCAACTCTCTTATTTTGCACTTGCATATCATGCATCATATTTTTCAGATATTGTTTTTCTAAAGTGAATAGGATTGAACTATAGTCAATTAAAGACTCTCATAGGTGAATCTAGGGTAGATTGACATGTAGGTACCGAAAGGGCGGGGTAGGGTGATAGCTTAGTGCGTCTTCCCTACACGTAACCAACCTCCGAATCTAGGATCACTGTTTTCAAAGACCAAAAGAAGTTATTTTTCAAAAAAGGCTAAATGTTTTCCAAAGGTTGCCAAACAACCTGTTTTCTTTAAAAACCCTCTCTCGAGGAGATATTTTCAAAATCGTTTTCAAAAACCCTAAGTGTAGTTTTCGGATTATGCTTAGTTTTTAGGTGACCTAACTCACCTTAATTAAGTTAGGTGGCGACTCCAAATCTTTTTCAAAAGCCCTTTATTCAAACCTGTTTTCAATTCAAACCTAGTCGCACTCATTCTTTTAGGAGGGTGAGTTCTAACGAGAGAGTACAACATTTTTCCCGCTTGGGTGAGTATTCCTCGAGTGCGAAAAATCTAGGCGCGACAGGCATGTCATAAAGGAGATATACTAAGCTTCATGGAAGAATTCCACCAGAATAGCAAACTGCTGAAAGGTTTAAATGCATCTTCTATAACTTTAATCCTAAAGGAAGAGGTCCAAACTCGTTATCCAAATTCAAACCAATCGGTTTTGTATCCTCCATGTACAAAGTGCTATAAAAAAACTTTGGCCATCAGAATCAAAGGGGTGATGGAGTGATTGTACTCTAAAAGTGCAATCTATATGCCTTAATTAGTTCTTTGTTAGCCCTAGATTAGGATTAGTTATGGTTTTTTTAATCCTAACTCGTTACTAACTTGTTTTATTGTGTTGAAACAATAAAAAAGAGAAATTGGGTGAAAAGAGAAATCACCGTTTGAACGGTCACACAGGCATTTGAAAGCATGACATCAGCATGAGACCAGTCGTTCGAACGATGGAGCTTAGCATTTAAACGATGTTCAAGACCGTTTGTACGGTGCGTCAAACAGAGTCACATCAAGACCAGGTCTGAAGCCCATTCAAGAGATTCAGAGAGATGTTTTAACGTTCGAAGTGCGTTCGACGTAGCATTCGAATGGTGGTGCGAAATCTGCAAATTTTAGAAGCCTATAAAAGCTGGGGTTATTGTTGTTTTTAGGGTTAGCCTTTCATTATTGTTCTAGGATAGTTTAGTAAGAGTTTTAGAGTAGTTTTCCTTAGGAGTAGTTCATAACTTATTGCTTTTTTCAATTCCTGTAATTAGATTTTCAGGTTTTCAATACAATTCAATATATTTCTGCGTATTTATCATGTCTAGGAGTAGCTAAATCCCATCTTGGGATCAATTGTGAAGATTAATTGAAGATCTTGGATGAACAATGGAGGTAAACTAGTTTTCAATATTTGATTATATTTGGCAACAAGTCGATGGTATGCGTCTTTAACTAAAACTGATCTATTCTAGATTTGATTGTTAAAGAATAATTATTCTTATTGCTAAATCTTCCAAATCGAAGGCTCATAATGTAGTCAATGATTTGAGTTATACAAAGCCTCTATTAGAATTTTAGGTGGAGCAATTGGTTGGATCAATTAGTTTCGAGACTTTATTTTATTGCAATAAGCTAGTTTTCATAGAATAGTTTAGATTAAACAAACCCAGTCTCAAATCTACAATTTTTTATTTCTTTTTAGAAGTAATTAGTTAGATTTTGTGTGAATTGGGAGGAGTGGTTCATTCTTCTTCAACTTGTCAATTGTTCCCTGTGGATCGATCTCAGACTTCATCGAGTTATTATTTTATCGCAACCGCACACTAGCGGATATTAATTACATTATTTTGGAGTGATCAATTTTTGGCACTGTTGCCAAGGACACAATTTGCACAAGGTTGACCACAAGAGGTGTGCTAGAACATGAACCTCAGTCAACACAAAATCCAGTGAGTTGCTTTATCATTTTCTACCATGACGGAGGAATCCTCAGCAAAGGCCTAATCGATGACTTTGTTCCATCCTTGTACGTCCTAGAAATTTAGGACTTTTGTGTTTCTTTTTTTTTTTTTTGTTTTAGAAGTCTAGGCATATTTTAGTTGGGAGGTGGATTGTAGAGGCAGACAGGCTTTTGTGCTAAATTTTATTAGTGGTATTGCTTTGCATAAAGAGAATGCTAGTTTGGCTAGGTTGCTTTAATTTTGTTGAATCGATGAAATTATTTCTATGGAGATTGGAAAGAAGGAAGGAAATTGTGAATTGATTGTTGTAAAGCCATGGTTAGTCTCTTATGTGTGCATTGCATATGTATGTCATTTTACTTTATACACGTTTTACTTTTAGTTTTTCCTTGATTGTTAACTTATGATCTATTCTTATGATAGATATTAATGAAGGTCTGAACCCACTGGGACTAATCCCACTGGGTCTGGGCAATAATGACAACATAAAGAGCGGGAGTAATTTAGGGGACATAGGAGCCCCGATTTGAACTTTGCGGGATTATATGAATACTGTAAGGCAAACCCCAAAATCATGTATAGTGCTTCCTGCACAGAAAGCCACAATAAATTTAAAGCCTGGAATGCTTCAAGCTTTGCCCACCTTTTATAGGTTAGATTCTGAGAAACCCCATACCTACTTGAAAGACTTTGAAGATGCTTACTCAATTTTTCAAGATAATTCTTGCCTAAGAGAAGTTTTACTTCTAAAGCTCTTCCTGTTCACTTTGAAGGAGCAGGCCAAGACATGGTTTAATTTTTTGAGGCCTATGTCCATTCACTCTTGGAGTACATTTCAAGGGGAATTCTTAAAAAAAAAAGAAGAAGTTTTTGAACATAGAACCGAGGTAATTTGTCACCAAATCTCTCAGTTTGCTCTAATGATTGGTGAATCTTTCTACCAATGTTGGGAGCGATTTAAAGAATTGTTACACTCTTATCCACATCATGGGTTTACAGAATACCATGTTCTTAATACTTTCTATTCATCTCTGACCCCTCAATTTAAATAGTTTGTCAAGTCCATGTGTGTTGGAACCTTATATAATAAACAATTGAATGAGGCATACAATTTATTTTTATCATTTAGCAAATTTGGCTAGAGACTGGACTACAACATGGACCCAAAATCCCGAAGCTAGACCCAACTCACAAATTAGGGATACATATCAATCTCAGGAAGTAGATGATTTGCTTGCTAAAATTAATACACTTACTAAAAAATTGGAGTCCATTGAGTTGAATAAAGTTGGTGAGCCATCTAAGGTTATGAGATGTTTAGAGTGTGATATAATGGAACATGCCACTGCTGCATGTCCTATCATACTTGGTTTTAAGGAGGCTTTGCAAGGCCAAGCCAATACGGTTGGCCAATATCGGGGTGCATTTGGTGACCAAAGGAGTGAGGGCAACCCTTACTCCAATACATACAATCCACATTGGCAGAATCACCCTAATTTTGGGTGAAAAAATGAGGGTCTTTTGAACCCTCAAGGTTTTCAAGGATCTCAAAACCCTCAACCATTCCAATCACAACTGCAACTGTATCAGGCCTAATCACCTATGCCATTTAACCCCAAGCTAATATTTGTTAACCCCCTTACAAGAGGTCTTTGAAGGATAACATGCAGCAAATGATGAATGACCAAAGGGGGCTTACTAGTAGGGTGGACCATCACACTAGGTTGTTGGAGGTCATCTAAAAGAACATGTCTATTATGACACAAGCTTTTACACAAACCATACCGGAGAGATTTCCGGCTCAACCCCTATCTAACCCGACTAGACAAATACCTATAACTGAACCTAGGAATGATCCTAGTCTAGTCATGAACAAGTTAATCCAATCACAACCCTTAGGAATGGAAAACCATTCTACCTAAGATGGACCTCCCTAGGGTTAGTGATTATCGCGCCTCAGTTTTTTGCACCATCGAGATGATACGTGGGAAACACACAGTACTCTCTCATTAAAACTCATCCTCCTAGAAGGATGAGTGCGACAAGGTTTGAATTGAAATTAACTTGAATAAGAGCTTTTAGAAAAAATTTGGAGTCGCCACCTAACTTTGTTAAGGTGAGTTAGGTCACTTAAAACTAAGTATAATCCAAAAATTAAACTTAGAATTTTTGAAAACTTCCTATAGAAAGGGTTTTGGGAGAAAACAGATTATTTGGTAACCTTTGAAAAGATTTAAGTCCCTTTTTGAAAATAACTCCATTTTGGTCTTTTGAAAACAGTGATTTTAGGTTTGGAGGTTGGTTACATATAGGGAAGATTCACTAGGCTATCACCCTATCTTGCCCTTGTGGTACCAATATGTCTTTTCACCCTAAGTTCACTCATTTAGAATATCTGATTATCTAATGTCTAATTATAACCACTTTGAGAATTTTAAAAAAGAGGCTTATGTGATCACTTTAGAGATGATATGATGCATGATATGCAAGTGTAAGAAAAGAATTTGAATTTAGAAATAGATTTTGAAAAAAGGGATTGGAATTTTGAAAAAGGTTGTGACCACAGCCATGAGAGTTGCTTATGTATCCCTTTGTTGGGAATTAGGTTAGTCGTAGTTCGGATTTCGAGGTCCAATTGAAATTAGACACTTTGAGGCCTTTAGAAAGTTTGACTTCAAAAGGGTTGGATTTGAACTTTGATTTGGAGATTTGAAATTGAACTTTGATTCGAAGTCGACTTTAACTTGAAATTGAATTTTGAAGCAGAACTTGGACTTATTTTGAAAAGTTGAATTGAAATTTGAAATCATCTTGACTTGAATTAGAGTTTGAAAACTATCCTGGTCTAGACTTAAGACTAAGAAAAAGAGTTGAAGTTTTCTAACTTAGGATTAGGGGTTGAACTTGGGTTTCTGCCTCCTAGAGTCCGTGTATCCTAGGATTTAAACATGCCCTTGAAAAGTTTGATATTGGAAAAGCTTGATTTTAGAAAGGTTTTGAATTAGGAATCTTTTGAATTAGAAAAGTTTCGAATGAGGAAAGTTTTCACTTTAGGAAAGATTTGATTTTGGAAAGATTTGAATTAAGAAAGGTTTGGATTAAGAAAGATTTGAACTCAGAAAGATTTAAAATTTAGAAAGATTTGGAAGTTTGAAATTTAGAAAGTCAGAATTTGAAAAGTTTTGAAACTAGGAAGGGTTTGAAAGTTTGAATTTAGGAAAGATTTGAACTTAGGAAATTGGGATGGATTTAAAATTAGGAAAGAGTTTATTTCTATTTCCTAAAGTTGGAGAATAGATTTTATTTCCAAAAATAGATTATTTGAGTTTTCTACTTGGAAAAGATTTGATTTGATTTGAATTGAAATTGGAATGGCTTAGTTTTGGAAATCTATTATTTGATGTGACTTTTGAATTAGGAAGTCTATGATTTGATGTTGAGCTTGAATTTGGAAATATAGGATTTCATGTAGAAAATAGTTTTGAAAATCTTCGATTGGAGGCAAATAGAAAGCCATGATTTTATACGAGAAAATTAGGATTTTCTAAACCTGGATTCTATGGTTTTCACTTTGGTTGAAGACAAAGAGCTTTTAGAAAGTAAATCTTTGTAAAGAGCTTTTTAAGAATCGAATTTAAGAAAACTATTTTAAAAAGATTTGAATATAGGCTTTTGCAAATCTTTTGAATATCTCACTTTCTTAAAACGATTCTAACCATGAAAAGATTAAAACCATTCTAGGGTTGTGATTTTGAAAACAACTAAGGTTTGAAACCCTAATATGGATTTTAATAGCCTTTTTGAATGTAACACTTTCGTAAAACAATCCCGGCCATGTAATGGTTAGAATCACTTTAGAGTTATGATTTTTTGAAAAATAATTTAAGATTTGAACCTAAATTTGGACTTTGATGGTCATATTGAATATAACACTTTCCCAACACAACCCTAACCATGGAATGACTAGATTCATCTTAGGGTTGTGGTTTTGAAAACAACTTTGAAAGAAAAGGTTTTGAATGCAAGTTTTGAAATTAACTTTTAATGTAAGTTTGAAAACATCTTTGAATGCATGATTATGATAGCAACAATGCAATAGGGATATGAACATACACGGTTAGGCTTCAACACATAACCAAGGGGTCAGACCCATACTGTCGTAGGTTGTACTCGAAGAGAATAACCGACACTATGATTCCCTCTAAGGCCTTCCTAGGTATGAACCGGGAGGTCCCTTGTTTCGAGCATGCAAGAATAGGAGGTAGAAGATGGGTATTAAAATAGAAGAAAACCCAAGTGGTTTAGGAGGGAGAATAGAGAGGGGGGATTACCTAAAAGTAAATAGAACCCTACCTTGTCTTCTTCTTTGCTTTGATGCTTTGATGGTGGACTTTGGGAGCTTTGAAGGTGCAACATTTGATCTTCAATGGATGCTTGAAGGCAAGGATTTGAGTGTATAGAATGAATGGAGGCTAGGTTTTGACTGTATAAAGGCTAGGGTTTGAGGGGGCTTGAGAGAATTAAGGTTTTGAGGGAATTCGAGCTCTTTTTTCAGAGAGCCAGAGTTTCTGGAATGATTTTACAGACCCAGAATACGCAGGGGGTGGCATAGATTTATAGTGGTGCCAGCCCATTAGGGAAATTTTTGGGGTGACAAAAAATAGATCTTTAACCCTTGTGACGCAAGGCAGAAGATTTGGGTGCCTATCGTAGTGACTACCATGTAATATTTGGCCTGGCTTCACTAGGAGTGACTCCAAAAAGTTCAAAAATAATTCGGAAGATTCCTAGTAACCAGACTTGGTCAGGAATGGACAAAAAACCTCTAAAAGGGTGTCCTAGAGACGGGATAGTTGACAAGGGTGATTGACCCACTAGGAGCAAAATAGTCATTTGAACCACGGAAACACCGAGATCGATCTAGAGTGATTCTTAAGAAAACTTGAAGTTTAGAAACACTATTTAGAGTGTTATGAGGGATTTTTGGCTTGATACCCAGAGACGGTATAGTTTGAAAACAGCGACTGGTCTAATAGGGGTAAAATAGTCATTTTGCATTGAGTTTACCAGAATGGACTCAGGATGGTCTGAAAAAGGTACCAGAAGGTTAGGAATACTATTAGAAGTATCCTCGAAAAGTAATCAGTTTGATACCCAGAGCTGGTGTGGTTCCCGGAGGCGATCGAATGCCTATGGGTAAAATGGTCATTTTGATCAGATGCTCTTGGAATTAATTCAAAAGTGGCTGTAAGGCACTGGAACATGCTACATTTTCTTTGGAAAAATCTTGGAAGGATGGACTTAGCACTCTGAAGTCTTAGGTACTTTCTTAAGAAGTGTGCCAATAGGGCCTAAGGGACAGTTTGGTAATTTTCATCAGAATGGGCTAACAGGCAGTGGTGTTGACCCGAGTTTTGAGTGTTTTAGTCACTCTTACGGTGTGTGACAAGTTGGTTTTGAAAGGTATCCCGTCCTCTGGTAAACGTGTCACGGCCAAAAGGCATGTTTGGTTTTGTGACATAAGGGGTTTGTTGGCATTCTTGATGTTGACCTGTTTACAAGTGTTTTTGGCACTCTGATAGTTGCGATGCTTGTGAATGTTTTTGTCACTCCGACGGTGTACATTCATTGCGAAGAACACTTGCTCTCGAGAAGCTGTTGGATGGTCTTACCACCTAAGGGATTAACTTTCTCGAAAGAGATGCCGGAAAACGGACATTCTACGTTGGCGGGCTAATAGGCACCAGAAGTGAACCGCTCTACCATCTCAGGGACTTAGGTTCTGTCTCGGTTGATAGGTGTGAAAGGACTTATCGTTCTGAAGGATTTTGTGTTTTTTCGATAAACGTGTCGTGCTGGATAGACTTACGATCTGGGGGATCAACTTTCTCAAAAAATGTGCCAAATTGAGTTTGACTCGTCTGGATTAGAATTGGAATTGGTTCGAGCAATGCCCCAAGGAAATTTTGGTCATTTTGCCTCTATTGGGCCTAACAGGCCCATAAAACTATTACTTGACTAAATTGAGTCTAGAAAGCCAGTTTGGGTTTGAATGTGTTCGTGTTGGTTTGAATGTGAGTCCAGTCGGACAGGAGATTTCCAAGTAGGCAAAAATGAGGTGCTTATAGTTGCCTCTCTTTTTCTATCTTTACTTGTCGAAAGCAGAAAATGATAAAGTAAGGGTCTCATGTTGACTGTGAGGGGATCAAAAGGATTGGAATTCAAAGTTTTTGAGGACTGAAGTTTGAAAATGGCAGATTGGCCCAAGGGAGCATTTTAAAATCAAATTTTGGTAGGATAAAGGCAAAACTTGCTCAGAACTGGCTTGTGGTACCACTAGGAGTGGCGCTAGACATAAAATTGCTTTGGCGCCACTGCTAGTGGTGCTAGGCCTGGAGCCAAAACCAAAACAGCCTCTCATTCAAGGCTTGCGGGTTTATGAGAAATTTGAAAGGTTTGAGAGCTTTTTTGAGGTTTTTCCAAGGAAGAACTCTTGGGCATTGAAGGAATGTGTTTGGAGGACGCCGAAGAGTTATCGGAAGTAGTCACCGTCGCAGGAATTGCTGCCGGAGAAGAAGATTTCACAAGAGAACTCCAAGACGTAAATTTTTTATTTTGGGTTGATTCTGATGTGTAGAACTTCGTTTGAATTATGTAAATAGTTGAAATTGATATTTTGATGTGCTTTGAACACTCTGGTGGTATTGTTTCTATGTTTTAATACTTGTTTGATTGAGTTTGAGTAGTTTTGCATGTTTATGTAAAAAGAGTTTCTGTAGAAATTGAAAATTTGCTCCTACAACTTTGGGTGTTGAGTTTTCTTGCCAGATTTTTACGCCGTGTACCTTAGAAAAATGTGTTGAACAACCGTGAAAAGTTTCGTGATTTTTTGAGAAGTTTTTGAATTTTTTATTTTTAGAAAATAAAACAATGCTTAGAAAATAGGGAAATTGAAATATTGATTGAATTGTTCGTGTTTGATATTTAGAAAAATATGAGAATTTTTTGGAAAATATTTGAAGTATCTTTGTATAATTTTTTAGGCATTTTGAAAACCCTTAGATTTTTGAAAAATAGAAACATTTATTGAAAAATTTAAAAACCTTAAGAATGTGCACAAATTATTTTGTGTTTGTCTGTGACGTGTGCTTGTGATATCGTGGGGTGCACGGTTTGTGTTTTGTTGCAGATATTTGGGTGTTATAGGGTCTATTTACAAACAGGACTGTCGAATTTTTCCAAAATGATGAGAAAGTTAGAAATTTTTGAAATAAAATCTTTTGAAAGAAAAAGAGATAAAACCTTTGAGGAGGGAGCCTTTTTGGCAGAGAAGACTTTGAGAAACACGAAAGGAGGTCTTAGAATAAAAATTTGTGAAGGAAAATCTTAGAAAAACCTTTGAAAATGGACTTTGAATTAAAATTTTGAAGAAAAAGTTTAAAAACTCTTTGAAAATGACTTTAAATAAAACTTTTGAAGGAAAAATTTAAAAGCCTTTTGAAAATGATTTTGAATAAACCTTTTGGATTTTGATTTTGAAGTTAGCTTTGGATATTGACCTTGAAATAGACTTTTGGAAACCATTCAAAAACCTTGGGAATTGATTTTGAAATAGACTTTTTTTTAGAAAACTTGAAATTGAGAAATATGATAGAGTAGACTCTGCTAAGGGTAGGGGAACAGGATTTGCATTGTTCTTTTCTTTCTTTTCTTTTTCTCTAGCTCTTTTCTTTTGAGCTGCATATATCGTATATTAATGTCTTTATCTTGATTTGATTTTCAAGATGGCAGATGCTGTCTTCAGCCAACTGAGGGCTTGGTATAATGGGTATCCTCCAGATGAGTGGGACATCTTCTGTCCGGCCTTTGGTCATATTGCTTCACTCCTATCGGTGCAACTCATTCTAGGATTTGTAGAAGTGATATTTCCTTTCTGGTAGCCAAACTTGTGTGTTTTCCGTTTTGGGGACTGTGAGTTGACTCCTACTCCCCATGAGTATGGATTTTTTCTTGGCTTTCGAGATGACTTAGTTGGCATCATTGGACCCACCTTTCCCAAAGGTTGCATCTCAGTTGCCTTAACTTAGCTTGGACTCCGACAGGCAGTTTTTACTTTTGGTCTTTTACCCCAGTTTTCTCATGTTCTGATGGAGTTTTTATTTTCCCATTTTGAGTTATTGACGAGCATAACAGCTCATCTAGGTGACTGGCATTCTTCCCAAGAATGGTCTGTCTCTTATATGGTGGCCTTTGCTATGGTCCTCTTGAGCCTTTTGATGTTCCCCAGAGAGGATGACTTGATTGACTGTCGACTATACACATTGCTTGCCGGGATTCACAAAAGGCAATCATATTCGCCTATAGTTGTAGGAGAGACATATATTAATTTTTCTCGACTCCAATAGGGTACTAATGCTCGTTTTCGGGGGTGTGCCACACCGTTTCAGCTTTGGGTGATTGGATATTTGTTTGCCACTCCTTTTTTTCAACATACATGGTATCCCAAGCTTGACCATATATGTTGCCTGGGGAGGCCCTAGAGAGTTATCATGGATGATGAGAGGTTTCCATGGATTATTACGGCATGGGCCACCTATCTTCAGGGTAAGAGGTCCAGCATGGTTAGATGGTATACAGGGTTGATTGGTAGGTATTGTTTAAGAGTGTGTACCTATGAGGGGGCCTTTGTGTTGGCCCAAAAGGCAACCCAAGAGAGGGGGTGAATTGGGTTTTTTGAAAATTAAAGCAATTAAGATTAATTAAAATTAATCTAATCAAAGAAATAGAGATCAAGATATATATTTATATATAATGCAATGTAATCAAAAGTGAAATGAAAATAGAGCAATAGAAAGCACACCAAGAATTACCAAGGTTCAACCACAATTCGTGGTCTACGTTCTCATCCCAAGATTCCCTTGAAGTCTTTCTTCACTATGCAATCTCCACTTACAAAATGGATGCTGATTTACCAAGTGCTCAGCTCACTTTTACACAAGAACTTTTTTCTAAGTTCTTTCAGCCACAAAGTGGTTTTGTCCAAGATCCACTCAAACTTATAAGAGTTTTTCTTCTATAAAAGAACTCTCAAACTCTCACTTACAGGTGTATAAAGTTGCTCAAATGAAATACAAATTCTTTATCAAGAGTGGATAAACAAATAAAAGCTCACTCTATGAAGACAAGAAGAATATTCAAAATTTTCAATTTGATCAGTCAGTGGTACTTGTTTATCTTGTATCTCTTGTACATAAATGCAGTTGGAAGCTTGTATATAAACCCCTGTATTGATTTATATGCAATTAATTAATCAATATGAATTCATCAACCATTCATTTGTCATTTTACTTTAATTTTTGTCCAATTCATTTCCAATTTTAATTCTTGTGCAATTCTTCTCCAACAAACACAAGCACTCATTGTGTACTCATTGTGCAATTCTTCTCTTATTTTTGTCAAATCATCAAAAAGAGAAAAAGAAAATGAAAATTATAGACAGGTACAATAGCAAAAAATACTATAACAAAATAAATTGTATAATTAGGAAAGCAAACAAGCAATCAAGAAAATAACAGGGCATCAAGTCATCAATTGTGCACCAAAACAAAAGCATATTTCATTCATTCAAAATAGTATTACAAAAATTTTTACAGTTAATATCCAAAAAATAATGTAACAAAAAATAGTATGACAGGGCCATGGAGTAAAGGCTTTGATGCTGGAGAATTTCGGAGAAAGTTTAAGGAGATGGTGATGGAGAGGGTGATAGTTCAACTCGGTCAGATGCAGTCTTGGAAGGGCCAGAAAAAGATCGAGTCCTCAGATAATATGGCCGCCTGCGCAAAGGTCTAGTGATTGGGACAGATGATGCAACCCGCTTGGCTGGACCAGCTTTCTTCCTTGGGATATCAAATAGACTATCCCCAGACTCTTCTTTAAACTTAGCCTCTGTGTCCTCATGATCAGTTTCTTCTTCTGATTCCTTTTCTTCTTGAGTTCTGGCTGGAGCCCTATACTCTGTTTCAGAGTCCTTTTCTGCCTCATTTTCCTCTTCATCAACTTGTTCTTTTTCTGCTTCCTCTTCCTCAATCTCAATTCTTTAAGCCTTTTTTCAATTGAATCAAATCTTGCTTAAGGCTCTTTAACTATTGTAATCCATCATCAAGTTTCTGATTTATGCTTTCAAGCATGTCCATCATATTGCCCAGAAATTCATCAACATGACTGGCTTCAAGAGATTGGGCTATGGGTTTTCTAAGGCCAGAAACAGATGCTCTTTTATGGGAAGTGCTACTAGGGGCAACTTTCTTACGCCTTGGAACCCATTGGCCATCAACTTTTCTGTAGCCCATCCTCCTTAGAGTATACTTACTGTACTCATCACAAAAGGGGTCAATCTTTCTGTAGTTCTCACCCAATAGATTCACTTGAAAGTATTTGAAGATTTTAGTGAGCAACATCCCATAAGGTAGATTTTTGGATGAGGTGGTAGAGGTATTGGTCATGTTTGTGAGAATATAGTATGGGACATCAATCTTGGTGTTTGTAAGGAATGCCCATAGGAAAAACAAGTCATTCTCACTCACATGCTTAAAACTACCAAATTTGGGTAGAAAAATTTTGGCAACAAAATGTTGTACCAATCGTAGTTCAACAGGAAGGTCATTGGCTATAGGTTGGGTGGACTCAGGCATGTTTTGACCATAAAGAACAGAAAGTTGTCTTTTTCAGCTTATGGTCTCAAAATAGGTCTCTCCACCATACCC